>JAZGLO010005463.1:285000-676977 GCA_036873155.1 Biomphalaria sudanica
GAGAGATGTGACAAAAGAATGAAAGAGAGAAAGAAAGAGAAAGAAAGACAAGCTACAAGAGAGAAGTGACTAAACAATGAAAGAGAGAGAGAGAGACAAGCTACAAGAGAGAAGTGACAAAACAATGAAAGAGAGAGAGAAAGAGAGAGAGACAAGCTACAAGAGAGAAGTGACTAAACAATGAAAGAGAGGGAGAGACAAGCTACAAGAGAGAAGTGACAAAACAATGAGAGAGAGAGAGAGAGAGACAAGCTACAAGAGAGAAGTGACAAAACAATGAGAGAGAGAGACATGCTACAAAAGAGAAGTGACAAAACAATGAGGGAGAGAGAGAAATAGAGAGACAAGCTACAAGAGAGAAATGACAAAACAATGAGAGAGAGAGAGAAAGAGAGAGAGAGACAAGCTACAAGAGAGAAGTGACAAACTAATGAGAGAGAGAGACAAGCTACAAGAGAGAAGTGACAAAACAATAAGGGAGAGAGAGAAAGAGAGAGATACAATCTACAAGAGAGAAGTGACAAAACAATGCGAGAGAGACAAGCTACAAGAGAGATGTGACAAAACAATGAGAGAGAGAGAGAGACAAGCTACAAGAGAGAAGTGACAAACTAATGAGAGAGAGAGACAAGCTACAAGAGAGAAGTGACAAAACAATGAGGGAGAGAGAGAAAGAGAGAGATACAATCTACAAGAGAGAAGTGACAAAACAATGCGAGAGAGACAAGCTACAAGAGAGAAGTGACAAAACAATGAGGGAGAGAGAGAAAGAGAGAGATACAATCTACAAGAGAGAAGTGACAAAACAATGCGAGAGAGACAAGCTACAAGAGAGATGTGACAAAACAATAAGAGAGAGAGAGAGAGAGAGAGAAAGAGAGAGAGAGACAAGCTACAAGAGAGATGTGACAAAACAATGAGAGAGAGAGAGAGAAAGAGAGAGAGAGACAAGCTACAAGAGAGATGTGACAAAACAATGAGAGAGAGAGACAAGCTACAAAAGAGAAGTGACAAAACAATGAGGGAGAAAGAGAAATAGAGAGACAAGCTACAAGAGAGAAATGACAAAACAATGAGAGAGAGAGAGAAAGAGAGAGACAAGCTCCAAGAGAGATGTGACAAAACAATAAGAGAGAGAGAGAGAGAAAGAGAGAGAGAGACAAGCTACAAGAGAGAAGTGTTAAAGCAATGAGAGAAAGAGAGACAAGCTACATGAGAGAAGTGACAAAACAATGAGAGAGAGAGAGACAAGCTACAAGAGAGAAGTGACAAACTAATGAGAGAGAGAGAGACAAGCTACAAGAGAGAAGTGACAAAACAATGAGGGAGAGAGAGAAAGAGACAGATACAATCTACAAGAGAGAAGTGACAAAACAATGCGAGAGAGACAAGCTACAAGAGAGATGTGACAAAACAATGAGAGAGAGAGAGAGAGAAAGAGAGAGAGAGACAAGCTACAAGAGAGATGTGACAAAACAATGAGAGAAAGAGAAAGAGAGAGAGAGACAAGCTACAAGAGAGAAGTGACAAAACAATAAAAGAGAGAGAGAAAGAGAGAGAGACAAGCTACAAGAGAGAAGTGACTAAACAATGAAAGAGAGGGAGAGACAAGCTACAAGAGAGAAGTGACAAAACAATGAGAGAGAGAGAGAGAGAGAGAGACAAGCTACAAGAGAGAAGTGACTAAACAATGAGAGAGAGAGAGACAAGCTACAAGAGAGAAGTGACAAAACAACGAGAGAGAGAGAGAGACAAGCTACAAGAGAGATGTGACAAAACAACGAGAGAGAGAGAGAGACAAGCTTCAAGAGAGATGTGACAAAACAATGAGAGAGAGAGAGAGAGGCAAGCTACAAGAGAGATGTGACAAAACAATGAGAGAGAGAGAGGCAAACTACAAGAGAGATGTGACAAAACAATGAGAGAGAGAGAGAAAGAGAGACAAGCTACAAGAGAGAAGTGAGAAAACAATGAGAGAGAGAGAGAAAGAGAGAAAGAGAGAGAGAGAGACAAGCTACAAGAGAGATGTGACAAAACAATGAGAGAGAGAGAGAGAGGCAAGCTACAAGAGAAATGTGACAAAACAATGAGAGAGAGAGAGGCAAACTACAAGAGAGATGTGACAAAACAATGAGAGAGAGAGAGAGAGAGACAAGCTACAAGAGAGAAGTGACAAAACAATGAGAGAGAGAGACATGCTACAAAAGAGAAGTGACAAAACAATGAGGGAGAGAGAGAAATAGAGAGACAAGCTACAAGAGAGAAATGACAAACAATGAGAGAGAGAGAGAAAGAGAGAGAGAGACAAGCTACAAGAGAGAAGTGACAAAACAATGAAAGAGATAGAGAGACAATCTACAAGAGAGAAGTGACAAAACAATGAAAGAGAGAGAGAAAGAGAGAGACAGACAAACTACAAGAGAGAAGTGACAAAACAATGAAAGAGAGAAAGAAAGAGAAAGAAAGACAAGCTACAAGAGAGAAGTGACAAAACAATGAAAGAGAGAGAGAGAGACAAGCTACAAGAGAGATGTGACAAAAGAATGAAAGAGAGAAAGAAAGAGAAAGAAAGACAAGCTACAAGAGAGAAGTGACTAAACAATGAAAGAGAGAGAGAGAGACAAGCTACAAGAGAGAAGTGACAAAACAATGAAAGAGAGAGAGAAAGAGAGAGAGACAAGCTACAAGAGAGAAGTGACTAAACAATGAAAGAGAGGGAGAGACAAGCTACAAGAGAGAAGTGACAAAACAATGAGAGAGAGAGAGAGAGAGAGAAACAAGCTACAAGAGAGAAGTGACAAAACAATGAGAGAGAGAGACATGCTACAAAAGAGAAGTGACAAAACAATGAGGGAGGGAGAGAAATAGAGAGACAAGCTACAAGAGAGAAATGACAAAACAATGAGAGAGAGAGAGAAAGAGAGAGAGAGACAAGCTACAAGAGAGAAGTGACAAACTAATGAGAGAGAGACAAGCTACAAGAGAGAAGTGACAAAACAATGAGGGAGAGAGAGAAAGAGAGAGATACAATCTACAAGAGAGAAATGACAAAACAATGAGAGAGAGAGAGAAAGAGAGAGAGAGACAAGCTACAAGAGAGAAGTGACAAACTAATGAGAGAGAGAGACAAGCTACAAGAGAGAAGTGACAAAACAATGAGGGAGAGAGAGAAAGAGAGAGAAACATTCTACAAGAGAGAAGTGACAAAACAATGCGAGAGAGACAAGCTACAAGAGAGATGTGACAAAACAATGAGAGAGAGAGAGACAAGCTACAAGAGAGAAGTGACAAAACAATGCGAGAGAGACAAGCTACAAGAGAGATGTGACAAAACAATAAGAGAGAGAGAGAGAGAGAGAAAGAGAGAGAGACAAGCTACAAGAGAGATGTGACAAAACAATGAGAGAGAGAGAGAGAGAAAGAGAGAGAGAGACAAGCTACAAGAGAGATGTGACAAAACAATGAGAGAGAGAGAGAAAGAGAGAGAGAGAGACAAGCTACAAGAGAGATGTGACAAAACAATGAGAGAGAGAGAAAGAGAGAGAGAGACAAGCTACAAGAGAGAAGTGACAAAACAATGAAAGAGATAGAGAGACAATCTACAAGAGAGAAGTGACAAAACAATGAAAGAGAGAGAGAAAGAGAGAGACAGACAAACTACAAGAGAGAAGTGACAAAACAATGAAAGAGAGAAAGAAAGAGAAAGAAAGACAAGCTACAAGAGAGAAGTGACAAAACAATGAAAGAGAGAGAGAGAGACAGGCTACAAGAGAGATGTGACAAAACAATGAGAGAGAAAGAGAGAAAGAGAGAGAGACAAGCTACAAGAGAGAAGTGACTAAACAATGAAAGAGAGGGAGAGACACGCTACAAGAGAGATGTGACAAAAGAATGAAAGAGAGAAAGAAAGAGAAAGAAAGACAAGCTACAAGAGAGAAGTGACAAAACAATGAAAGAGAGAGAGAGAGACAAGCTACAAGAGAGAAGTGACAAAACAATGAAAGAGAGAGAGAAAGAGAGAGAGACAAGCTACAAGAGAGAAGTGACTAAACAATGAAAGAGAGGGAGAGACAAGCTACAAGAGAGAAGTGACAAAACAATGAGAGGGAGAGAGAGAGAGAGACAAGCTACAAGAGAGAAGTGACAAAACAATGAGAGAGAGAGACATGCTACAAAAGAGAAGTGACAAAACAATGAGGGAGAGAGAGAAATAGAGAGACAAGCTACAAGAGAGAAATGACAAAACAATGAGAGAGAGAGAGAAAGAGAGAGAGAGACAAGCTACAAGAGAGAAGTGACAAACTAATGAGAGAGAGAGACAAGCTACAAGAGAGAAGTGACAAAACAATAAGGGAGAGAGAGAAAGAGAGAGATACAATCTACAAGAGAGAAGTGACAAAACAATGCGAGAGAGACAAGCTACAAGAGAGATGTGACAAAACAATGAGAGAGAGAGAGAGACAAGCTACAAGAGAGAAGTGACAAACTAATGAGAGAGAGAGACAAGCTACAAGAGAGAAGTGACAAAACAATGAGGGAGAGAGAGAAAGAGAGAGATACAATCTACAAGAGAGAAGTGACAAAACAATGCGAGAGAGACAAGCTACAAGAGAGAAGTGACAAAACAATGAGGGAGAGAGAGAAAGAGAGAGATACAATCTACAAGAGAGAAGTGACAAAACAATGCGAGAGAGACAAGCTACAAGAGAGATGTGACAAAACAATAAGAGAGAGAGAGAGAGAGAGAAAGAGAGAGAGAGACAAGCTACAAGAGAGATGTGACAAAACAATGAGCGAGAGAGAGAGAGAAAGAGAGAGAGAGACAAGCTACAAGAGAGATGTGACAAAACAATGAGAGAGAGAGAGAAAGAGAGAGAGAGAGACAAGCTACAAGAGAGATGTGACAAAACAATGAGAGAGAGAGAGAGAGAGGCAAGCTACAAGAGAGATGTGACAAAACAATGAGAGAGAGAGAGAAAGAGATACAAGCTACAAGAGAGATGTGACAAAACAACGAGAGAGAGAGAGAGACAAGCTACAAGAGAGATGTGACAAAACAATGAGAGAGAGAGAGAGAGAGGCAAGCTACAAGAGAGATGTGACAAAACAATGAGAGAGAGAGAGGCAAACTACAAGAGAGATGTGACAAAACAATGAGAGAGAGAGAGAGAAAGAGAGACAAGCTACAAGAGAGAAGTGACAAAACAATGAGAGAGAGAGAGAAAGAGAGAAAGAGAGAGAGAGAGACAAGCTACAAGAGAGATGTGACAAAACAATGAGAGAGAGAGAGAAAGAGAGAGAGAGACAAGCTACAAGAGAGATGTGACAAAACAATGAGAGAGAGAGAGGCAAACTACAAGAGAGATGTGACAAAACAATGAGAGAGAGAGAGAAAGAGAGACAAGCTACAAGAGAGAAGTGACAAAACAATGAGAGAGAGAGAGAGAGAGAGAAAGAGAGAGAGAGAGACAAGCTACAAGAGAGATGTGACAAAACAATGAGAGAGAGAGAGAAAGAGAGAGAGAGAGACAAGCTACAAGAGAGATGTGACAAAACAATGAGAGAGAGAGAGAAAGAGAGAGAGAGACAAGCTACAAGAGAGATTTGACAAAACAATGAGAGAGAGAGAGAAAGAAAGAGAGAGAGACAAGCTACAAGAGAGATGTGACAAAACAATGAGAGAGAGACAAGCTACAAGAGAGATGTGAAAAAACAATGAGAGAGAGACAAGCTACAAGAGAGAAGTGACACAACAATGAGAGAGAGAGAGAGACAAGCTACAAGAGAGATGTGACAAAACAATGAGAGAGAGAGAGAAAGAGAGAGAGAGAGACAAGCTACAAGAGAGATGTGACAAAACAATGAGAGAGAGAGAGAGAGGCAAGCTACAAGAGAGATGTGACAATGCAAACAATTTTCTAATTCGATGCAGATGTTTTGCACGTGTTTATGTTTTCCAAGATGACCCACTAAAAGTAAAGAATAGTTGACTTGTAAGACATACATATGTCATTTAATTTTAACGAATCTATTCTGAAGCTTTTAATTGGAACAAATAATTACACACTAAGAGTGACTACCGTATTTTCATGCATACAAACCATGGACTCCATAATTTTTTACAAACGAATGGCAGGCAGTGCGGGGTATACGAAGGTGCGGATTTTACATAATTATTCTCATAAGCATATTCTCATAGCGTAATGGAAACTAGGGACATACTGGTGTGTGTCTTTATTCCTCATACACTTTTCTGTTCATACGAAGTTTCTCTTCAACATTGCATGTGGTATTTACAATAGTCAGTTACATTAGGATTTAACTTCTTTAGAAATAAACGAGTTCTTGTGTCAATTTGTTTTTGTGATCGGTGTATCATAGATCTTTGTGATGGTCAAATGTTTAAATCATAAGAAGATTGTGATATTTTTAATGCTTTACATTTTTATAGCAATGTTTGTCTCGTATAGGTGTCCGATTGCAGCATTTAGAATTTAATAAAGTTTATTTAATTTTATATGTTCAGATTGTCAAACCTGGGAAAGATGCTGAAACTTACTTCATCATTCTAAACTAATGAATAGAAAAAGTTAACCCCATGGCTGTATTAATCTTCCTTAAAACAAGATTGTTTACAATGTTTATTTCAACTCTCTCTCTATGTCTGTCTAATAAAAAATATGTTGAATAAGTTGAATTAGTCCCCTTTATACATTGTAGAAAGAAAAAGATTGCAGCTTTAAAGATTGGAGCTAACAATAGATAACTATAAAACCTACTACTCTCAAGCGTTTCGCTGGCACAGTGGTTAGTGTGTAGTCTTGAGGTGGCTTGAAGAAGTTCAAGTTCAAATTGAGGTCTTTCAATCTTTTATTTTAATGCATTTAAAAAAGCAACACCATAACCACATTCAGTCTCCTCCAGTCCTTGCCCAACTGGTCCAAACAAGTGATAGGAGAACGAAGTGAGAAAGCTAAAAGCGTGACATTTTGCGCTCAACAAAAACAATTGGTAAAAATATTTCTAATCGCAAACATTTATTATTGGTTAGTCTAGATCAGTGTTTTCCAAACTGTTTCCATAACAGTACTCTTCGCACATTTGGAGTATATAGCGGAACACTGGCAATTTTTTTTTAGGCTGAATGTTTGCCTATTTGATTAATACAAAATCTTAATTTTGAAATTATGCTTATTCCTACCCACACTCAGACCCTCGAAATCCGTTTCACATAGGGCCCCGCCATTGTTAGTTTTTTCGCGTTTTATTTCGATTATTTTCTTGGTGGGCATCATGAGGAGGTACCGTACCGGGCATCAAGTACCTTCGATACGCCGCCTCAGTTTGGCTTCACATAATAAGAGATACTATAAAATAATATGCTGTTTTTCTATTTCTTTGCTTCTGTTTGTTAATTTTCTGGTCAGAGAAAACCACTGTCTGTCATGTGTGGCAACGGCAGAGACAGAGACAGAGACAGAGACAGAGGCAGAGACAGAGGCAGAGACAGAGGCAGAGAAAGAGACAGATTCCGAAAAAGGAAAGTAAGTCGAGAAATATTTTCATTTAATCGCAAAAATTTTCTCTAGACAATTTGTTCAACCGGTAAAGCTAACGGATAAACAACAAAATGTTAAGAAAGAGACTGCCTTTAAAGCACTTGTGCTTTATGTTAATTGTTGTTAAAATTGATAATGATTTGTTCGTGATCGACAGCCGTGATGTGACAATAAAGTTCTGATGCCAAGTCCGAATAACTATGAACTAGAAAGCTTCGAATTAATTCTTAGTTTAAACACACGGTCTAACATTTTATTGGTTGTCAAACAAAAGTTTGAGATCCACTGACATGCAATTTGATGTGTCGATACAGCAAAACAAAGTCCTTGTTGCATTTTTTAATAAAAGTACATGGAAACATTGCGTTGGATTTATTGTCGATTCAAGAGCAAGGTGTCAGACTAAAAAACAACAAGATTAGAAAGGGAGTTTGTGTTGCCACACAAACTCAGAGGCGGCCCCCGTGGGAGACGGATCCCTGTCGGATCCGCATATTTGCTGAGGATGGCATCGAGCAGGGTATGATACCGAGACCGTAGAGATAATCAGTCCTGCGCGCTAACAGCACGACCAGGCATTGCTCTTAATCTAATGACAAACTGGTTACAAACTAATAGCCTACTATTGATAATATACCTACACATAACGGAATGACAATTATCGGATATGTACAATATGTCAGAAGAGAGATTTTAGATAATCTTTTGGTATTGAGCATTTTCATTTAAATGGAACTAGAATGAGGATGTAGATCTACCTTAATTAAACTAGGCCTACTAATTTAGCACTCTCAATATCTATATCTACTAGAACTAGATCTAAAATATATATTTGGGATAATGTAGATGTAATTTAGATAAGATTTATATTTAAAATAATAATCAATAATAATTAATCAATTAATAGACTAATTGCAATATGAAATATTAAAATAGTAGAATAGTCTTAGTATTTTATAACATTGCAATATTGACATATTGACAATCTAGACTTAAGAAATAAAAATCTACACTTTAAGCCTAGAAACTAAAATTATAGATCTTGATCAAGTCTAAATCATGTCTGTCTGGTAGTGCGGTTTGCGCGCTGGACTGTCATTTGGATTCATCGATGGTCCCAGGTTCAAACCCTGCCCGCTTCCACCCCCCGTCGTCCTACGTGTGGTTTGGATTACAACTTTGAAGAAACATACGAAACTTGTAAAACAACAAACATTCTAAACTAGACCAAGAAATTCTAGATCTAGATTCTATAATGATTTTAATTAGAACTTAAATCTAAATCTATTTTTAAAAATCTAGCTCTAGTGTAAGAAAAAAAATCTAGATCTAGTGTAAAAAATCTAGATAAGATCTAAATCTAGCTATCATGTCTTTTTAAAATGCGAGTTACATTACGAGGTTTAATAAACATTACTATACCGAGTTGTTTTAGCATTTAAAGAATTTATTCCATATGACGTCAAAGGAAAAAATCCACTACGTCATACGGCCAAGATAGACTAAAAAATATTATCTATAAAAGCAGCTTCTCGAAGGTTCATAGACATTGGTGCACCGAGTGAGTTCTTTTAGCATTTCATTTAAAGAATCGATGACCTCTGGAATTTCATTAAAAACCATCTTAAAAGCATTATAGAAAATCATATACCAACTAAATACACATCAAACAAAATAAATAAATGCTGGTTTAATAATAGACTAAAGAAGCTTTGTAAACAGAAGGAAAACATATATAGAAAATTTAAAGAAACCAAGGCAGAAAGAGTTTACAAAAAGTATATAAAAATTAAACACCTAACCCAAAAAGTAAGCAGACAGCTGCAGAGTGAATACATAAACAATGTAATATCTAAAGATAACAACAACAACCTATGGTCATACATTAAGTCTAAGAAAATGGAAACAGCAGGTATAGCGCCATTAAAAGATGAACATAACATAATACATAATGATAATGAAACTAAAGCAAAATCCTAAACAAATACTTTGCATCGGCATTCTCAGCCCCAGGAGAAAAAGACATATTTCTTAATTTGAACCAAGTAGACAACATAGAAGATTTAGTAGTACAAGAAAATGGAATTAAAAAACTGTTAGCCAACACCAAACCAAATAAAGCGTCTGGACCTGATGGTAATCCAGCTAGATTACTCAAAGAACTAAGCAATGAGCTAGCCCCAGTGTTCAAAATACTCTTTCAGGCATCGCTTAACCAGGGCAGAGTACCAAAGGAGTGGAAAGAAGCTAATGTCACCCCCCTATTTAAAAAAGGAGAAAAATCTGATCCAGAAAACTACAGACCAGTATCACTTACCAGCATCACATGTAAAATACTAGAACACATAATATGTAGCAACATCATAAACCACTTAGACAAACATAATATCCTCACCCCATACCAACATGGCTTTAGGAAATATAGATCATGTGAAACACAACTAATAGGACTAATTGATGATTTTTCAAAAGGTTTAGATAATAGTGAACCAATAGATGCTATCTTAATAGATTTTTCCAAGGCTTTTGACAAAGTTCATCACCATAGTTTGCTTAAAAAATTAAAATATTTCGGCATTAATGGTCCACTGCATCAGTGGATTAAAGATTTTCTGATAGGGAGAGAACAAACTGTAATAATAAATGGCTCTAAATCAACACCAATAACAGTAAACTCAGGTGTACCTCAAGGAACAGTCTTGGGTCTACTACTATTTTTAATTTACATAAATGATTTACCAAATTGCATTAGTTCAGGAACAAAAGTCAGATTATTTGCAGACGATTGCATAATATATAGAACAATAAAAACAAAACAAGACACAGATATTTTACAAAGAGAATTAGATGAATAACAGAAATGGGAATCAAATTGGAGCATGTCTTTCCACCCAGAAAAATGTCAGTTGTTAAGAGTAACAAAAAAACTAAAACAAATTAATTCCACTTATCTTATTCATGGCAAACCAGTAACACAGACTAAAAACTCAAAATACCTAGGTGTTATAATAAATGAAAAATTGTCATGGAATCCACATATTGATGAAACTATAAAAAAATCCAACAAAGCATTAGGGTTTATTAAAAGAAATTTCTATAAATCAAATAAGAACATAAAACTAAAATGTTATTTAACCTTGGTTAGGCCAATAATATAATATGCATCCACCGTGTGGGACCCCTCAACTCAAGAAAACATTAAGAAACTGGAACAAACACAAAATAGAGCAGTGAGATTCATAACAAACGAATATTCACATTTGACTAGGGTAACACCATTAGTAAAATCACTAAATTTAGAAAGCCTTCAGGACAGAAGACTCAAAAGTAAAGTAGCAATTATACATAAAACACTGAACCATAATCTTCAAATACAAAAACAAAATTTAATAAAAATACTCTGAAAGACACAAAAATAAAGGCACATTCCTCGTCCCATATGCTAGGACAAATTTGTACAAATACTCCTTCTTCCCTAGTGCTATTAGAGCATGGAATGGGTTGCCTGAGCTAGCCAGAAAAACCAGTGACTTGGCAGAATTTAAGAATTTAATATGCATGACTAAATGCATGACGCGTAGGACGTAATCATCTTCTTTTTTGAAGTAACGTCTGTATTATATAAGATAAGATAACTCCATATGACGTCAAAGGAAAAAAAATCCAATACGTCATACGGCCTAGTTAGACTAAAAATGTCATCTATAGACTATACGAGCAGCTTCTCGAAGGATCATAGACATTGGTGCACCGAGTTTGTTCTCTTAGCATTTCATTTGATGGGCTAATTAGACTTTATATATATATATATATATATATATATATATATATATATATATATATATATATATATATATATATGGGGATTATGTTAATAGCGAGAGAAAAAAAGACCAAAAGCTATTGAAAATCTGATTAAGATTTAATTTCCCTTCCGAAACATCTATAATAGATTTTTCCGGATGTTTATATATTTAAAATTTATTTATAGTGAGAGAAAATAAGAATTCCAGATTAATCAAATGCCGTTAATTAAATTTGTGGGATGGTCTGTTATGAAAATTAGATGTACCATAGCCTTATGGAGAGATTTATTCAAACCATACTTTGGTGTTAGGAAGTTGTTTTCCTTAAAAATCGGAGCTTAAAATTAACGATAATTAGATTTTCTAATGTTTTAGCTAGAAAGTTAAATGTAGTGTATGAGAGAAGTGCGATTTTACTTAAATAGAGTTAAACTATTTTTCATAAAAAATCCGGAACAAACAATTTTCGTAAATGAGAAAATTATTTGTTTTATTTATTAGAAGAGGGATTTCAAACATTTATTAGCGTTATTAGATTTTTCATATAAACTTCGGATCATTTTAGGGGACGAAAATTAAGTAATGTAGGTCGATTTCTTTTTCGAAACAAAATTCGGAACATTATTTACCGATTCAACAACTTTTATTATGTTTCGGCAAGAAAATTAACTGTAAAATAAGTCTAAAAATTGATTTTCTATAATCGTTTCTAGTAAATTACTTTCTTTTTTTTAAAATCCTAAATAACATATTGTCAATATTTTTGAAAAAAAAATGTTTTTGACATAAATTTGTTTTAAATAACAAATTCGGAACAATTGATATTGATAAATAAACTATAGTGACGTAGTGTCAAAGAATATAAGTGTAATATTAGTCAATTATGCGATTTCAAACAACCATTTGACATTATTTTTTTTTTATAAAACAATATCCGGAACAACTTCATAGTTAATGAAATACAAATCAGTATAGATATTTTTTATTTAGCATTTATATGCTATTTACATTAAAAAACCGGAACAATGTATTAAAGATCATGTGTTTCTTGCAACGTTTAAGCATGGAAATAAAATAAAATTTAATATAAGTTAGAATAGCAAACAAATATTCATTGACATTGATTTGTTTTTCACAAAACATCCGGAACAATCTATTATAGATACTTAAAACTATTGCAATATTTCTGAATGAAAAATTAAAGGTTAAATCAGATTTACAATAGCCTCTAGTGTTGTTCGTTAATCTAATCGTGACGGACAGACCGATTAACAGACAAAACGCACAAAAATAATCTTCTTTTATTCGGATGGGGACACTTAACAAAAAATAAATAAAATCTGATTTTTTTAAAAAGTGGCAGTTTGTTGCGACGTTAAGCTACTGCACAAAAGTCGCTGCATAAAAGTCTATTTTAATAAATGTGCGTGATATTTACATACAAAGTGCATTATTAGCCTTTATAAACAAACATAAATGTTTTCTTTTAATTTTTGCAACTAGTTGACCAGAAATACATCTTTAACTATTATTTATATTTGTTGTAAACATTTCCTGTACATTTTATAAATATATTTGACTTAGTGATACTGAAAATACAAAAAAATTGTCCATCTTTGTTAGCATATTGTAATATTGCCTCCCTTACATTTACGTAATTGTTTTAGAATTGGTGTATTTTTCTGAAAAAATCGCTTGATTAATTAATTTTATAAATTAAACGGTTTGCTTTTAGAAAACCAAAAGTAGCCGTTGCACCTAAACTTTTCAAGCCGCATTTAATGATGAAATAATATTTTTCATATCTCTTCTAGTTTTCGAGATCTGATTGTGACAGACGGACAGACGGACAGACAGAAAGACGGACAGACGCGTCTGACAGACGGACATTTTGCACAAACCTAATGGCGGCTTTTTCCCCTTACGGGGGCCGCTAAAAATGATTCGATTCTCAGAGTAAGGACGAATCAACATCTTCACCGGACGTGGCCCTTCAAAACAGAATATTTCTTATCGGTAGTTATCTCTCTCACACTCGTTCACGAAAGTATTATTATTATTATTATTCATAGGTGTAGAGTAGAGACAGTACATGAGTCAATAAAAAAAAAACAATTAGTCCATCCATAACAGACAATAGATTATTACAATTTTTACCAACAAGGGAAATTAATCCTTCAGTATTCACATATTTCGCTAATATGTATGGTTTTGTCCCCTTAAATTTTTACTTTATTTCTCCAATACCCATTGGATTAAGCTGAAACCTTAAACACGTATTTATTGTATATACCGAAACATGAACCAATTAAGAATTAACCAATTAGTCAATTAGTGGGAAGCGTGGTCGAGAGGCTAAGTACGCTTGAACTTGGGTTGGCTTGGCTACCTATGATGTGGGCTCGAGGTTCGACACCCGACTCGAGCAGAGTTTTGTTTACTGAGTGCCTGAAAGTAGCACGGAAAACCTTCTACCAGATACCCCCCCCCCCAACTGGTCCACAAATGAGATTGGGCCACAGCGTTCTGAGCATGCTATAAGCATGAAAGTAGCGCTATTTTAAAGCCATAATTCATTATTTTGTTTGATATCAAATAATGCAAATAACTTCTATATTATAGAGATAATAGTCGACCGGCGGCGTAGCATACGCCGCTAATTTGCAGGGCTGGCGTTAGGTGACTGCAGTGGGCTCCGCACTTTCAAAGGACCCGCGCTAATTCTAGGTGTATAAATTATAAAATTAAACCATTGTATAACTTATAACAGATTTCCCGCGGCCTCCTGTCAATTTATCAGAAGCTCCTGAAAATCTCCTAAAATTGCAAAATATACGTAAAAGTCCTGGAAATATCCGAAAATTAATAAAATCTTTAGAAAACTCAGGCGAAATATATAGATCTAGACAAAATTGTAATTTTGGGGTGTCAATCAATAAGGAAAATGCCAATCCTACGTGCAATAAAAAAAGGCATTATCCCGTAATTTTGGCTTCTGGTGAAAGAAGCTTCTCGCACCTCAAACTAATGAAAAATTACTTTAGTTCAACATTTCTCGTAGATAGATTGAAACATTTGTTTATTCTTGCTATTGAGCGTGATCTATGTAGGAAATAGTATTTTTATGATATACTGAATGAATTCGCTACACCCAAGGCTCGTAAAGTTGGTGGGATAACTCTATCTGCAGAACTAAAAGAGTTATCTTTCCTTTACTACTTCTTCTCGTCCAAACTCTTGAGCAAATAAGAGAATTATATATATATATATATAGATAGATAGTTGCAGAAATTACCTTGGCTACCTTGGTGTACAGAATACGAAAGCATCGATAAACTATACATATATAAAACATATAATAGTTTTTGTACACTTTTTTTTTCGCGTGTATTTTTTTTTATTTGATTTATTCAGATTATACTTTCACCTTCAATTACACACAAGACAGATAGGTTAACGCATCCATGTCCAGACCACATAATACTGTCGAGCAGTCAGGGTTATTGAGAAAATGAATATAGCTGTAGTTCATGATCATTTACACTGTTCATCATAGGCGTATCAGGGGGGGGGGGGGATCGGAATTTAGTGACTGAATTTTTGCTTTAATTTTGTTTATTTTAGGTGAGATTTTAATACTAAATTATCACTTGCCCCAGCACAGCAAAGGAGGTTTTCAGTTTAAAACCCCTTACCAGGGGTTTTTGAGTTTAAAACCCCTACCAGGGGGATTTTGAGTTTAAAACCCCCTACCAGGGGGGTTCGCGTTTAAATCCCCCTACTAGGAGGGTTTGAGTTTAAAACCTCTCTACCAGGGGTTTTTGCAGTTAAATTCCCCTCTTCTATAAAACAAAACAAAAAAAATGCAAACGACAATCTCACAAATTTCACGAGCACAGTTAAGGAAGATTTTGATTTTTAAACCCCCTCCAAAATTTACGATATAAAAAAAAGAAATTTACACACTCAAAATTCTATGAGCATAGCCAAAGGATTTTGAGTTAACCCCCACCCTCTTTTCAGTCGGGTTTGAAGCTAAAAAATACCTCTTCAATACCCGGTATAAAAAAACGCAAACTACGCACTCAAAATGTTATGAGCATAGCTAAATGGGTTTTGACTCAGTTTGAAATTTAAACCCCCCTTCAGAGGGATATGAAGCTAAAAATACATCTTCAATATAAAAAAAAGCAAATTATGCACTCAAAATGTTATAAGCGTAGCTAAATGGATTTTTAGTTTAAATCCCCCCCCCCCACACCCCGGAGTTTGAAGGCAAAAATTATCTCATTAATATTAAAAACAAAGCAAATTATACACTAAACATGTTATGAGTGTATTCAAAGGGGTTTTGAGTTTAAACTCCCCTCTAGTTTAGTTTGAAGCTAAAAAATTCCTCTTCAATATAAAAAAATGAAATTACACACTAAAATTATTTGAGTGTAGCCAAGACTATTGGGGGTTTTGAGTTTAAATCCCTCTCCTATAGATGGCTTTTTAAAAGTTTAAAACCCTTCCAGATGGTTTTAAGATAAAAATCCCCCTACAGTGAACTCCAGAGTTTTTTAGTTTAAAACCCCCAACAGATTATTTTAACGAAAAAGTTCCCTTTTCGATATAAAATCTAAAGCAAACTACAGTCACTTAATTCCAAGAGCGTATTCAAGAGAGGTTACACATTTCTACCAGTGGCGGGGCTCAATTAATAAAGTGCAGTGAATAGTCATCTGCCGAAATTGAAAAACACTAAATGTGGCTCAACAAAGATGGCTAAGACAAATTTTAGGAGTCAGTTATAGAGATCGGATGTAAATCAAGGAAATCCTATGCCGAACTGGGAGTCGACCCCTTAGTAAGATTGTGACAGAGCGTCGCATGAGATTTGCGGAATATGTTCTCCGACAAAATGAATTAGGCATAAGAAGAGTTGCGATGACATCCTAGTACAACTTGGCGCCACACATTCATGAAGGAAGTCAGAGCAGGTGGGAAGAGGCTTCAGACATTACCAGTGACAGATTTTTGTGGAGCGTCTTAGTAAGAATAGCACATTAGGTTTTTGAAATAAAACTTTTTAATAGCAGGAAAATGCACTGTAGATACCTCAGAATATGAATTTTGTTGGCCTTCAATATCGGAAATAGTGCTTGGCGGCGGGGCTCCGCCCCGCGCTGGGGGAGCTCCTTGCGCTCCCCCAGACCACCTTGCTGTCATGGCGGGGATTCTACAATTTTCCCACTAACTCCAGGAAGAACCTATTCTAGAGCACAATAAGCGTCTTCCGAAAGAATGATGGGTCAGAATGTAATAAAGACACACATACATGCTTAAGTGGGAAGCGTGGTCGAGAGGCTAAGTGTGCTTGAACTTGGCTTGTCTTGGCTACCTAGAAGGGGGCTCGAGGTTCGACACGCGACTCGGTCAGACTTTTACTGAGCGCCTAAAGGCAGCACGGAAAACCAACTCCTAGATACCCCCCTCCCCCCCACCGGTCCACAAATGAGATTGGACCAAAGCGCTCTGAGCATGCTATAAGCATGAAAGTAGCACTATATAAAAGCTATAATAATTTTTTTTTTCGCCGGGGGGCGGAGGGGTTATCCCCCCAAAACCCCCCCTTGAAAAAAATGCCTGGCTACGCCCATACTGTTCATTGTAATATACCCACTGGAGTTTATCAATTACAAATTCATAGTTTTCAATTAAGGTTAGCAACGTTCATAAAATGTGCAAACTTGACGATCATTGGGTTGACTGTTGTCTTTTTTTGTTGTAGACACGATCGATGTCCTTGATAATGGGATCCTTTCTATGGAAGACCAAAAGTTCCAAGAAACATTAATGTTTTCGTTGGTGCGATTACCAGCGAAAACATACCATATGCCATTACCCCCAATACCATTTGTGACATTTTGTAGATAAATATACTAAGGTGTAAAGTTCACAAATAGAGTCACAAACTGCATGAATACTGCAAAACATAGGCCTACTGAAAGGTTAATTAATATTGAGGGGAGCGTTGGATTTCATGAAAGTAAATTAACTGTATATTATTATTAGCGTAACCAAGCGTTTCTTTTTCATTAAATTTTATATGTTTTTTTTTTAAATCTTTCACTAAGTCATTCAATTGAATATAATTGCTTTTTTAGAATTTTCTTTCAAAGAGAGACTATCGTTAGCAAACACTAAAAAATGGAAAATGTCTTGTATTAACTCCCTTATTAAAATAGCCGGTCTTAGACCACTGCAACCTATGCGGCCGCAGTGGGCCCCCACTTTTAAAAGATCCGCACTTTAATATGACCTGCTCTAATTCAAGGTGTATAAATTATTAAATTAAACAATTTTTTAACTTAAAACAGATTTCCCGCGCCCTCATGTCGATTTACCAGGAGGTCAACAATTCTCAAGATAGATTTAAACATTTGGTAATTCTTGCTATTGAGCGGATCTATGTAGGAAACATAATTATTATGATATACTGTATGACTTTGCTATACGCAAGGCTCGTAAAGTAATTCTGTACATAGTAAAGAATGAATAAAATGCAAAGACGAATTTATTTTCTAATACAAACTTTTAATTTCACTTAATATCCGCTTCCCTACCCAAACTTGTCCCCGCGAAATCCGTTTAGAGTAGGGCCTCACAATGCCTTGCTATTTAGTGTTTGGAAAATAATTTACATGTTTTGGATGTTCCTTCAGAGCTGAAGATAGTTTACTTTTTAGTCCAAACCTCCCGCAAGACGAAGGGGGATGTTAGCGGACAGTCCAGCGCGCAGCCATCCGTAGTACGTGTGAATACCCACGTGTTCTCCCCCCCCCCCCTCTTGTTATTTCGTGGGGTGACTCCGAAGAAATAAGAGAGTGATCTTTCCTTTACTTCTTGTTTAAACTTTTGAGGGAAGAAGAGAATCATATATATATATATATATATATATATATATATATATATATATATATATATATATATATATATATATATATATATATATATATATATATATATATATATATATATATATATATATATATATATATATATATATATAAACAGAGAGAGAGAGAGAGAGAGAGAGAGAGATAGCAAACGCCGCTATTTTGCAGGGCCGGCCTTAGGTCACTGCAAACCTATGCGACCGCAGTGGGCCCCGCACTTTCATAGGACCCGCTCTAATTCAAGGTGTATAAATTATTAAATTAAACCATTTTATAGCTTAAAATAGCTCCTGGAAAACTCCCAAAATCGCAAAATCTACGAAAAAGTCCTTAAAATATACGGAAATATATAGACAAAAATTGTCATTTTGGGGTGTCATTCAATATGGAAAACGCCAATCTTACGCGCGGCATCATGCCTCAGCCGTAATTGTGTAATCTGGTGAAAGAAGCTTCTCGGGCCTCAAACTAATGAAGAATTACTTGAGGTCAACGATTCTCAAAGATAGATTGAAACATTTGGTAATTCTTGCTATTGAGCGTGATCTATGTCAAATGCATTTTTTTTTTTTCTTTTTTCAGAAGATATGGATTTGAAGAGGAAGTGATGCCTTCTTATCCCTAAGAATAAATGCCACAAAAGTTACTTGTTACATCAGACACTCCCCCTCTAAAACTTCCAGTAAGTATTGCAGTTTAAAATGTATTACTTTTTATCTTAGTCAAATTAATGCATAACTGAAAAGCATATAAGAAAAAAAAGTCTCAATCAGTGGTTTACAAATACAGCAGTGTTCAATTTTATAAATGTAAATTGGCTTTTTTAAAATTTGGGTTACCTCAGCATGTTTGTGCAGAAAATGTCCTATCGTTCTTTTAAAATCTGTTACCAAAATCTCATCTCTGCTTTTTAAGTTTTTAAAACTTCAATTGTATCAAGGAATGTTTATAATACGACTGATTAAATACCAAAAATCATATATAATAATATTCTGTATTATCTGTGAGGAAATTGTTGTACAATTGTGGATTACAAAAAACATTACATGATTAGAGCAAACATTTGTACGATAGCACACAAGATATTGCTATTACTATACAAATTCTTATTTTTTATTTATTTTTTGCATCTATTTTTCTATTTTTAAACAATGCTCATAGCATTTATTATATAAAACTTTTGTCCTAATATACTTTTTAAATAACGGTTGTTGTTTTTTTAGATGTTTTCAAAATTGATTTTATTCATAATGGATTTAAATATATGGAAGTTTGGTAATATATGTAACTAACATTGAATAGGTGACTTGTTATGAATTTAATGTATGTTGTTTCTATTCCACCAACAGTCCTAGAATTTGTCCAGTGCCTGTGATCCTCTGAGCTGAAGGAGAATGTTAGTGCTTCATAATATCTACCAATATCTTTCTGTTAGCTGGAAGCTCGTGAATATTATGTTGTCCTAGCAATGATGATACTAAAACTACAATTTATGAGGACTTGGGCATTATAGCTATAACTAATATTAATATTTTGCGCTAAGTTATTTGAAAATTATGTTTAATTCTATTCAATAGAGTGACACAACTTGGACAACTTCTTAGATGATCAATTATTAAACATTATTTTTTTTTGTAACTACAAATTTAAACGCAATCTGTATCAAGCTTTTAAAAACTATACTGTCTGCTTTAAATAACTTACTTACTTGCCTTAAATAACATATGACTGAAAACTTATAGCGTTCCTCAAACTTTCTCTTTCAGTCAAGCTAAAGATACAGTCCTGTATAAAGTATACAATAATTTCATAATTTTCTCAGATTATCTCTACTAGTTATGTCAATGTAGCAATGATAAAAAAAAATTAATTAAACAGGTATGCTCAAAAAACAATTTTTTAAATTTATCAAATCTTTTATACTTTTATGATGTTCTACTTGTTACGTATCTAGGCATTGTTGTTTTTTTTTTCTTTGACCTGTTGCGGTCGAGAGACGGGGAGGTTGTCTGCCCCTTGTGTAATAAGTTTTTTTTTTTTTTTTTTTTTCGTCAAGCCACACAGACAGTGACCGGTCCTTGACCTGTGTGTGTACCTCTGGTTGAAAGGAGGGTGTTTTTTTTTCTGTCTCTTTGAAGAGCGTTCTAGATCTGGGAAATTGATGACGTATTTGGTTCTAGAAATCACTGGATTTGTCTTGAGGTCGACGCGCGGTAGATTATATAAAGACCGCCCGCGTAACGTTGACAGACAGACATACGGAGACAGCCGTGAGACAGAATAGCGGAGACATTGCGTGACCCGTGCGTGGTATACCACTTGATCGTGTAAGTTAATATTTTTTTGTAAGGCCTTGCTTGCTTGTATTTGTAATTACATTTTCAAACTCTTGTATTGTAATATTTTTACATGCCATTTTTGTAAAAGGGTTTTGGTCAACACATCAATTCTGTATTGAGTAAATGTTTATTTTTCTTTCTTGTAACTTTATATTTGATTAAACATTAAGTTGATAGTTTACCTTCCGATTTCTTGTGTCATTTTTTTTTGTTATTCATTGTAAGTCTTTGATTAAATTCAGACTTAAGATAAGTGACACAACTGCTTTTCTATTGTCACGTTCCCCTAGGCAAGCCATTTTAAAAAGTAGAATTCAATTCGTAATACGTGACATACTAAATAATAGAAAAAATGTATTTTCTCTATAAAAATAACAAAGTAGTGTATTATTTTTTAAAGTAGTAAAATAAAAGTTTATTTTTACAAAGCTAAAATAAATATTGTGCTATTCACTTACATGCTTAATCATAAGTACTTCTAAAAATCAACCACCAAAATGTTTGTATGGCGTTCATATGTTTGTAAATTAAATATGTACTTATATAATTATCCTTATTTTAAATGAAACATTAAATACTAGAGATGACCATTTAAATTTCTGATGTATTCTCATTTCATAAAACACAATTAGAATATTATCCGAAATTTCATCCCTGCATTGTAATTGTAACTGGCTTCGTAAAAATATGGATTGAGTAATAAATGGGTTGCATATACACACATATGTTCGAAAATAGAAGTCTACAACTCTTCAGATGTTAGATATTCATGTCCATCTCTATGTATTCACTTCCAAAAAATTTAGCTACAGATTTCTTTAGTTTCTTCGAATTAACAAAAATTCATTTCTAAATAAAATTACTCTTAAGTGACTTGAATAGAAAGTAATAAAAATAGGAACTTCATTTAGCAATGTGCTTACACTTAATCAGAGAATATAAGCCGTCTAAATAAGCTATTGAAACTAGTGTCAGCTTCACAAGATAGGAGCTGTACAGTTTGACAATTCATCCTCTATGACTCTCATCAAGAGCGGGGTAAAAAAAGGATGTGTTTCGGCCCCAACACTATTCAGCATCTTTTTGTAGTTTGTACTCGACAGCTCCTTTACAATCCTGTAAGCTGGAGTCTATATATCCACAGTAGATAGGATAGAAGGCTTCTTAAACTGGCTTGACCAAATCGAGAGGATGACGTATCCTTTACAATCCTGTAAGATGGAGTCTATATATCCACAGTAGATAGGATAGAAGGCTTCTTAAACTGGCTTGACCAAATCGAGAGGATGACGTATCCTTTACAATCCTTTAAGCTGGAGTATATATCTCCACAGTAGATAGGATAGAAGGCTTCTTAAACAGGCTTGACCAAATCAAGAGGATGACGTATCCTGTACAATCCTGTAAGATGGAGTCTATATATCCATAGTAGATATGATGGAAGGCTTCTTAAACTGGCTTGACCAAATCGAGAGGATGACGTATCCGGAATAAGGAGCTGATCGATGTTCGCCGACGATGTGGCACTTACTGCCCGTGTACAATAAGGATTACAAAGGCTAGTAAATGCTTTGACAGCTACACGTAAATGGTTCAGTCTTACAAAAGTCTCATCAAGACAGAAAAAGGGCATGAAACGTCACAGAATAAACCAACACCAGTAATTCATCTGAGCGTATCCATTGTCTTTCGAGACTGAGGGAGACATACATAGGTTACGTATAGATAATCTATACCGGTATATAGAGAGTGAGAGACATACATAGGTTACGTATAGATAATCTATACCGGTATAGAGAGAGTGAGGGAGACATACATAGGTTACGTATAGATAATCTATACCGGTATATAGAGACTGAGGGAGACATACATAGGTTACGTATAGATAATCTATACCGGTATATAGAGACTGAGGGAGACATACATAGGTTACGTATAGATAATCTATACCGGTATATAGAGAGTGAGAGACATACATAGGTCACGTATAGATAATCTATACCGGTATAGAGAGACTGAGGGAGACATACATAGGTTACGTATAGATAATCTATACCGGTATAGAGAGAGTGAGGGAGACATACATAGGTTACGTATAGATAATCTATACCGGTATATAGAGAGTGAGAGACATACATAGGTCACGTATAGATAATCTATACCGGTATATAGAGAGTGAGAGACATACATAGGTCACGTATAGATAATCTATACCGGTATATAGAGAGTGAGAGACATACATAGGTTACGTATAGATAATCTATACCGGTATATAGAGAGTGAGAGACATACATAGGTTACGTATAGATAATCTATACCGGTATAGAGAGACTGAGGGAGACATACATAGGTTACGTATAGATAATCTATACCGGTATATAGAGAGTGAGAGACATACATAGGTTACGTATAGATAATCTATACCGGTATATAGAGAGTGAGAGACATACATAGGTCACGTATAGATAATCTATACCGGTATATAGAGAGTGAGAGACATACATAGGTCACGTAAAGATAATCTATACCGGTATATAGAGAGTGAGAGACATACATAGGTTACGTATAGATAATCTATACCGGTATATAGAGAGTGAGAGACATACATAGGTTACGTATAGATAATCTATACCGGTATATAGAGAGTGAGAGACATACATAGGTTACGTATAGATAATCTATACCGGTATATAGAGAGTGAGGGAGACATACATAGGTTACGTATAGATAATCTATACCGGTATATAGAGAGTGAGAGACATACATAGGTCACGTATAGATAATCTATACCGGTATATAGAGAGTGAGAGACATACATAGGTCACGTATAGATAATCTATACCGGTATATAGAGAGTGAGAGACATACATAGGTTACGTATAGATAATCTATACCGGTATAGAGAGAGTGAAAGACATACATAGGTCACGTATAGATAATCTATACCGGTATATAGAGAGAGTGAGGGAGACATACATAGGTTACGTATAGATAATCTATACCGGTATAGAGAGACTGAGGGAGACATACATAGGTTACGTATAGATAATCTATACCGGTATAGAGAGAGTGAGAGACATACATAGGTTACGTATAGATAATCTATACCGGTATAGAGAGAGTGAGGGAGACATACATAGGTTACGTATAGATAATCTATACCGGTATATAGAGAGTGAGAGACATACATAGGTCACGTATAGATAATCTATACCGGTATAGAGAGACTGAGGGAGACATACATAGGTTACGTATAGATAATCTATACCGGTATAGAGAGAGTGAGAGACATACATAGGTCACGTATAGATAATCTATACCGGTATAGAGAGAGTGAGGGAGACATACATAGGTTACGTATAGATAATCTATACCGGTATAGAGAGAGTGAGGGAGACATACATAGGTCACGTATAGATAATCTATACCGGTATAGAGAGACTGAGGGAGACATACATAGGTTACGTATAGATAATCTATACCGGTATAGAGAGAGTGAGGGAGACATACATAGGTCACGTAGAGATAATCTATACCGGTATAGAGAGACTGAGGGAGACATACATAGGTTACGTATAGATAATCTATACCGGTATAGAGAGAGTGAGAGACATACATAGGTCACGTATAGATAATCTATACCGGTATAGAGAGAGTGAGGGAGACATACATAGGTTACGTATAGATAATCTATACCGGTATATAGAGAGTGAGAGACATACATAGGTTACGTATAGATAATCTATACCGGTATATAGAGAGTGAGGGAGACATACATAGGTTACGTATAGATAATCTATACCGGTATATAGAGAGTGAGAGACATACATAGGTCACGTATAGATAATCTATACCGGTATATAGAGAGTGAGAGACATACATAGGTTACGTATAGATAATCTATACCGGTATATATAGAGTGAGAGACATACATAGGTCACGTATAGATAATCTATACCGGTATAACGAGAGTGAGAGACATACATAGGTCACGTATAGATAATCTATACCGGTATAACGAGAGTGAGAGACATACATAGGTCACGTATAGATAATCTATACCGGTATATAGAGAGTGAGAGACATACATAGGTTACGTATAGATAATCTATACCGGTATATAGAGAGTGAGAGACATACATAGGTTACGTATAGATAATCTATACCGGTATAGAGAGACTGAGGGAGACATACATAGGTTACGTATAGATAATCTATACCGGTATATAGAGAGTGAGAGACATACATAGGTCACGTATAGATAATCTATACCGGTATATAGAGAGTGAGAGACATACATAGGTCACGTATAGATAATCTATACCGGTATATAGAGAGTGAGAGACATACATAGGTTACGTATAGATAATCTATACCGGTATATAGAGAGTGAGAGACATACATAGGTTACGTATAGATAATCTATACCGGTATATAGAGAGTGAGAGACATACATAGGTTACGTATAGATAATCTATACCGGTATATAGAGAGTGAGAGACATACATAGGTCACGTATAGATAATCTATACCGGTATATAGAGAGTGAGAGACATACATAGGTCACGTATAGATAATCTATACCGGTATATAGAGAGTGAGAGACATACATAGGTTAGGTATAGATAATCTATACCGGTATATAGAGAGTGAGAGACATACATAGGTTACGTATAGATAATCTATACCGGTATATAGAGAGTGAGAGACATACATAGGTCACGTATAGATAATCTATACCGGTATATAGAGAGTGAGAGACATACATAGGTCACGTATAGATAATCTATACCGGTATATAGAGAGTGAGAGACATACATAGGTTACGTATAGATAATCTATACCGGTATATAGAGAGTGAGAGACATACATAGGTTACGTATAGATAATCTATACCGGTATATAGAGAGTGAGAGACATACATAGGTTACGTATAGATAATCTATACCGGAATATAGAGAGTGAGAGACATACATAGGTCACGTATAGATAATCTATACCGGTATAGAGAGAGTGAGAGACATACATAGGTCACGTATAGATAATCTATACCGGTATATAGAGAGTGAGAGACATACATAGGTTACGTATAGATAATCTATACCGGTATATAGAAAGTGAGAGACATACATAGGTCACGTATAGATAATCTATACCGGTATAGAGAGAGTGAGAGACATACATAGGTTACGTATAGATAATCTATACCGGTATAGAGAGACTGAGGGAGACATACATAGGTCACGTATAGATAATCTATACCGGTATATAGAGAGTGAGGGAGACATACATAGGTCACGTATAGATAATCTATACCGGTATATAGAGAGTGAGAGACATACATAGGTCACGTATAGATAATCTATACCGGTATAGAGAGACTGAGGGAGACATACATAGGTTACGTATAGATAATCTATACCGGTATAGAGAGTGAGGGAGACATACATAGGTTACGTATAGATAATCTATACCGGTATATAGAGAGTGAGGGAGACATACATAGGTTACGTATAGATAATCTATACCGGTATATAGAGAGTGAGAGACATACATAGGTCACGTATAGATAATCTATACCGGTATATAGAGAGTGAGAGACATACATAGGTCACGTATAGATAATCTATACCGGTATATAGAGAGTGAGAGACATACATAGGTCACGTATAGATAATCTATACCGGTATATAGAGAGTGAGGGAGACATACATAGGTCACGTATAGATAATCTATACCGGTATAGAGAGACTGAGGGAGACATACATAGGTCACGTATAGATAATCTATACCGGTATATAGAGATTGAGAGACATACATAGGTCACGTATAGATAATCTATACCGGTATATAGAGAGTGAGGGAGACATACATAGGTTACGTATAGATAATCTATACCGGTATATAGAGAGTGAGAGACATACATAGGTCACGTATAGATAATCTATACCGGTATATAGAGAGTGAGAGACATACATAGGTTACGTATAGATAATCTATACCGGTATATAGAGAGTGAGAGACATACATAGGTTACGTATAGATAATCTATACCGGTATATAGAGAGTGAGAGACATACATAGGTTACGTATAGATAATCTATACCGGTATATAGAGAGTGAGAGACATACATAGGTCACGTATAGATAATCTATACCGGTATATAGAGAGTGAGAGACATACATAGGTTACGTATAGATAATCTATACCGGTATATAGAGAGTGAGAGACATACATAGGTTACGTATAGATAATCTATACCGATATATAGAGAGTGAGAGACATACATAGGTCACGTATAGATAATCTATACCGGTATATAGAGAGTGAGAGACATACATAGGTTACGTATAGATAATCTATACCGGTATATAGAGAGTGAGAGACATACATAGGTCACGTATAGATAATCTATACCGGTATATAGAGAGTGAGAGACATACATAGGTCACGTATAGATAATCTATACCGGTATAGAGAGACTGAGGGAGACATACATAGGTTACGTATAGATAATCTATACCGGTATATAGAGAGTGAGAGACATACATAGGTTACGTATAGATAATCTATACCGGTATATAGAGAGTGAGAGACATACATAGGTCACGTATAGATAATCTATACCGGTATAGAGAGACTGAGGGAGACATACATAGGTTACGTATAGATAATCTATACCGGTATATAGAGAGTGAGAGACATACATAGGTCACGTATAGATAATCTATACCGGTATATAGAGAGTGAGAGACATACATAGGTCACGTATAGATAATCTATACCGGTATATAGAGAGTGAGAGACATACATAGGTTACGTATAGATAATCTATACCGGTATATAGAGAGTGAGAGACATACATAGGTCACGTATAGATAATCTATACCGGTATATAGAGAGTGAGAGACATACATAGGTTACGTATAGATAATCTATACCGGTATAGAGAGACTGAGGGAGACATACATAGGTTACGTATAGATAATCTATACCGGTATATAGAGAGTGAGAGACATACATAGGTTACGTATAGATAATCTATACCGGTATATAGAGAGTGAGAGACATACATAGGTTACGTATAGATAATCTATACCGGTATATAGAGAGTGGGAGACATACATAGGTTACGTATAGATAATCTATACCGGTATATAGAGAGTGAGAGACATACATAGGTTACGTATAGATAATCTATACCGGTATATAGAGAGTGGGAGACATACATAGGTTACGTATAGATAATCTATACCGGTATAGAGAGACTGAGGGAGACATACATAGGTTACGTATAGATAATCTATACCGGTATATAGAGAGTGAGAGACATACATAGGTTACGTATAGATAATCTATACCGGTATATAGAGAGTGAGAGACATACATAGGTTACGTATAGATAATCTATACCGGTATATAGAGAGTGGGAGACATACATAGGTTACGTATAGATAATCTATACCGGTATATAGAGAGTGAGAGACATACATAGGTTACGTATAGATAATCTATACCGGTATATAGAGAGTGAGAGACATACATAGGTCACGTATAGATAATCTATACCGGTATATAGAGAGTGAGGGAGACATACATAGGTCACGTATAGATAATCTATACCGGTATATAGAGAGTGAGAGACATACATAGGTCACGTATAGATAATCTATACCGGTATATAGAGAGTGAGAGACATACATAGGTTACGTATAGATAATCTATACCGGTATATAGAGAGTGAGAGACATACATAGGTCACGTATAGATAATCTATACCGGTATATAGAGAGTGAGAGACATACATAGGTCACGTATAGATAATCTATACCGGTATATAGAGAGTGAGAGACATACATAGGTCACGTATAGATAATCTATACCGGTATATAGAGAGTGAGAGACATACATAGGTCACGTATAGATAATCTATACCGGTATATAGAGAGTGAGAGACATATAAATAGATAACACTTCAACTTAAAGACAACTCTAGGCCTACATGTAGACTTATTACTTTTAAATTACACATAGGCCTAATGTAGGACTATTTTTAAACTTATAAACGAAATTTCATCATGGCCTATTATAGTAAGAGCATATAGGCTAAATGAATCTAGATTTAATCAATGTCCTAAATAAGACGATACGCAAACTACAAGCTTGGCTAATTAGTCTATATTGGCAAAGAGAATAAGTTCTAAAGCTTTACAGTTATAGATTTAAGTCACTAATTGATTTGTGCACACTTACCTCTGAAAACTCTTTGATGACAATAGAGTTTCCATTCATCATTTTGTGTCAAATTGGTGATTAAAAACTTAAGTGATGGTTTCTTTATATAGTCTATACTCTATAGCAGTGATGCCCAACCTAATTCGACCTGTGGGCCATTTTAATTTCCAAAGTTCGTCTCGCGGGCCTCATGATATTTGACGTTTATATTTTTTTACGCGACAAAAAAATGTCATTTCTTTACTTAAAATGTTAGCAATAGTCTAGTTGTCTTTCAAATCGACTCATTTTCTTGTCCCTTTTTGTCTCCAATGTCTAGTTGTAGTTCATCTATCTTTTATTCCTGCTTCAAAACAAGGATGTCGGTATATTTATTTTATAAATCTGATACATATGTTGATGTATTTTTTAACAGGCACAATTTCTTTATAAAACAAAGATGTTGGCTTATTATCATGTTCCACAGAAACCGTAAAAATCCGCCCACTGGTACTGGTAGATTCTACATTTTCTGTTCATAAACATGAAAACATTAAAGGTGATGGTATCAATACATCATAGAAAATATGAAAGCCCTATAGTACTAAAGATACATTTTTCAATTATTTTTTTTTTGGAGGGGGAATTTTCTCCACGTTGTGTCGACGTTTCAGCGGGCCGGATAGAACTACGTCACGGGCCGGATATGATGAAGTTGATGGAATGGTGTTTGTATTATTTTTGAGAGTAATATAATTGTTTGCTTTATTTGATATTAAAGAGTTTTTGGTATTCATTGAGAGCTGGAGTCAGAGTTGAAGTATATTAAGTATTGATTGTTCTTATTTGTGTAACAAGTATTCGTGTAGCAAGTATTAATTAATCGGAATTGAGTAATTGTGTAAACCCCTAAAGAGCCGAGCCAAGTCAACTCAAGCTAAGAAGTAAACCCCTGAGATACGCCTCGGTGAACGGGACTTTTTAATTGAAAAATATAGGTGTGGTGCGCACAGTTGGCAGTCCTGTATATATATATATATATATTTATAGTCTAGGTATGGTGCGCACAGTTGGCAGCCCTGTATAAATATATATATATATATATATATATATATATATATATATATATATATATATATATATATATATATATATATATATATATATATAATCTAGGTGTGGACTATATATATATATATATATATATAGTCTAGGTTTGGTGCGCACGGTTGGCAGTCCTGTATATATTTATATAGTCTAGATGTGGTGCGCACAGTTGGCAGTCCTGTATAAATATATATAGTCTAGGTGTGGTGCGCACAGTTGGCAGTCCTGTATAAATATATATAGTCTAGGTGTGGTGCCCACAGTTGGCTGTTCTGAATATATATAGTCTATGGGATAAACCAAATCTGGAGGTAAAAGTAAAGTGTACATTTTGTAAGATAACGAAACACTAACTGAAAGGCTGATATGCTCAATACATTAATAATGCTCATACATAGAAAAAAATCATTATTATAACCTAATATTATAACGAAAAATTATTTCAAGTTTTCACAAAGTTCATTACAAATAATGATCAAAGAGAAATTTGTGGATGGAATTTTATTTTTATCACATAAATATCACAGCAAATTTGATCACATTTGGCAGATGCAAATTATAATTCTAAACAAAACTAAGTAGAAAAATAGTGTCTTCCTCTAAAAGACTTAAACAAAACTACAACACTATTTATTTTAGAGAGTAAATTCATCAGTTCTGGTGTGTCAATGTTTGCTATGTAGAGACATATCACATATCTCTAGGTCTATGTAATGTACAGTGACAAAAGATGAGGCAGTAATTGAGATATTTACCTTGACTGATAGTTATCTAGCATGAATAAATGTTGAAATAGAAATACATGTACAATGATGAACTGCTGCAAACAAATTAATAGAATTGTAAAAGTGTCAGTAGAAACGATCAGCTCTACAGTACTTTGGTTTGTATCTTTCACTGTGGACTCGACAAGAATAATTGTTACGCTGAGAAGACTGTGTCTCTAGATAGAAATTAATTTAGTTTATTTACTTTCTAGTTCTTTGAATCACTGTTCATTAGACAGTTTCAGCGATTCGTTTGGATTTACTTCTTTTCCAATGCTTGTGTTCCGATGTATTGTAGACCTAGATGTGTTCCCTTGCATCACTCTATGTTGTGTGTGATGGGATGACAGTAAGAATACTGATTCAACCACGTTCCATTGGATAAATCTCTGATTTTAGGACATCTCCAACGTTGATGCGTATTGCCTTGAGTTTTATGTGAGTTTTTGGAAGTTTGATTACAAATGTTTTGACTAATATATTGCTCTGTTATGTTGGATTACGGGATAATGGGTAATCTGGGTTTATATTGGGGTATTGTTTCATTTGAAATTCAGTCTCAACAGTCCATGAAATCTAATAAAACATTTTTGGAAAATAATTTTAAAACATAGCAATAATAAACACAATATAATAATAATAAGACTGGGATAAGCCTATTTCGAGTGACAAAACGGTAATCACCCTGATCTAGGGTTTATTGATAAAATAAAAAACGCTACCATTATTGACATCGCCGTACCACTGTCTCATACTATCAGGAAAAACTGAAAACAATGAAAATATGGGAACCAAGGGGATCATGACAACTGACCTCACAGATACCTTTAAGGCCCTTAGCCTTCATAAGAAGATGCTCCCTGTCAGAGGGTGGTACTGCTGCACACCTGCAACACCACCAGAAATTTTGCTCATTGGACACTGATAAATGGATTACGATGAATTTTGTTTCTCTGTAACAGAGAATGAATATTTATTCGTTTCCAACATAACAATAATAAATAATAATAATAAAAGCAAAAGTATGTGTTAACAGAATGGATCATAACAAAGTGGAAAAAAAATATTGTGAATGTAATCAGCGATTACAAAATTACAATATCAAAATAATAATTAACTAATAGAATGTACATGCCTTTTTTGTTTTTGGGACGGAATTTGTAACAATAATAATATTAAATATACATAAAATTGTATTATAAAATGCACAGTTTAATATCACAGATGATTTAGATAAACATAAAAATGTAATTCTGTAAGAAACTGAGCAAACTGGTTATGCCCTTCCTCTAAAGTTTTGAGAATTGTGATTTAAGAGAGTTTTTCCATCTGTCTCAAAGTTTGGTCATAGAGTGGTAGAATAATGAAAGGGAGAGCAATAACAACATTACAAAGTGGACGATGAAATTGAGCAATTGAGCTTTTAATATAAATAATGGATATACATTTGGAGCCGAATATGGATGGATATGAAAAATGGCCGGATATTCGGCCAGAGCCGGAGCTACTACCAGAGTCATCCCTAATATATATATATATATATATATATATATATATATAAGCAATATGTAGCCTGTGAACGAATCAACGTCACAGCCGGTTGGTAATGCTGGTAGTCATTTAGCTCTAATCATAATATTTGATAAACATTAATAGAGTTATCTATTTTTTTATCATTGAAAAAGTGAAGTGATCGACATTGTGAAAGTTCTAAATTTGAGTTCTGCCGTGCGCTGATTTTTTAAAAATTAGAATACACTATCATTAATATAGGGAGAAAGTTTGGTAACTAATTATAAGGGAGGAAAGAAAAGACAAATGGGTAAGGCACGAATGTAAAGAAATAAATCAGGTTTCATGTCAAATTTGGTACGTTGTCTCTGTTCATTGGTTCATTAGGTCTGTGGGTTGTCTAGAGCAACTCTTCAGCTAGAAGCCATCACATATACACTGCAAATAGAAACAAGTGTTTAATTAATAAAGATGTTTGACAAGGGCTCTCTATCTCTTTCTTTTTTTTCTCTCTATCTTTCTCTTTATCTCCCTCTCTCTTACTCTGATATCATATAAATATCCTATCCTATAAATTAAGAAAATGATTATAAATTAATGACACACGCTTTGTTATTAAAGTAAAGTTCCCACTTTAAAAACTAAATACAAAACATTTTAGTAGAAAGATAAATCAGTATATGGAGTTTCCCAGTTTTCTATCATTTATAGGTTTTTCTAGATTTTTTTTTATTTGTCATAATATTTATAACAGGTATATTATAACAGATATTATTTTCTTTACATTTTAAATATGTTATTTTATAGATCTAATTGAAAAATAGAAAAAAAATTGCAATCTAAGATGATCGAACGCACAAAATTCACGTCAGAAGCACGACACTCTTATTATCTGAGTTAACCAGGCCGTAAAACAAATAATCTATTAACATAAATGTTTATACCTATATAAATAAATAACATCGAAGTATATGGTCAATAAAAATAGATGCCAAAAAGAGGCGTTTTTTTGTGTGTCTTTTTTTTAAATTGTTATAATCAAAATCTTATTTATGGACATGAGGGCAAGGCGGGAGGAGTGTATACTTTGGACGCTCAGCATACAAAACTCTACTCGAAATGAGATTCGAACACTAAGCATACATAACTCTACTCGAAATGAGATTCGAACAATAATCATACGCAACAACTCTACTCGAGATGAGATTCGAACACTCAGCATACAAAACTATACTCAAAATGAGATTTGAACACTAAGTATGAAAAGAGGGACAATTAGGGTGGCTACCTTTATTTTTTTTTATTAGAGTTAGTCCCCTTTATTACTTGATATAAGTCCCTTTAAACTGTTTACAATTGCCACTCTCTCTTGAGTCTTTCAACTGACCAGTGTAGTTTGAACTAAATCTCTATAATGTTTAACTAATACTTGTGTTGTACTATTGCTGTGTTACTCAAGAGGAGTGTGCCACTGTTGTGGGAAGAGTGTTTCGATAATGAGCTAAGTAGACTTTATTTATTTGTTTTACTAAGTTGGTTTATATAAATGGTATAGGTCTACTTAGTGTCACGTATTACGAATTGAATTCTACTTTTAAATGGCTTGCCTAGGGGAACGTGACAATAGAATAGCAGTTGTGTCACTTATAATAAGTCTGAATTTAATCAAAGACTTACAATGAATAACAAAAAAAAATGACACAAGAAATCGGAAGGTAAACTATCAACTTAATGTTTAATCAAATATAAAGTTACAAGAAAGAAAAATAAACATTTACTCAATACAGAATTGATGTGTTGACCAAAACCCTTTTACAAAAATGGCATGTAAAAATATTACAATACAAGAGTTTGAAAATGTAATTACAAATACAAGCAAGCAAGGCCTTAAAAAAAAATATTAACTTACACGATAAATGGTATACCACGCACGGGTCACGCAATGTCTCCGCTATTCTGTCTCACGGCTGTCTCCGTATGTCTGTCCGTCAACGTCACGCGGGCGGTCTTTATATAATATACCGCGCGTCGATTTCAAGACAAATCTAGGAATTTCTCGAAACAAATACGTCATCAATTTCCCAGATCTAGAACGCTCTTCAAAGAGACAGAAAAAAAAAACACCCTCCTTTCAACCAGAGGTACACACACAGGTCAAGGACCGGTCACTGTCTGTGTGGCTTGACGAATAAAATAAAAAAAAAAACTTATTACACAAGGGGCAGACAACCTACCCGTCTCTTGACCGCAACAGGTCAAAGAAAGAAAAAAACAACGCCTAGCTACGTAACATTAGTCTCTTATCCTCTTCTGTATGTTTTATTTTTAAAGACATCTTTTGTTTAGATACGAGACAGTAGTGTGTCTCATGAATGACGTCATTTCATTGTTGATGCATGTATATTAGTGTAAACCATCGTTTTGGTTTTTCGGCAGAAGACATTGTTACTGTGCCTCTGTGATGGTGGTCCTTTATTTATATTGACCGGAAACTGTCTTGCTACTTTGCTTTGTTTCATTGTGTCATTTTCTTTTGTGAACCTTTATGGCCATTTCTATTTGTTCAGGATCTTTTTCTTTGTAAATACACTTTTTTTTATTGTTGCCACTGAAATCTCAGAGTTATGACTTGTCTGTCTCAGTAGTTTTGTACATCTAGAGGCTTTAGTTATTAGCCTAGATAATATAATTGGGACTACAAAGTACCACTGGACTAACTTATGACCTATCCTAATACTAGGTCACACTAAGCATACATAATTCTACTCGAAATGAGATTCGAACACTAAGCATACATAATTCTACTCGAAATGAGATTCGAACACTAAGCATGCATAACTCTACTCGAGATGAGATCCGAACACCAAGCAAACGAAACTCTACTCGAGATGAGATTCGAACACTAAGCAAACGAAACTCTACTCGAGTTGAGATTCGAACACTAAGCAAACGAAACTCTACTCGAGATGAGATTCGAACACTAAGCCCCAATCGGGATCTGCCTCTCAGTCACATATCCAACATAATGTTAACTAAATAAATATTAATTCAATATAATTAATGAAGTGATCTACTTGAAATTTTTTAATAAAGAAAATTAGTATATTAAAAAATTTCTGCTCCATTGAATAATAAAATTTTGTTAGGACCAGTATGAAGTAGGCTGAACTATTTAGAAAAAATGTACATTAATATATCTGTTCAATCGTTTCTCACATAATGTATTTGTTGTTTAGCTCAAGTAGAAATAGCTCAAAGTGCTTACAATGCTTACTTTTTTTTTAGTTTTTGTTTTTTGACTTAATTAAATATTATTCCAAACCCAGTGGTCAATTGGTCCGAGCTTTTACTCTTTGAACTGATCAAGCTATTACAAGAAGACAATGAGTTGAACCTACCAGTGCAATCCAGACAAATATCCACGGCCAGAAGAAGATAGTTATTACACAATGGAGACAATGGTTGACACCTCGTTTGCTGTGGCGTTCAAGAAACATAATATAATTAGACTTATACAATTCAATATATTTTTAAAAAATTCACTTTGTAGTATTAGTACAATATTACAACGTGTCAATACTTCTCTATAAGTAATAGAGATACCACTACAGTCTACAACTAAGGTATAGGCGGTACGTAGACCATTATGTTATCATTACAGGAAATATCTCCACATTACATCTGCGCCTACTGTAGGCGGTACTTCAACTGACTACAAGTTTTATAACAGTACTACAAATACTATTAGATTGCATCACTATTTAACAGTATAATATGCCTACATAATGTAACGTATAATAGTACGATAATCTTTACAGATTTGATAGATAGATAGATAGATAGATAGATAGATAGATAGATAGATAGACAGACAGACAGACAGATAGATAGATAGATAGATAGATAGATAGATAGATAGATAGACAGATAGATAGATAGATAGATAGATAGATAGATAGATAGATAGATAGATAGATAGATACATTTGATAGATAGATATGTTGTAACCTGCCTTGCACCAGTGCTTGAGGTGCGCACTAGCGCACTAGTGAACGTAAACAGGAAGACACTAGGATAGAGAGAAGAACAGTGCATCAGGGATTGTGAAGAGTCTGAATGTTTGGGAAACTAAGAGGACAACTTTTGTGCTGCCTGAAGGTTGTAGTAGGAACCTGGAGCGAAGCGGGGAAGGCTGTCGTTGGTCCACATTCGGGTTAAGTAGCAAAGGACTGGTATACTTAGTAATAAGACTCTGAGAAAGCTGAAGGATGAATCATCATGTTAGATAGATAGATAGATAGATACATTTAATAGATAGATAGATAGATGGATAGATAGATAGATGACTTACACAACTACAACGTCATGGCCTGAATTCACTGTGACATTGACGTTCTGAAGACAGATAAAATATTTTTCATTCATTTACTTGATTTACTTTATAATAGTGTTAGTATTTTTTTGTATTTGAACTGTTATCGTCTGGCAACAATCTTGTAGTTGCTATTATCTACTATTTAAATTTACAATCTGTTGGATTGATTTTTAACCTTAATTAGTTTTTGGTGTTGTTGATTTATGCTAGAAAAGCGGTTCTCAACCTTTAAGTTCCTCGACCCCTTTTTATAATCCCCCACTCTGCCGCGACCCCCCCCCTCCCACAAACACATAAAGCAACAGAAGAGTAGACAATAGCAATGCATATCTTCGATAGTCTTAAAGCGACCCCTGGCAAATAGTCAATCGACCCCCAAGGGGTCGCGACCCACAGGTTGAGAACCCCTGTGTTAGAATCTTTGAGGTACTTCCGTTTCTGGGACAGGATACTCCTACCTAGCTTTTCTTTGATATGATAATTGCATTAAAAAACAAAGGCAAAAGTACAGAGAGGGTTCCAACGACCTTAAAGGTAATCATTTTGTGGATTTGAAGAAAAGGTCTTGAAGTCTACAGAGTTGGAGCCGCTACCAAGAATGTACTTATCTTTAGTTTTGAAAGAACGTCTGACACCTATTTGTAAATAAAAGTTCTATAATGACTGATCGGTTCCTATTTCAGCTCTACAGTGCAGTCACTGTGAAACCCCGAAATCCCAAGTTTTGGTAGACAGCATAAGGTTTTGGATCAATCTTTTTTGTTTATGGGGAGCAGTTCAAATATTTCTGCCCATATCTGGTTTATTATTTTTGCAATTATCTTTTGTTATTTTCTTTGCGTTGTTGTTGTAAGCTATACTTAAGCCCTCATCATAACAATACTTAACGTTATACTGAAATCTAACGCTTACCTGCTGCTGTTGCTGCTGCTGTTGTTGTTGTGGCATCATTATTATTTGAGGCTGAGGTGGTGGGTAATAGCCTAGATAAAACAGAAAATGAAACAAGTATGCATGAGTGTCGTCATCGATACGTTTTGGGGCTGAGGTGAGGGGTCTAGATAAAAAGAAATATGCCTGTATGTTGCTAAGTTTTGAGGCTGCGGCTGTGGGTCTAGATAAAGAACATAAAACATTCCTGGATGTGGTTAAGATTTGCTGACACTCTGGATTGTTTGAGGTTAAATTCACTTCAAATGAAAAGAACATTAGGATTCGACTTACCTTGGGGATAAACTGGATATTGAGGTGGAGGAGGGGCATAGGCTGGAGGGGGCTGTTGTGGAGGAACGTCAGACATGATGGTTAAATTTCTGGCCGGCTCTGTGACGTAATCTGAGGAGAAGTGACAGTGGCATTTAAGTGCAAATAGTCGCTCATGATATCAATTGAAGTGGTATTTTGGCGGCCATTCGATGAATAGCTTTACCTACTTGATGGCTGCCTAGTCGTGTGGTATTCACTCTGGAATCTTGTTTCGATGGTTCCATACCTGCCTGTCCCCGCCCACCGCTGTCCTACGGGAGGTTTGGGTAAGGATGCAATAATCGTCAATTGTGAAAGACTATCCAAAACATGTACACTAGCTAAATGTAACTTTTACAGTTTTAGACTTCAATGAATTCATTTCTTTCATTTCTACACATGTATGATAGCGGCCCATTCTCGATACAATCAATTGATATGTAAGATTTAAGTCCACATCAAAATAGGGTTAATTAAGAACGACCGATTCCCCAAAAGAATCTGGAAGCCCAAGTGATGCAACGATCGGTCTGCTTGTTTAATTTATTTGCATTAAACTTTTGTAGCTTTTCTTTTAAAACAAAACAAATTCGATCCTAGTTTCTTTGTTAATTGTATATTTTTTTAAAATTATTTGGTCATTGTTTACTTTATGGTGAAAATGTCCAATAGGCATGTTTAGGTAAAAAAAAAAATAAAAAAAAATAAATAAATAAATAAACGAAAATAAATAAATAAACAAATATAAATAAATAAACAAATATAAATAAATAAACAAATATAAATAAATAAACAAAAATAAATAAATAAACAAAAATAAATAAATAAACGAAAATAAATAAATAAACAAATATAAATAAATAAACAAAAATAAATAAATAAACAAATATAAATAAATAAACAAAAATAAATAAATAAACAAAAATAAATAAATAAACAAATATAAATAAATAAACAAATATAAATAAATAAACAAATATAAATAAATAAACTAATATAAATAAAATAAATATTTTTGAAGTACTAAACGATAATAATAAAAAAAAAAACAACTTTATTCAATGTTTTGCAAACGCTGTAGATGAATGTGAAAAAACAATGACTGGTCAATGAACCATTTTTCCTTTTATAAGTAATAGTTCCTTGTCGGGTAAAGTTGTATTAGGCCCCTACTTCTAGAGCCGCCCTTCGGTCTAGCACTCCAAAAGGTGTTAACTAGTCTAGAGAATCCAGCTGAATGAGTAGATAAAAAAAGGGTGGAGGTTTAGGTATAGGAAGACCCTCAAGAATGTTGACCATGACGGCATGATGAAAACTGGACCGCTAATAAGACAATTTGCAAATGTGGGTAGGGGACAACAAGACTACATGACGGACAGAAGTGTAAAAGAAAGCCGACATGACGGACAGAAGTGTAAAAGAAGGCCTACATGACGGACAGAAGTGTAAAAGAAGGCCTACATGATGAACAGAAGTGTAAAAGAAGGCCTACATGATGGACAGAAGTGTAAAAGAAGGCCTACATGATGGACAGAAGTGTAAAAGAAAGCCTACATGATGGACAGAAGTGTAAAAGAAGGCCTACATGACGGAAAGAAGTGTAAAAGAAGGCCGACATGATAGACAGAAGTGTAAAAGAAGGCCTACATGATGGACAGAAGTGTAAAAGAAGGCCGACATGATAGACAGAAGTGTAAAAGAAGGCCTACATGATGGACAGAAGTGTAAAAGAAGGCCTACATGATGGACAGAAGTGTAAAAGAAGGCCTACATGACGGACAGAAGTGTAAAAGAAGGCCTACATGACGGACAGAAGTGTAAAAGAAGGCCTACATGACGGACAGAAGTGTAAAAGAAGGCCTACATGACGGACAGAAGTGTAAAAGAAGGCCTACATGATGGACAGAAGTGTAAAAGAAGGCCGACATGATCGACAGAAGTGTAAAAGAAGGCCTACATGATGGACAGAAGTGTAAAAGAAGGCCTACATGACGGACAGAAGTGTAAAAGAAGGCCGACATGATAGACAGAAGTGTAAAAGAAGGCCTACATGACGGACAGAAGTGTAAAAGAAGGCCGACATGATAGACAGAAGTGTAAAAGAAGGCCTACATGATGGACAGAAGTGTAAAAGAAGGCCTACATGATGGACAGAAGTGTAAAAGAAGGCCTACATGATGGACAGAAGTGTAAAAGAAGGCCTACATGACGGACAGAAGTGTAAAAGAAGGCCTACATGACGGACAGAAGTGTAAAAGAAGGCCTACATGATGGACAGAAGTGTAAAAGAAGGCCTACATGACGGACAGAAGTGTAAAAGAAGGCCTACATGACGGACAGAAGTGTAAAAGAAGGTCTACATGATAGACAGAAGTGTAAAAGAAGGCCTACATGACGGACAGAAGTGTAAAAGAAGGCCTACATGATGGACAGAAGTGTAAAAAAAGGCCTACATGATGGACAGAAGTGTAAAAGAAGGCCTACATGATGGACAGAAGTGTAAAAGAAGGCCTACATGACGGACAGAAGTGTAAAAGAAGGCCTACATGATGGACAGAAGTGTAAAAGAAGGCCTACATGATAGACAGAAGTGTAAAAGAAGGCCTACATGACGGACAGAAGTGTAAAAGAAGGCCTACATGACGGACAGAGTGTAAAAGAAGGCCTACATGACGGACAGAAGTGTAAAAGAAGGCCTACATGATAGACAGAAGTGTAAAAGAAGGCCTACATGATGGACAGAAGTGTAAAAGAAGGCCTACATGACGGACAGAAGTGTAAAAGAAGGTCTACATGATGGACAGAAGTGTAAAAGAAGGCCTATATGACGGACAGAAGTGTAAAAGATAGCCTACATGACGGACAGAAGTGTAAAAGAAGGCCTGCATGATGGACAGAAGTGTAAAAGAAGGCCTACATGATGGACAGAAGTGTAAAAGAGGGCCTACATGACGGACAGAAGTGTAAAAGAAGGCCTACATGACGGACAGAAGTGTAAAAGAAGGCCTACATGACGGACAGAAGTGTAAAAGAAGGCCTACATGACGGACAGAAGTGTAAAAGAAGGCCTACATGACGGACAAAAGTGTAAAAGAAGGCCTACATGATGGACAGAAGTGTAAAAGAAGGCCTACATGATGGACAGAAGTGTAAAAGAAGGCCTACATGATGGACAGAAGTGTAAAAGAAGGCCTACATGATGGACAGAAGTGTAAAAGAAGGCCTACATGACAGACAGAAGTGTAAAAGAAGGCCTACATGATGGACAGAAGTGTAAAAGAAGGCCTACATGATGGACAGAAGTGTAACAGAAGGCCTACATGACGGACAGAAGTGTAAAAGAAGGCCTACATGACGGACAGAAGTGTAAAAGAAGGCCTACATGATGGACAGAAGTGTAAAAGAAGGCCTACATGACGGACAGAAGTGTAAAAGAAGGCCTACATGACAGACAGAAGTTTAAAAGAAGGACTACATGAGGGACAGAAGTGTAAAAGAAGGCCTACATGACGAACAGAAGTGTAAAAGAAAGCCTACATGACGGACAGAAGTGTAAAAGAAGGCTTACATGACGGACAGAAGTGTAAAAGAAGGCCTACATGATGAACAGAAGTGTAAAAGAAGGCCTACATGATGGACAGAAGTGTAAAAGAAGGCCTACATGATGGACAGAAGTGTAAAAGAAGGCCTACATGATGGACAGAAGTGTAAAAGAAGGCCTACATGACGGACAGAAGTGTAAAAGAAGGCCTACATGACGGACAGAAGTGTAAAAGAAGGCCTACATGACGGACAGAAGTGTAAAAGAAGGCCTACATGACGGACAGAAGTGTAAAAGAAGGCCTACATGACGGACAGAAGTGTAAAAGAAGGCCTACATGACGGACAGAAGTGTAAAAGAAGGCCTACATGACGGACAGAAGTGTAAAAGAAGGCCTACATGATGGACAGAAGTGTAAAAGAAGGCCTACATGATGGACAGAAGTGTAAAAGAAGGCCTACATGATGGACAGAAGTGTAAAAGAAGGCCTACATGACGGACAGAAGTGTAAAAGAAGGCCTACATGATGGACAGAAGTGTAAAAGAAGGCCTACATGACGGACAGAAGTGTAAAAGAAGGCCTACATGATGGACAGAAGTGTAAAAGAAGGCCTACATGACGGACAGAATTGTAAAAGAAGGCCTACATGATGGACAGAAGTGTAAAAGAAGGCCTACATGACGGACAGAAGTGTAAAAGAAGGCCTACATGACGGACAGAAGTGTAAAAGAAGGCCTACATGACGGACAGAAGTGTAAAAGAAGGCCTACATGACGGACAGAAGTGTAAAAGAATTCCTACATGATGGACAGAAGTGTAAAAGAAGGCCTACATGACGGACAGAAGTGTAAAAGAATTCCTACATGACGGACAGAAGTGTAAAAGAATTCCTACATGACGGACAGAAGTGTAAAAGAAGGCCTACATGAAAGACAGAAGTGTAAAAGAAGGCCTACATGGTGGACAGAAGTGTAAAAGAAGGCCTACATGACGGACAGAAGTGTAAAAGAAGGCCTACATGATGGATAGAAGTGTAAAAGAAGGCCTACATGACGGACAGAAGTGTAAAAGAAAGCCTACATGATGGACAGAAGTGTAAAAGAATTCCTACATGATGGACAGAAGTGTAAAAGAAGGCCTACATGACGGACAGAAGTGTAAAAGAATTCCGACATGATGGACAGAAGTGTAAAAGAAGGCCTACGTGATGGACAGAAGTGTAAAAGAAGGCCTACATGATGGACAGAAGTGTAAAAGAAGGCCTACATGATGGACAGAAGTGTAAAAGAAGGCCTACATGATGGACAAAAGTGTAAAAGAAGGCCTACATGACGGACAGAATTGTAAAAGAAGGCCTACATGATGGACAGAAGTGTAAAAAAAGGCCTACATGACGGACAGAAGTGTAAAAGAAGGCCTACATGACGGACAGAAGTGTAAAAGAAGGCCTACATGACGGACAGAAGTGTAAAAGAAGGCCTACATGACGGACAGAAGTGTAAAAGAAGGCCTACATGACGGACAGAAGTGTAAAAGAATTCCTACATGATGGACAGAAGTGTAAAAGAAGGCCTACATGACGGACAGAAGTGTAAAAGAATTCCTACATGACGGACAGAAGTGTAAAAGAATTCCTACATGACGGACAGAAGTGTAAAAGAAGGCCTACATGACAGACAGAAGTGTAAAAGAAGGCCTACATGGTGGACAGAAGTGTAAAAGAAGGCCTACATGACGGACAGAAGTGTAAAAGAAGGCCTACATGATGGATAGAAGTGTAAAAGAAGGCCTACATGACGGACAGAAGTGTAAAAGAAAGCCTACATGATGGACAGAAGTGTAAAAGAATTCCTACATGATGGACAGAAGTGTAAAAGAAGGCCTACATGACGGACAGAAGTGTAAAAGATTTCCGACATGATGGACAGAAGTGTAAAAGAAGGCCTACGTGATGGACAGAAGTGTAAAAGAAGGCCTACATGATGGACAGAAGTGTAAAAGAAGGCCTACATGATGGACAGAAGTGTAAAAGAAGGCCGACATGATGAAAGTAAAAATGTTGCCTAGAGTTAAGTGAGGGCCCATTTAAAATTTTCAAGTAGTTTGTAAGATCGCATTTTTTAAAGTAAAATTTTTAATATAATTTCACATACTGTCCTCATTAACAAATATTTAACAAAATCAATAAATCAAATTTTTTTTTTTTTTTTTTTTTAAATAATTGTCTACAAAAGTTTTAATGTAGACAAATTTAACACTCAACGAGAATATATAATACTAGACTTTTCCAATTTACAAAATCTTAATCGATCACCGGCAGACAATGATTATGCTTGCCAAGATAGTGGCAAAATATGTAGGTCACAGCTGGGGCTGCGTAGCCACGGAAAATACTGTCTTCCTCATACGCCGCTATTTTGATGGGCCAGCCTTAGGCAACTGCAACCTACGTGACCGCATTGGCCCCGCACTTTCATAGGACCCGTGTATAAATTATTAAATTAAACTAAATTATAACTTAAAACAGATTTCCCGCACCCTCCGGTCGATTTACCAGGAGCTCCTGGAAATCTCCCGAAATTACAAAATTACGAAAAAGTTCTTAAAATATACGTAAATATATAGACAAAAATTGTCATTTTCGGGTGTCACTCAATGTGAAAAACACCAATCCAACGCGCGATAAATAAAAACGGCATTATGCATAAGCGTAATTGTGTAATCTGGTGAAAGAAGCTTCTCGCGCCTAAAACTAATGAAGAATTACTTATGGTCAACAATTCTCAAAAATAGGTTGAAACCATGGGCGTAGCCAGGGGGTTTGGGGTTCAACCCCCCCAACCAGGGGTTTTGCAGTTAAATCCCCCTCTTCTATAAACAAAACAAAAAAAATGCAAACGGCAATCCCAAACAAGGAAGATTTTAACTTTAAAACCGCCTCCAAAAATTACGATAATACCCCTCTTAATATTACAAAAAGCAAATTACACACTCACAATTCTATGAGCGTAGTCAAAGGGGTTTTGAGTTTAAATCCCCTTCCTCCAGATGGCTTTTTCTTTAAAGTTTAAAACCCCTCCAGATGGTTTTGAGTTTAAAATTCTCTTCAATATTATTTTAAAGCAAACTACAGTCACCATATTCTATGACCATAGCTATATGGGGTTTTGAATTTTAAAAAACAAACAAACCTCCAGAGATTTTTTAGTTAAATACCCCTCAACAGATGATTTGGACGATAAAACTTTCCTATTCGATATAAAATCTAAAGCGAAATACAGGCATGTAATTCCAAGAGCGTATTCAAGAGAGGTTATAAATTTCTACCAGTGGCTGGGCTCCATTAATAAAGTGTGAATAGTCTACTGCCGAAATTGAAAAACACTAAATGTGGCTCAACAAAGATGGCCAAGACAGATTTTAGGAGTTAGTTAAAGAGATCGGGTCTAAATCAAGGAAATTATTTGCCGAACTGGGAGTCGAACCCTTAGTTAGATTGTGACAGAGCGTCGCATGAGGTTTGCGGGACATGTTCTACGACAAAATGAATTACGTACACCAAGAGTTGCGATAACATGGAAGCCAATACGAAGAAAGCGCAAACAGGGACGTCCTTGTATTACTTGGCGACACACCTTCATGGAAGACCTCAGAGCATTGGACACCAGGTGGGAGGAGGCTTCAGACATTGCCAACGTCAGATATTTGTGGAGACAGCTTGCCGCCCAATGCGCCGATAAAATGAATTACGCATAATAAGAGTTGCGATGACATCCTAGTACAACTTGATGTCACAATTTCATGGAGGTCCTCAGAGCAGGTGGAAAGAGGCTTCAGACATTACCAGTGACAGATTTTTGTGGAAGCAGCTTGACGGGGGGGGGGGGGTAGGTAAATAAGAATAGCACATTAGGTCTTTTAAATAAAACTTTTTAATAGCAGGAAAATGCACTGTAGATACCTCAGAATATGCATTTTGTTGGCTTTCAATACCAGAAATAGTGCCTGGCGGCGGGGCTCCGCCCCGCGCTAGGGGAGCAGACCCCCTCGGTGTCAAAGGCGGGGAGTCTAAAATTTTTTCACTAACTCCAGGAATAACCTATTCTAGGGCACAATAAACGTCTTCCTAAAAAATAAGGGTCAGAATGTAATAAAGATTATGTACACATACACACACATACATAGATGTAAATATTTTTGGCGGGAGGTGAGGCGGGGGGTGAGGCGGGGGGGGGAGAACAAAATCCCCCTCAACCCCCCCCCCCCAAATAAAAATCCTGGCTATATATATATATTAAAATGACATAATTTCTAGTCATGTAAGAAATGAACTCATTAACTAAAGAGGTCATGTCTAGAGATGTCCAAAGTAATTTCGTTTGAATACAAAACAAGAAAAAATATAAAAATTTAAAAAAAATAATAAAGCTTATATTTAGTGTAATTGTATCAATTAGTTTGGATCAGTCATGTATGTATGATTGACCTAGTCAAATAAATCTGTGCTGTATTTCCAAATTGTTTTTGTTTACCTTTTAGATTTCTCAATGCGCTATGATCCTATCACTTGTCTCAATGCACTATGATCCTATCACTTGTCTCAATGCACTATGATCCTATCACTTGTCTCAATGCACTATTATCCTATCACTTGTATCAATGCACTATGATTCTATCACTTGTCTCAATGTGCTATGATCATATCACTTGTCTCAATGCGCTATGATCTTATCATTTGTCTCAATGCACTATGATCCTATCATTTGTCTCAATGCACTATGATCCTATCACTTGTCTCAATGCACTATGATCTTATCGCTTGTCTCAATGCACTATGATCCTATCATTTGTCTCAATGCACTATGATCCTATCACTTGTCTCAATGTACTATGATCCTATCGCTTGTCTCAATGCACTATGATCCTATCACTTGTCTCAATGCGCTATGATCCTATCACGTCTCAATGCGCTATCATCCTATCACTTGTCTCAATGCGCTATGATCCTATCACTTGTCTCAGTGCACTATGATCCTATCACTTGGCTCAGTGCACTATGATCCTATCACTTGTCTCAGTGCACTATGATCCTATCACTTGTCTCAATGCACTATGATCCTATCGCTTGTTTCAATGCACTATGATCCTATCACTAGTCTCACTGCACTATGATCCTATCACTTGTCTCAATGCACTATGATCCTATCACTTGTCTCAATGCACTATGATCCTATCACTTGTCTCAATGCACTATGATCCTATCACTTGTCTCAATGCGCTATGATCCTATCACTTGTCTCAATGCACTATGATCCTATCACGTCTCAATGCGCTATGATCCTATCACGTCTCAATGCGCTATGATCCTATCACTTGTCTCAATGCACTATGATCCTATCACTTGTCTCAATGCGCTATGATCCTATCACGTCTCAATGCACTATGATCCTATCACTTGTCTCAATGCACTATGATCCTATCACTTGTCTCAATGCACTATGATCCTATCACTTGTCTCAATGCACTATGATCCTATCACTTGTCTCAATACACTATGATCCTATCACTTGTCTCAATGCACTATGATCCTATCACTTGTCTCAATGCACTATGATCATATCACTTGTCTCAATGCACTATGATCCTATCACTTGTCTCAATGCACTATGATCCTAACACTTGTCTCAATGCACTATGATCATATCACTTGTCTCAATGCACTATGATCCTATCACTTGTCTCAATGCACTATGATCCTAACACTTGTCTCAATGCGATATAATCCTATCACGTCTCAATGCGCTATCATCCTCTCACTTGTCTCAATGCGCTATGATCCTATCACTTGTCTCAGTGCACTATGATCCTATCACTTGTCTCAGTGCACTATGATTCTATCGCTTGTCTCAATGCACTATGATCCTATCACTTGTCTCAGTGTACTATGATCCTATCACTTGTCTCAATGCACTATGATTCTATCGCTTGTCTCAATGCACTATGATCCTATCACTTGTCTCAATGCACTATGATCCTATCACTTGTCTCAATGCGCTATGATCCTATCACGTCTCAATGCGCTATGATCCTATGACTTGTCTCAATGCACTATGATCCTATCACTTGTCTCAATGCGCTATGATCCTATCACTTGTCTCAATGCACTATGATCCTATCACTTGTCTCAATGCACTATGATCCTATCACTTGTCTCAATGCGCTATGATCCTATCACGTCTCAATGCGCTATGATCCTATCACTTGTCTCAATGCACTATGATCCTATCACTTGTCTCAATGCGCTATGATCCTATCACGTCTCAATGCGCTATGATCCTATCGCTTGTCTCAATGCACTATGATCCTATCGCTTGTCTCAATGCACTATGATCCTATCACTTGTCTCAATGCACTATGATCCTATCACTTGTCTCAATGCACTATGATCCTATCACTTGTCTCAATGCACTATGATCCTATCACTTGTCTCAATGCACTATGATCCTATCGCTTGTCTCAATGCACTATGATCCTATCGTTTGTCTCAATGCACTATGATCCTATCACTTGTCTCAATGCACTATGATCCTATCACTTGTCTCAATGCGCTATGATCCTATCGCTTGTCTCCAATGCACTATGATCCTATCACTTGTTTCATTGCACTATGATCTTATCATTTGTCTCAATGCACTATGATCCTACACTATGATCCTATCGCTTGTCTCAATGCACTATGATCCTATCACTTGTCTCAATGCACTATGATCCTATCGCTTGTCTCAGTGCACTATGATCCTATCGCTTGTCTCAATTCACTATGATCCTATCGCTTGTCTCAATGCACTATGACCCTATCACTTGTCTGGACCAGTTGGGAAAGGGCGCGGGAAAAAAAAGGTATCTTGGTGAATGTTTACATAATCGTTTTTTAAATGCATATAAAATGTACAATAAGACTTAAGAGTCTTCAAGGGGACTAATTCAACTTATACCACCACATATGTCAAATACGATTTTTCCCTTGTTCAAGATACCAAACAAAGTAATTAATTACCAATAGTCAATTAACTAATCGTTTAATTTGTTTATTGATTCTTGTATTGTCAGGTAAAAGAACTAATTATGCCAAATTTCAGCTTAATCCTAGATTGGGTGTGGGAGAAATAATATTTTTAAACTTTTGACCATACAGACAGGCAGACAAAAAGAGTGAGATGATATAAACTTTGAAAAAAAAAGCACCAGATAAGCATGCGACCATTCACATCTTCAAATGTAATGTCAACCCAATTCCTGAATACAAAATAGACAGAAGCTAGACCGAGATGAATGAATGCACGGTTAACTGAAGCTGAACTTACTATTACACATATGCCATGGCTATGAACACTTATTCTTACCTATCAGAGGGAGCTACTGTTACAGACCGGCCTCATTATTAGAGAATAATAATTTTAAAATTCTCTCTAATGAATCTCCATTATAACAGTGCTCAAAGGTGAATAGTAAAATGTCTGCAGTAGGCGACGTACATTTTGGACAACTTCAACATTTAGTACGTCTAAACACCAAGCTAGAACAGACTCAAATAACTTTGAAAATTTGGGTATTAAACTTTTTTTGTAAAAATTTTATAACAGTAAGCTATTTACTATTAATCATGTTTAAAATTGCAATCAAAAAGTTTTAGAAAACAAAAGTAGAAAACGTTGCATCTAGTTCTCATAGAATAAAGGCAATTTATTAAAAGTGTTGTTTAAAAATCTCAGACATATATAGGATGAGTTGTCGAACTTAGTTTGGCCGCTATTTCTTTTGTCATTTCGATAAGTTATGAAATTATCAGAGACTCATTGAACGGTGTAAAACTTATACTGTACTTCCTCACCTATCGTACTATAAACTATATTCACCTGAAATAGATTGTTTCAAAAATGGTATTTTCGTACAAGAAACGAAGGTTTGCATATTTAATTTGCTGAAAAACAATAGCATGTTTTCTTTTTAGTATACTACAAAATTGGCTAAAATCATTTCCAATGAAGCTTTAACTTTTTGAGATTTAAACGCAACAGACGATCTGACGAACAGACACCACAAAACTTTTTACGAATGATTAAATAGTAAAGTAAAAAAAATGAATTATCAGGTAAGAATAAATGTTTCGGTCCTGTTAACGCAATTAAAAAATGTGCAATTTTCCAAAATTGTCTCCGTTATTTTTTATGTATTTTTCCAGGCTTTTAGAATAGTTTTAAAACATTAAAAAAAAAGTTTAGAAAAAAAAAGAAGACATATCAATAGTACACAAAATTGTGTAGGATTTGTTTTACTATTGTTTTTTATTTATTTTTTTTTGTTTGAAAACTAGCTTGCTAATTAGTTTCACCATAACACGAAAGATTTCTAAACTATTTTCCACCTACCTGCATCGGCGAATAGTCTCCAACAATAAGAGTAAGTCAACCTGTTAAAACGCGCTTTCTCGTCGCCATGACAACCTGAGCTGCGGTATGGTGATTGGTTAACCAATATCCAGACATTCAGATCAATAAATCTGGAACTCAATTGTAAGAGTCTCGATATTTCCACGAATCTTATTTACATAACACTGACATTCTGGTCAAACCTATTTTTGGGATTGCGCCCTTCCTAGTTTCCAAGAAGTTTTCTCTGTGAAGAGGTAAAGGTTTGGTGCCCCACCCTGCACTGAGCCCAAACCTTCTGGTTTGAAGAGCTGAGGTACAGTGTGGTAGGACAAAATACACACTTAGAGTTACTAGCTACTTTCAAAAGAATGATATGCAATACCCATTGATATTTCCTTTATACATAACTTCTAAAATCCAGGACAAAGTGTAGGTCTACAACAGCTCAGGAATTCTAAGAATAAAAAACAAATGTTTAGCCTAACCTGTTTAAACCTTTCCACTCGAGACCCCTCTCTCCACAGTCAACCAAAAGATATCTGTGACAGTGTAGACGCTGTGCACGAAGGCTTGATGTGGGAGCCTTCAAAACAGAATTAGTTGAACACCAAAAAAATACAAATATATTGTTTTAATTTTACAGGTTATAAAGTTAACAGCTAACTATTATTATTTTTGTATAGTCTGTCTGTTTACAAACAAACAAACAAACGTAATACTTATTTTATTATACATACAAAATGCACACACATAGATACATACACAAATACATACACATACATACATACATACATACACACACACATACAAACATACATACACATACATACATACATACAACCTATGCGATTGCAGTAGACCCCGCACTTTCACAGAACATACATACATATATACTGTAGTGACCTAATAAAACACTACAGGAAGACATGTCTTGAAGCTAGGCTTTATTGAACAAGAATGACAAAACAGTTCACAATAACACAAAACACACACACACACACACAAGCTGATCTGGACACCATGACATTTTGACACACTAGAACAGATCAGTTTACAACACTCAACAGAAAACATAAATACACAACATTCACCCCCCGTTTAGTTTCTTTTCACTCTACTTCTGAGATTATACGAATGCTGTAAGGGCGTATCTCTGGCAGGTGAATTTTGTCCATTTTCAATAATGTTTTCTTCTGCTCTTAAAGCAGGTGGAACCATGTTCTCTACAGATGTCTCTATGTCACCCCTAGAAGCCACTGAGTGTTGGGAGACACCCGGAGAAGTCTCAGTGTTACCAGGAGCCAGTTGATGTTGAAAGACCTTAGAAGATGTTTCAAAGTCTCTTGGAGCGAAATCCTGTACTACGGTCTCTGAAGATGAGTCGCCTCTCGGAGCCAAATGGTGTAGTGAGACAGTTTCTTCCCGTCCATTTGGAAGACGTATGTGGGCATAGTTCTGGTTAGCTTCAATAAGCTCCACTTCATCTACCAGCGGATCATATTTGCTTTGCCTTGCATGTCTTCTCATCAGGAGAGGCCCTGGAACAGATAGCCAGGTCGGCAGAGAGACACCACAGGCAGACCTTCTTTTATAGGAAAATAGTCTTTCGTGAGGCGTCATGTTTGTAGCAGTGCATAGTAGAGATCTAATTGAATGGAGAGCGTCGTTTAGGGCTAGCTCCCATTGTGTATTAGGTAGTCCTCTTGACCTGACGACCAGAAGAATTGACTTCCAGAGAGTCGAGTTCAGTTTTTCAACTTGCCCGTTTCCTTTGGCATTGTATGCTGTGGTTCTGCTTGTTACTATGCCTTTACCTCTGAGGAAAGATCGTAGCTCTTCAGACATGAAGGCTGATCCCCGGTCGGAATGTAAATACGAGGACGTGCCGAAAATGCTGAATAGGTTTGTGAAGCATCTAATTACTGTTTGAGTAGACATGTCAGGACATGCATATGCAAAAGGAAACCTTGAGTACTCATCAATAATTGTCAATAAATATTTATTTTTAGTGGTAGAAGGGAGTGGTCCCTTAAAGTCAACGCTAAGTCTCTCAAATGGTGATGTGGCTTTTACTAAGCTGCCGGCAGATGGTTGATAAAAACGAGGTTTTATCTCTGCACAGATAAGGCAATTGTTTACTACAGTTCTTATTTCTTCAACTGCATACGGAAGATTCTTTGACCGGACGAAATGGAGCATTCGCACTATGCCAGGATGACAAAGAGTGTTGTAAAGTTCTTTCAAAGACCTAGTGGTGGTTGTACTTGCACAGAATCCACGAGAAAGAGCATCGGCGGCCATGTTGTCAGCCCCCCCCACATCAAAACTGTACATTGATAGTTCTATTCTCCACCTCTGAATTTTGTCGTTTTTTATTTTACCTTGATGACGAGGGTTAAACATTGAATGATACGGACCTTTGATCTGTGCTGAGTTTGAAATGTGACTCTAATAGAAAATGTCTCCATTTCTTGATTGATTCCACAATAGCCATTGCTTCTTTCTCTACGGAGGATTGACGTCTCTCGCTAAGAGATAGTGTTCTGGAGAAGAAGGCAACTGGTCTTTTGTTCTGGGATAATGTAGCGGATATAGCGATATCCGATGCATCTGTTTCAACCTCCAGAGGCGTTTTGTGGTCTACATTAGTGACAACAGCCATTTCTAGTTCTTTTGTTAACGCTTGAAATGTATCTTTGACTCTCTCAGAGAGTGGGAAAGTTCTGTTGTGTACCAAAGGATGGATCTTATCTGAGAAATGTCCTATCCAGTTGGCATAGTAGGAGAATAGACCAACAGCTCGCCTTTGTGCATTTAGGTTCTCGGGTGGAAGAAGTTGACGCAAGGGCAGTAGTCTGTCGGGGTCTGGCTTCATCTCATTATGGGAGACTTCATAACCTAGTAATCTTATTCTTGAGGATGCGTATGCACACTTTTCCTCATTAAGAGTTAGTCCATATTTTTTTATAGCCCCAAGAAATTTATGCAGATTTTTATCATGCTCTTCTCTGTCCTTACCACAAATGGTGATGTTATCAATATAAGCATATGTAGCCTCCAGTGACTCTTGTTCTATGATCTTGTCGATTGTCCGTTGAAAACAGGCTACCCCGTTAGTTACTCCAAAGGGTATTCTACAGAATTGGTATAATTTCCCTCCAGCTTCAAAGGCAGTATAAGGACGATCAGTCTTCCTTAGAGGGATCTGATGGTATGCGTTGCGAAGATCAAGGGTGCTAAATATTTCATATTTAGATATTTTAGAGACCATATCATCAATGCGAGGTAAGGGATAAGCATCCCGAAGTGTGAACCGATTAACTGTTTGGCTGTAGTCCACTACCATTCTTCGTTTGTGTCGTTCGATAGTTGTTATTAAGACTTGAGCCCGCCATGGAGATGACGAAGGCTCAATGATACCATCTTTTAAGAGTCTCTCAACTTCTGAATTGATGAATAGAGTGTCGTTTGCAAAATATCGTCTGAATTTTGTGGCGATAGGTCGACACTCTTTAAGCATATTTTGGAAAAGAGGAGCGGGTTCCACATTAGCAGCTTTCATTCCATTTAACACCATTGTTGGTTTAGGCCCCTGAAAAGTGATCTTTACACTCTCATGTTGTTCAAGGAAGTCATGGTCTAAAATAACATCCTCACAGAGGTTGTCAAGTATGTGTAGCTTGAAGTCTTTATAAGTGGAGCCTATACTCTTAATGTCAGCATTAACATGGCCTCGAGTATAACCAGTTAGGTTCGTGTTGGCCATAGATATATGTTTTGATGAGTGAAAAGTTTTGAATCTATACTTTCTGACAGCCGATGCAGAAATGTAACTGTCCGAACTACCTGTATCGATGAGGGCGTCAAGGGCAATGTTGTTAACTTGTATCTTCATTACAGCACGAGATAGAGAAAACAAAGAGGCGGCTGTTATTGTATACGCCGCTGAATCAGAGTTATGTCTGTAAACTGTAGAAAGTTTTGATTTGCATACCTTTTTGTAGTGTCCTTCTTACAGCATTTATTGCAGGTTGCATCTTTAGCGGGGTATTTGCTACGAGAGTGGATAGCACTTCCACAAAAGTAGCACTTGCCTTGAGCTGCAGCTATGGTACCGGTTGTCGAATCAATCGTGTCTTCTACAGCAGAGCAAAGCGGCAATTCCGACGTAGTGGATTGTTGCGCTTTAAAAGTAGTGGCTTGTTGCGAGTTATATGTCACAGAATGTTTCTGCGCCATCTCAAGAGATCTAGCTACCTCCAATGACTTTGCGAGGTCCAGAGATGAGTACTCTAAAAGTCTCTGCCTAATCTCTGGTGATGACATGCCACTAATGAATGCGTCTCTGATGGCCTCGTTCTGGTTTTCGAGGGCAGTGGCTGCTCTGAAATGGCAGTCTTTAGCTAGCAATCTCAATTTTTGAATATACCTGTCAACACTCTGTCCTGTTTCCTGTTTACAATTGGATAGGAGATAGCGAGCATAAACCTCATTGGTTTGTTTGAAATAGAGTCCGTTTAGTGTGTTTACAGCAGATTCAAAGTCATTACAGTCAGATATCAATTCGTACACAGCATGTGAGATAAAGTTACATAGTAGATCGAACTTCTCACCTTCTGCTACAGCTAGTTTTAATGCGAATTTTTCAAATGTGTGAAGCCAGTGCTTCCAGATCCTTTGAGCGTCCGGATCATTAGGATCCACCATCAATCTTTCAGGTCTTAGAAAACGATCCATACTTAGGGCTAGAAGCACAATTAATCCACAGGATTCTTGTTCAATAAATTGTAGTGACCTAATAAAACACTACAGGAAGACATGTCTTGAAGCTAGGCTTTATTGAACAAGAATGACAAAACAGTTCACAATAACACAGTACACACACACACACAAGCTGACCTGGACACCATGACATTTTGACACACTAGAACAGATCAGTTCACAACACACAACATGAAACATAAATACACAACACATACACACACAGACATACATACACATACACACACATACATACATACATACAACATATGCGACCGCTGTAGACCCCGCACTTTACAGAACCTGCACTTTTATAGGACACGTGGTAAATTTAGGTACATAAATTATTAAATTAAACCATTTTATAACTGTCGATTTACCAGGAGCTCCTGGAAATCTCATGAAATCGCAAAATATACGAAAGCGTCCTGGATATATCCGGAAATTATTAAATCTTTTGAAAACTCATACAAATCTCCTGAAATACATACACAAAAATTGTCCTTTTGGGGTGCCATCAAATATGAAAAACGCCAATCCAACGCTATAAATGAAAACGGCTTTATGCATTACCCGTAATTTTCTTTCTTTTCTCTTCTATCTCTTTCCTCCCTTTCTTTCTTTTCTCTTCTATCTCTTTCCTCCCTTTCTTTCTTTTCTCTTCTATCTTTTTCTTCCCTTTCTTTCTTTTCTCTTCTATCTCATTCCTCCCTTTCTTTTTTTTCTCTTCTATCTTTTTCCTCATTTTCTTTCTTTTCTCTTCTATCTCTTTCCTCCCTTTCTTTCTTTTCTCTTCTATCATTTTTCCTCCCTTTCTTTCTTTTCTCTTCTATCTTTTTCCTCCCTTTCTTTCTTTTCTCTTCTATCTCTTTCCTCCCTTTCTTTCTTTTCTCTTCTATCTCTTTCCTCCCTTTCTTTCTTTTCTCTTCTATCTCTTTCCTCCCTTTCTTTCATTTCTCTTCTATCTCTTTCCTCCCTTTCTTTCTTTTCTCTTCTATCTTTTTCCTTCCTTTCTTTCTTTTCTCTTCTATCTTTTTCCTCCCTTTCTTTCTTTTCTATTCTATCTTTTTCCTCCCTTTCTTTCTTTTCTCTTCTATCTTTTTCCTCCCTTTCTTTCTTTTCTCTTCTATCTTTTTCCTCCCTTTCTTTCTTTTCTCTTCTATCTTTTTCCTCCCTTTCTTTCTTTTCTCTTCTATCTTTTTCCTTCCTTTCTTTCTTTTCTCTTCTATCTTTTTCCTCATTTTCTTTCTTTTCTCTTCTATCTCTTTCCTCCCTTTCTTTCTTTTCTCTTCTATCTCTTTCCTCCCTTTCTTTCTTTTCTCTTCTATCTTTTTCCTCCCTTTCTTTCTTTTCTCTTCTATCTCATTCCTCCCTTTCTTTTTTTTCTCTTCTATCTTTTTCCTCATTTTCTTTCTTTTCTCTTCTATCTCTTTCCTCCCTTTCTTTCTTTTCTCTTCTATCATTTTTCCTCCCTTTCTTTCTTTTCTCTTCTATCTTTTTCCTCCCTTTCTTTCTTTTCTCTTCTATCTCTTTCCTCCCTTTCTTTCTTTTCTCTTCTATCTCTTTCCTCCCTTTCTTTCTTTTCTCTTCTATCTCTTTCCTCCCTTTCTTTCTTTTCTCTTCTATCTCTTTCCTCCCTTTCTTTCTTTTCTCTTCTATCTTTTTCTTTCCTTTCTTTCTTTTCTCTTCTATCTTTTTCCTCCCTTTCTTTCTTTTCTATTCTATCTTTTTCCTCCCTTTCTTTCTTTTCTCTTCTATCTTTTTCCTTCCTTTCTTTCTTTTCTCTTCTATCTTTTTCCTCCCTTTCTTTCTTTTCTCTTCTATCTTTTTCCTCCCTTTCTTTCTTTTCTCTTCTATCTTTTTCCTTCCTTTCTTTCTTTTCTCTTCTATCTTTTTCCTCCCTTTCTTTCTTTTTTCTTCTATCTCTTTCCTCCCTTTCTTTCTTTTCTCTTCTATCTCTTTCCTCCCTTTCTTTCTTTTCTCTTCTATCTTTTTCCTCCCTTTCTTTCTTTTCTCTTCTATCTTTTTCCTCCCTTTCTTTCTTTTTTCTTCTATCTCATTCCTCCCTTTCTTTTTTTTCTCTTCTATCTTTTTCCTCATTTTCTTTCTTTTCTCTTCTATCTCTTTCCCCCCTTTCTTTCTTTTCTCTTCCGTCATTTTTCCTCCCTTTCTTTCTTTTCTCTTCTATCTTTTTCCTCCCTTTCTTTCTTTTCTCTTCTATCTCTTTCCTCCCTTTCTTTCTTTTCTCTTCTATCTCTTTCCTCCCTTTCTTTCTTTTCTCTTCTATCTCTTTCCTCCCTTTCTTTCTTTTCTCTTCTATCTTTTTCCTCCCTTTCTTTCTTTTCTCTTCTATCTCTTTCCTCCCTTTCTTTCTTTTCTCTTCTATCTCTTTCCTCCCTTTCTTTCTTTTCTATTCTATCTTTTTCCTCCCTTTCTTTCTTTTCTCTTCTATCTTTTTCCTCCCTTTCTTTCTTTTCTCTTCTATCTTTTTCCTCCCTTTCTTTCTTTTCTCTTCTATCTCTTTCCTCCCTTTCTTTCTTTTCTCTTCTATCTTTTTCCTCCCTTTCTTTCTTTTCTCTTCTATCTTTTTCCTTCCTTTCTTTCTTTTCTCTTCTATCTTTTTCCTCCCTTTCTTTCTTTTCTCTTCTATCTTTTTCCTCCCTTTCTTTCTTTCTCTTCTATCTTTTTCCTTCCTTTCTTTCTTTTCTCTTCTATCTTTTTCCTTCCTTTCTTTCTTTTCTATTCTTCATCTTTCCTCTCTTTCTTTCTTTTCTCTTTTATAACTTTTTCCTTCCTTTCTTTATTTTCTCTTCTATCTTTTTTCATCCCTTTCTTTCTTTTCTCTTCTATCTTTTTCCTTCCTTTCTTTCTTTTTTCTTCTATCTTTTTCCTCCCTTTCTTTCTTTTCTCTTCTATCTTTTCCCTCCCTTTCTTTCTTTTCTCTTCTATCTCTTTCCTCCCTTTCTTTCTTTTCTCTTCTATCTCTTTCCTCCCTTTCTTTGTTTTCTCTTCTATCTCTTTCCTCACTTTATTTCTTTTCTCTTCTATTTTTTTCCTCCCTTTCTTTCTTTTCTCTTCTATCTCTTTCCTCACTTTCTTTCTTTTCTCTTCTATCTCTTTTCTCCCTTTCTTTATTTTCTCTTCTATCTTTTTCCTCCCTTTCTTTCTTTTTTCTTCTATCTTTTTCCTTCCTTTCTTTCTTTTCTCTTCTATCTCTTTCCTCCCTTTCTTTCTTTTCTCTTCTATCTTTTTCCTTCCTTTCTTTCTTTTCTCTTCTATCTCTTTCCTCCCTTTCTTTCTTTTCTCTTCTATCTTTTTCCTCCCTTTTGTTCTTTTCTATTCTATCTCTTTCCTCCCTTTCTTTCTTTTCTCTTCTATCTTTTTCCTCCCTTTCGTTCTTTTCTCTTCTATCTTTTTCCTCCCTTTCTTTCTTTTCTCTTCTATCTCTTTTCTCCCTTTTTTTCTTTTCTATTCTATCTTTTCCCTTCCTTTCTTTCTTTTCTCTTCTATCTCTTTCCTCCCTTTCTTTCTTTTCTATTCTATCTTTTTCCTCCCTTTCTTTCTTTTCTCTTCCATTTTTTTCTTTTCTATTCTTTCTTTTTCCTCCCTTTCTTTCTTTTCTCTTCTATCTTTTTCCTCCCTTTCTTTCTTTTCTATTCTATCTCATCTCTTTCCTCCCTTTCTTTCTTTTCTCTTCTATCTTTTTCCTCCCTTTCTGTCTTTTCTCTTCTATCTTTTTCCTCCCTTTCGTTCTTTTCTATTCTATCTCTTTCCTCCCTTTCTTTCTTTTCTCTTCTATCTTTTTCCTCCCTTTCTTTCTTTTCTCTTCTATCTTTTTCCTTCCTTTCTTTCTTTTCTCTTCTATCTTTTTCCTCCCTTTCTTTTTTTTCTCTTCTATCTTTTTCCTCCCTTTCTTTCTTTTCTCTTCTATCTTTTTCCTTCCTTTCTTTCTTTTCTCTTCTATCTCTTTCCTCCCTTTCTTTCTTTTCTCTTCTATCTCTTTCCTCCCTTTCTTTCTTTTCTCTTCTATCTCTTTCCTCTCTTTCTTTCTTTTCTCTACTATCTTTTTCCTTCCTTTCTTTCTTTTCTCTTCTATCTCTTTTCTCCCTTTCTTTATTTTCTCTTCTATCTTTTTCCTCCCTTTCTTTATTTTCTATTGTATCTCTTTCCTCCCTTTCTTTCTTTTCTCTTCTATCTTTTTCCTCCCTTTCGTTCTTTTCTATTCTATCTCTTTCCTCCCTTTCTTTCTTTTCTCTTCTATCTTTTTCCTCCCTTTCGTTCTTTTCTATTCTTTCTTTTCTCTCTTTCTTTCTTTTCTCTTCTATCTCTTTTCTCCCTTTCGTTCTTTTCTATTCTATCTTTTCCCTCCCTTTCTTTCTTTTCTCTTCTATCTTTTTCCTCCCTTTCTTTTCTATTCTATCTTTTTCCTCCCTTTCTTTCTTTTCTCTTCTGTCTTTTTCTTCCCTTTCTTTCTTTTCTATCTTTTTCCTCCCTTTCTTTCTTTTCTCTTCTATCTTTTTCCTCCCTTTCTTTCTTTTCTCTTCTATCTTTTTCCTCCCTTTCTTTCTTTTCAGCCTTTTCTAATTGTTTTTTATAAACTCCTTTTTCTCCTCCCCTTCTAGTTCCATCACCTTTACCAGTTCTAGAATGTTATCATATGATGCCATGGTTATTGTCAATGTATCAATTTATGTTTCATGAGTAGTTAAAAAAGTAAATCAATCAAAGTATATAGTTACAAAAAAAATGAGATGTGTTACAATTATTACACTGGGAGAATGTGTGTGTTATGATGCAATATATTTTTACAAAAAAATTTTAAGATCAATGAACTTTCTTAATAGTCATATATTCAAATAATTATATGTATCAAATCAATTATATTTACAAATGCAATAGCTCAAATATTTCTCAAGGTTAAGTAAGTATGGCTATTGTTTATGCCAGTTATAATAGAAAAAATAAAAAATTAAATTAATAAGAAGTAAAAAATTATATATAGAAATGTATCAAAAAGGACAAATACAGAAACAATATGAATGACGACACAGTCTGCTATAAAAGAGATCAATAAAAAGAAGAAATGAGACAGGAGAATTACAGATATGTAGATACAAAGATTTACACAAACAACAATATAAATACAAACAGAATACTCTGACAAAATACACAAACAAGACTCAAACAGCTAATAAATAATTCCCAATATGATCTAGTACCTCCCTAACAAGGATGACCTCAAACGCGTTGGGTCTTATTGAAGGTAAAAGAACAGATAGGATATTCCCTAATAGATCCTATTATTATGATAGATCATAAAATAGTCCCTCTCCAGCCACCCTTGAAAGTAACAAATATATAGAAAGGGAAGGAAATTCAATGTCAATATCAATACTCAATATAAAAATTCAATCTTAAATAGTTAACTTACATCCTCTTTCCAACGTAGCGTAGTAGTGTAGATAATCCAAAAAGTAGCTTATCCAATAAGTATTATCCAAATAATCCAATAAGATAATCACAAAGGTAAGTGTAGTAATACAGGCACGTGTTATTTCTTCGGCGTACAACGATGACTAGGAGAGCGCCAATAAGCCCAAGTTAGTCCAACTTCAACGTCAAAGATAAATAATCCAAAAGTACTTGCACATTCATATAAATAATCCAACAGTACTTAAGTAGAAAACTTCAGTTTAGATAATCCAAATACGTAAAGTCGCTGAAAAAAATAGAATGACCATAAGTGAACAGCGGTCTAAATGGAGGACCTTCTGTATAGCAATGTAAGGTGAAACCTCGACAATGCAGGAGCGTGTCAAGAGTTGGTGACGAGCGCTCACGTAGAAACGACGTATCAACTGTCTTCAAGCGACGCCTTGAATTTTTCACCCACACAAGTGTATCAGCTGTCTTCGGTTTCTGCAGATGGTGCTGTCACGCCGTGCTGAATCTCAAGATGTCGACAATAGTGGAGAAATAAGCATTGACCAGGTATACAAGAAGTAGCTGCAAGTCCACATTAGTCAATGACATATGACGAATTAGGTTAAACAAATACGGTTCTAGTAGAAATGTCAATTTGTTTCTTTGAATGGTATGTCCTTTGATATAGAGTTGATTCCACCTACTGCAATCTCCACATCTCTAGTTTGATTGAGATTCTTCCTTGAAGAGATTACTGACTTGGAGAACACAATAACTTCGGTGTGTAACAGTCACAATTGTGTGTAGAGGTCAACCAGGGAACGAAAAAATGCAGAAATTAACTTTCGTGTTACAGGCTCTGGCTAGTTCAATCATGATCTATTTGAATACTTGTGACTGGTTTCGCTTGAGTGATATTTGCGTTTTGAGTCCGTGCGTGTCTAGCACACAACATACTGTTCAGTGTTGGAATCTTTTCTTGATATCCGAAACGTCTAATATATTGCCATTTTCATGTATCAAAATTTTGTTTGACCTTGGGGGAAACAAAAAAATATGTTTATCACTGCACAGATTGATTTGAAAATACAAGTCTTTTTGTGAGATAAACTACATAGGTCAGGGATAATATTTTCTTCAGTTGTAATAGAAAGCATTTGTTTTAGTTGTCTTTACCATTTACTAAGATCATCTGACCATCACACAATCTAACCGTGGGATAATTATACAATCAATTTATAATACGAATTAGGCCACGATACAATCTGGCCTTCTTTTTAATCTTTAAGTTGGCAGTGTAAGACCTCTCTCTTCTCTCTTTTCTTCAACTTTATTCTCTCTTATTCTTTCTCTCTGTCTTTCTCTCTTCTCTCTCTTTATTCTTTCTTACTCTCTCTCTCTCTTCGTTGATACATTTGTTTTGCACGAAAGGTTTTATCACAAGATCTTGAAAGACAAATTCTTCAGTTATGACGGATGGCTGAGTTCTGAATTAGACAATGTCATGCTGCAACTTTGGACTACTTCAGTGCTTCAAGGAATCCAAAAAAAATTCTGAATAACGCAAGATTAGATTCTCGGTGATTATTAATGAAACAGAACTTTGTTTGTGGTTATTTACAATGCTTTGAGGCGCGGCGGCTGAGTGGTAAGGAGCTTGGCTTCCAAACCGAGGGGTCCCGGTAGAGACTGGGATTTTTAATTTCGGGATCTGTTGGGCGCCTCTGAGTCTACCGAGCTCTAATGGGTACCTGACATCAGTTGGGGAATCCTTGGTCTTTGTGTTTGCCACATGACACCCTCTTTATCCGTGGGCCACAGAAACAGATGACCTTTACATCCTCTGGCCCATATATCGTAAAGTCTAAAAGGGGAACCTTTACTATATTAACTCTCCTAACTGACGATACAACGTTGATTCCACCAGAATGTGGTAATTAATTATGGAGAGAAAGAGTTAAATAATGTTGCTATGATTAACTTCTGAATGTGAAGAGTTCTAGTGGATAACGTGAAACCAGTTTACAATTAGCTCTCTGACACAGTTTTCTTTGTTGGGCCCAACACATTGTGCTGGGTCACCGCGATCTAAGATTTGTAGTACTTAGATAATACAAAATTAACTTCATGGAAAATCGAATTTACACTTTCACTTAGTGTCTCTATTTATGACTTAAACTTTTTTTTATTGCCACTAAAACCATTTTTAAAAAAATGTTTGTAAATGTTTTACATGTTTTTTTGGTCGAGCGGAATGCGCGCTGGACTGTCGTACTTCTCAACGGTCCCGAGTTCATGCCCTACATTTCGGGAGTTTAGACTAGGAAGTAAATTATCTTCAACTCAGAAGGAACACCCGAAACATGTTAAAAAAAAAAAGCAAGATTAGATAAATTGGCAACACGAAAACAAATTAATTCTTGACCTACTTAGTAGTGAGCTATCTAGAAATGACTTGACGGGACTTGGACAACACTGTCCCTTCCCAAATAAACATTAATATCTCCCTTGCCATTTATCATACAAATTAGATCTAGATCTAGCTAATTCTAGATCTAGAGCTAGATTAAGAATCTTGATATAGATCTAGATCTAGACTAGAATTCGTATGACTTTACACGTTTAATCTTAAAATTACTAGAGCTAGGCCAGGGGTCGTCAACCTTTTGTGTCGAAAGAGACAAAAATTACAATTTACACAATTTAAACTTTTTTAAAGAGCCACACATTTTTTTCTTCCAAACAATAAATAGTACTCGCATAAATAACGTTTTTTGATTTACAAAAAAAACTAAACGTTTTATTCATAAGAAAAATTATCAAATTATCTTTATATGAATAGTGTTTTTCATATGCCAACTTCTTCACCTGACTGTAGTAATCTGGAAGACTATTCCATGCGTGGAACAAAAAGCTGTCCACGTATTTCTTTGGACCTTCAACTCTTCCAAATTGATTTTCAACTCTGTACTTTTTCCACTCCACAAAACTTTAAATTTTAAATGGATCAAATGCGAGTCTAGAGATTGAGATCCAGTATCAATTCATAATGGCTCAATGTCGATTTCGTAACTATTGGTTTTGAGAGGATTTTGAATAAAGGCAACAATTGTTTTGTTTGTTTTGAATTGCTCAAATCTGTCAGCAAAAATATCTTTAATTTTTCTTTATAACTGTGCTGAAGTAACTCGTGTCAACAGTTTTACTGGTTTTGTCGCAATATTGCTTACCTTTGGAAAGCCATCGCACTTTATTGTAAAGAAGGAGGTCGGAAAACTAATTGCGTCTTTACCCTTTTGGGGGCCGCTAAAAAAAAAACAAAGACCATGACTACTTAGCTGTTTACTACATGTTAGTTTTATTCTTTGAGCAATTTAATTAATCTAAATTTTACTTTCATTTTCTTAAAATGATATGTTCGCACTCATCACTACACTACACAAAGAATTTTGATGAAATTTGCAACAGATGTTCTGTAGTTAGTACAATGAGTTTTTGTCAAATTTTTCTAGACTTTTAAAAAATGTGACTATTGTTTCATATTTTATACCAGGATTCTTTTTCCGGGGTGGGGATTTTTTCATATATATATGTATGTGTATATATATATATATATATATATATATATATATATATATATATATATATATATATATATATATATATATATATATATATATATATATATATATATACATAATTAATCTTTATTACATTCTGACCCTTATTCTTTCGGAAGACGTTTATTGTACCCTAGAACAGGTTCTTCCTGGAGTTAGTGGGAAAATTGTACACTCCCCGCCCTTGCCAGCGAAGGAGTCTGGGGGAGCGCTGGAAGCTCCACGGGCGCAGGGTGAAGCCCCTCCGCCAAGCACTATTTCCGGTATTGAAAGCCAACAAATTGCATATTCTGATGTATCTCTACAGTGCATTATCCTGCTATTAAAACGTTTTATTTCAAAAACCTAATGAACTATTCTTACTGTCTTAACGTTCGGCGCATTGGGCGGCAAGCTGTTTCCACACAAATCTGTCACTGACAATGTCTGAAGCCTCTTTAGTCATGCTCTGAGGACCTCCATAAAAGTGTGGCGTCAAGTTGTACTATGATGTCCCTGTTTGTGCTTTCCTCGTATCTTACTTACAATCTTACTGAGGGGTCGACTCCCAATTTGCCATACGCTTTCCTTGAGACCCGATCTCTATATATGACTCCTAAAATCCGTCTTAGCCATCTTTGTTGAGCCACATTAGTATTTTTCAATTTCGGCAGAAGACTATTCACTGTACTTTATTAATGTAGCCCAGTCATTGTAGGGGGATTTTTAACTCAAAACCATCTGGAGGGGTTTTAAATTTTAAAAAAAGCTATCTGGAGGAGAGGAGAGTTTAAACTCAAATCCCCACTTGGCTTGGCTACGGTCATAGATTTTTGAGTGTGTAATTTGATTTTTTTTATATTGAATAGTTATTTTTAAGCTTTAAACCCCACTGGAGAGGGGTTTAAACTGAAAACCCCACTTGGCTACACTCAAAGAATTTTGAGTGTGTAATTTTTTTTTTTATTGAAGAGGTATTTTTATTAGCTTTAAAACCCTACTGAAGGGGTGTTTAAACTGAAAACCCCTTTGTCTACGCTCATAGCATTTTGAGTGCGTAATTTGCCTTTTGTTTATATTAATGAAGTATTTTTAACTTCAAACCCCGCTGAATGGGGGTTTAAACTCAAAACTTCTTTGGTTACGCTTATAAAATTTGAGTTTGTAATTGCTTTTTTTATATTGAAGAGAGGGTTTTATCGTAAGTGTGTAATTGTTTAAAAACCCAAACCTCCTCTTGGCTATGCTCATGGAATCTGGGGACGAATGTATGCTTTACTCTTATATTGAAGATGGGGTTTTATCGTAAAAAAAAATTCGGAGGGGGTTTTCAAATCAAAATCTTTCTTAGCTGTGGTCTTGGAATTTGGGAATTGTCATTTGCATTTTTTTTTACAGAAGAGGGGTATTTAACTACAAAACCCCTGGTAGAGGGTTTTAAACTCAAAACCCCTTTGACTGCTCTGGGGCAAGTGATGGTTTAGTAATAAAATCAAAAGCCAAAAAAATCAGTCACTAAATTCTGACTAAATTCTGACTCCCCCCTCGCAGGGGTGGGGGATATCATTTCGGGGGTGGGGGGTTGAACCTCAACACCCCCCCCCTGACTACGCCGATGTTTTATACGGTTATTGTATGTTAAAACTATACAACAAATTTTTAAACTAACTTTTAATTTTTTTCTCCTTTGTTAAAATCTAGTTTTACGCAATTAAGACCTTTAGTTCTTGTAAAATTCAGAATTTCATTTTATATTCAATACATTATTTGGGTCCCGTTACAATAGCAACTCAATCCATATACCATAAAAAAAAGCATTAGCATATATATTTAAAAATCTTCAATTAGAACTCGTGTAAGTCAGCTTGTGTTTCTTTTATTGATCTTTTAGGGTTACCTATTCGGTGGTGTTAGATTCCCCAGCCCCAGACATCTTCAGGAACACTTTTTTACAAAGATTATATCAACTCTGTCTGTTTGGTAAAACGTTGAGATTTCGCACAGTTATTAATTGAATCTGACAAAAAAAAAAGAATCTATAAACAAAATTAATCTGAGTTCATTAACTATTGGTAATTAATTATTTTGTTTGATATCGACAACAAGGGAAAGAAATTGTATTTGTAAGTTGAATTAGTCTCCTTTATACTTTGTGTAGAGAATAAGATAACAAAACAAAATATGTTTAAAAAGCGATCACGGTAACATTCACACAGTGACTCAGATATATAAAAGGAAAAAGTTACTCCGGCCCAATTTACTAATTCTAGTTTTCATTCAAGAAACGAAACGCGTCGCGCAATGTAGACCATTGCTATTAACAAAAACAATCGGTAAAAATATTTGTAATTATAAAGATTCATTACTGTATGTTAAGATCTATAACAAATTTTATGACATAACAGATTTAAACTAATTGATACAATTACACTTATTATAAGCTTTGTAGTTGTTTTTATGGTATTTTCAAATTATTCTCGTTTAATACCCTATCCTTATAGTGGTATACAAGAGAAGTAGCCCATGAAAAGCTAAATGCGCAGAAGTGTTTATTTACCTCCCTTTCACTACATAAACGTTTGTGAATTAAAGAGTTGAGTTTTACTTAATTACTTAGACATAGGTCCTCCCGCGACGGTCTGCAAACTGTCTCCATAAAGATCTGTCACTTGCAATGTCTGAAGCCTCTACCCACCTGGTGTCTCTGCTCTGAGGTCCTCAATGAAAGTGTGGCGCTAAGTTATACGAGGACGTCCCTGTTAGCGCTTTTCACGAATAGGCCTTTATGTCTTTTGGTATGCATAATTCATTCTGTCGGATGACATGTTCCGCAAACTTCATGCGACGCTTGGTCACAACCTCCTTAAGTGATCGAGTCCCAGTTTGGCATAGGATTTCTGTGTTTGAGACACCTTGTAAATGACTCCTAAAATCGTCTAAGCCGATTGTGCTAAATGGGTGGATTTTTGTCTCAAGACCAATAGATTGACATGTCTTTACTATTCCTCATGTTAAGTCATGGTAGGCACCCCTGTCGCTTGCTATGATGCTGCCTAGATATGTGAACTTATCTATCTCTTCAACGACCCCAGACATAGGCTTAAAACTAGTAGACCCTAAGCCACGAAGCTAAGTCGTTAACTAACGATCTTCAAATTCTATCACTGGAGACCATTAACGCCTTCAAGCCCAGTGCCATTTTTTGCATATACTGATGTTTCGGCATCGATAGATTCTGGAAGAGCAGGCTATGGTGCCTACATCGACTTTCTTGGCTATGACCAAGTCAAAATCTCTGGACCATATGGTAGTGTTTGCAGTTTTGATGCGGAGGCCATGACAGTCTGTGAAGCCTTAAACTCATTGTCTCTCAACTTGGCGATGGACATTTGAGTGCAACACAGATTGTTGTGGTCACTGACTCAAAACCTGTAATACAGGCTTTGCAAAGCCTTGGACCATGGCTCCCCAATATTGACACTGTCATCATAGCTTCACACAACATAAAGCAACGCTATGGCAACCCTGTAATAATGAAATGGGTACAAAGTCACATAGTTGTGACTGTCAACACCATTACAGACTCCTTGGTCCACCAAGGAGACAAAGTTCCCCCCACCGAACAGACTGTAAGTTTCCAACATGCTCTGGCTACAATAAAAAAAACAGAAATGAAAAAATGGTTTCAGTGCTGGGACAAGTCCAAAAAAGCACGCGACATCTGGGAGCGCATGAGGCGCCCTGACCGCACTTCCCCGTGATGGAGGCTGTCCAGGCATGAGCAAGAAGACCACTGACCTGTTGGCTCATATTTCTCACGGCTATGGCCAAATTTCGATTCACGGTGCCCCCGCTGCGGGGAAGAAGAGGAAAACATGCCTCATATTCTGTTTGACTGCCCAGACTTGCTGATCTTCCACTGACTTGCTGATCTCCCCGAAACTTGCTGATCTTCCACTGACTTGCTTATCTTCCCGAGACTTGCTGATCTCCCCCAGACTTGCTGATCTCCCCCAGACTTGCTGATCTCCCCGAGACTTGCTGATCTCCCCCAGACTTGCTGATCTCCCCCTGACTTGCTGATCTTCCCCTGACTTGCTGATCCCCGAGACTTGCTGATCTCCCCCAGACTTGCTGATCTCCCCCTGACTTGCTGATCTCCCCCTGACTTGCTGATCTCCCCGAGACTTGCTGATCTCCCCCAGACTTGCTGATCTCCCCCTGACTTGCTGATCTCCCCGAGACTTGCTGATCTCCCCCTGACTTGCTGATCTCCTCGAGACGTGCTGATCTCCCCGAGAATTGCTGATCTCCCCCTGACATGCTGATCTCCCCCTGACTTGCTGATCTACCCGAGAATTGCTGATCTCTCCCAGAATTGCTGATCTCCCCGAGACTTGCTGATCTCCCCGAGACTTGCTGATCTCCTCGAGACTTGCTGATCTCCCCCAGACTTGCTGATCTCCCCCAGACTTGCTGATCTCCCCCAGACTTGCTGATCTCCCCCAGACTTGCTGATCTCCCTGAGACTTGCTGATCTCCTCGAGACTTGCTGATCTCTCCCAGACTTGCTGATCTCCCCCAGACTTGCTGATCTCCCCCAGACTTGCTGATCTCCCTTAGACTTGCTGATCTCCCCCAGACTTGCTGATCTCCCCGAGACGTGCTGATCTCCCCCAGACTTGCTGATCTTTCCCAGACTTGCAGATCTCTTCGAGACTTGCTGATCTCCCCGAGATATGCTGATCTTACCGGGACCTGCCGATCTCCCCGAGACTTGCTGATCTCCCCGAGACTTGCTGATCTCCCCCAGACTTGCTGATCTCCCCCTGACTTGCTGATCTTCCTCTGACTTGCTGATCCCCGAGACTTGCTGATCTCCCCCAGACTTGCTGATCTCCCCCTGACTTGCTGATCTCCCCCAGACTTGCTGATCTTCCCGAAACTTGCTGATCTCCCCCAGACTTGCTGATCTCCCCCAGACTTTCTGATCTCCCCCTGACTTGCTGATCTCCCCCTGACTTGCTGATCTCCCCCTGACTTTTTTATCTCCCCGAGACTTGCTGATCTCCCCGAGACTTGCTGATCTCCCCGGAACTTGCTGATCTTCCCCTGACTTGCTGATTTCCCCTAGACTTGCTGACCCCCCCCCCCAGACCTGCTGATCTCCCCCAGACTTGCTGATCTCCCTTAGACTTGCTGATCTCTGTCTCGACAGGTCTGGGAAACCAACAATTCTCGACCTGTTTGAATGTATGCACTACGCAATACAGCAGGGTTTCTGTCGAGATGATTTGAAACCTCAAGCCCTCACAAATGGAGTTTGATGAGGGTGATGATGATGATATCTTCAAGTTCTGACTTATCAAGCCTTATATCTCACTTGCACAATTTTAGTCTATGCGACGCCAATTTTTGGTGCCTCTCTTTCTAGGCTTTCCGTCATTTCTTGTATGCGTTTACTTGTTGATCAGAGTAATGCAACTTGGTTCCGTTCACGCCATGGAATACTGAAATCTGATTCATTGCTCTCCTCATTATGTAGTCGCTAGTTAGGAGGAATAGGAAGTGAGATAAGATATCGATATAAAATACATGAGAGCCATTCTAAAGAGCATTGTTTAACAAGTACATCTTATATAATAGATATTATAGATAAGAAATAACAAAATATTTTTCAAAATATCTGTCACTAATTCAAGTTATACATGCTATAAATTAAATTCTTACATCAAGTCACCCCACCCATATTCTTCAATGCCAAAATGCAATCATTAGCAGTAATAATAAAATTAATTACATTATTAATTCGTTTTAACTCTACCGTCCCCGACGAAAAAATGACACTTTTTAAAACAGAATTGTCGAATAATGCGACATAGTTTATGTAATTGCACATGAATTTAAAATAATTATTTAAAGAAAAACTATCTTTTAGAAAATTTAGAATTTATATGAAATTTATAAGGGCAACATTTGAGATGAGATTCATAACAAACGAATATTCACATTTGACTAGAGTAACACCATTAGTAAAATAACTAAATTTAGAAAGCCTTCAGGACAGAAGACTTAAAAGTAAAGTTGCAATTATACATAAAACACTGAACCATAATCTTTAAATACAAAAACAAAATTTAATAAAATACTCAGAAAGACACAAAGATAAGGTCACACTCCTCGCTCCATATGCTAGGACACATTTGTACAAATGTTCCTTCTTCTCTAGCGCTATTAGAGCATGGAAAGGTTGGCTGGAAAACCAGTGACTTGGCGGAGTTTAGGTCAATGGTTAATATGCAAGACTAAATGCATGACGCGTAGGACGTAATCATCTTCTTTTTTGAAGTAACGTCTGTATCATATAAGATAAGATAAGATAAGATGAGTTTTGAAACCAAAAACTTTTTTTAGTCGCCTTTACTCAATCTAAAATTGTTCTATTGTATTTGTATAAATAACTTTGGGACTATAACTCACAGTTTATACTTAAATCCTAAAAATACAAAAAAAAGGTTAAAAAGTCAGTTTGTGTGGGAATAAAAATTAGAGTAAATCTTTTTGGTCTACTGAAGTTTTCCGAATTTTTATTATTCAGAGATTTGAATTATAGTTACAAAATAGCGTATTGAACAAAATTAATAACTTACAAATGATTTTTTTTTAAATATTATTTTTCGAAGCCTTTTTTTTTCGAATGAAACCTCAAAGCCTTAATCTAAATCTGTGGAGTATCTTTTCATTTCAAGGAAAAAATCTGTTGTAATTGCAATGTAATTAGGGCCTATAAATTCACAGTAAAAACATTATTCAAAGCGTTTAATCATTATTCTGACCAAAAAAGCCTACTACAGAGTACATTACATTTTGTATGCAGGAAGATAGGATTAGGCTTTTTTATAGTTTGTAGCTCATAGTTTCTAAAATTAATTAATCTCCATTGTTTTGTTGACTAGTTGATTACTTTTTTATTGATTCATGTCTTGTCTTTGTCAGTGCGAAGATTCAACTTGTTCCGAAATTGGGTGTGGGAGAATTAACTTGTACAAACTTTTTACTAGACAGATTTGATATAAGCTTTATAAAAACACTTTCTGGTGTCAGCATCATACTCCACTTTTTTTCAGTCGTCTGAAAACATTTTTTTTTTGCATTATAAAAACATACACAAATTGTTTGTACTTATATAAACATTAACGTTTACAATTTTTAAAAATTCATATTTTGACTCGTAACAATGTTATAATAAACACTTGAGAGAATAAAATCTCATTGTGGCAATATGCTCTTGTAAAAGTCAGTGTGGTTTTCGGGCTGGTAGAATAGCATCGTACAAACGCTGGAACATGCAGTAAGCAGACCATGAATTATATTCTGCATTCATCGAGCTTGTGAAGGATTTTATCTCGGCTCGGATGCCTTACAAGATTTATCACTGCCACGTAGCGTAGACTAGCTAAGTTTATTTTAGTTACCTGCGACCATCTCCAACGAATCTGATTTCGTGGAAATGATTGCAATTAATGACCATAACAGGAAGCAGCGATGACGTAGTGGTGTGATAGGCGTGGCTTATTTGCAGATGCAGAGGGAGAGACAAAGAAAGTCAGTTATAGAAGAAACTAGTCGAGTTAAGTTGTAGTTTTTTTGAGTTGTAGAACCAGTACTATTATTGTATCTAGTTTTAATTACGAGCTTGAATGAAGAAAGGTAACTTGTGTAATTTTAGTGTATATCATGGGCGTAGCCAGGATTTTTTTTCGGGGGGGGGGGATTTTTTTCTCCGCCCCCCCCCCCCCCGAAAAAACTTGTGTTTGTGTGTACACAATTAATCTCTATTACATTCTGACCCTTCATTCTTATGGAAGACGATTATTTTGCCCAAGAATAGGTTCTTCCTAGAGTTAGTGAAAAAAGTGTAGACTCCTCGCCCTTGCCAGCAAGGGGTCTTGCCAGCAAGGGGTCTGGTGGAGCGCTGAGAGCTCCCCCAGCGCGGTGCGAAGCCCCACCGCCAAACACTATTTCTGGTATTGAAAGCCAACTAAATGCATATTCTGAGGTACTTACAGTGCATTATTTTGCTATTAAAAACTTTTATTTCAAAAACCTGAAGTGCTATTCTTACTGACTTAGACCCTCCCGCGCCGTTCGGCGCATTTGCTGGCAAGCTGTTTCCACAAAAATCTGTCACTGGCAACCTCATGCAACGCTCTGTCCCAACCTTACTAAGGGGTCGACTCTCATTTTTGCATAGGATTTCCTTAATTTAGACCCGATCTCTATAACTGACTCCTAAAATCCGTCTTAGCCATCTTTGTAGAGCCACATTTAGTGCTTTTCAATTTCATTGCACTTTATTAATGTATATCAAAATCATCTGTTGATGGGTTTTTAAACTAAAAAATCTCTGGAGCATTGTTTTATTCAAATTCAAAACCCCATTTAGCTACGGTCATAGAATTTGGTGACTGTAGTTTGCTTTAGAAATAATTTTGAAGAGAGAGGTTTTCAACCTTAAAACGCTCTGTAGGGGGATTTCAAACTCAAAAGTATCTTGAGGGGTTTTAAAGTTTTTAAAAAGCCATCTGGAAAAGAGGGGTTGAGACTCAACCCCCCTCCCCCCATTGGCTTGGCTACGCTCAAAGAATTTTAGTGTGTAATTTGCTTTTTTTTTATATTGAATTGGTATTTTTTAGCATCAAACACTCTGAAAGGAAATTTAAACCCAAAACTCCCAATAAACTTGGCTACGCTCATAGCATTTTGATTTATTTTTTTAGCCTCAAACCCCGTTGGCGGGGGGTTTAAATAAAAAAAAAACTTTGGCTATGCTCATAGCATTTTGAGTGCGTAATTTGCTTTTTTTTTATATTGTTGAGGTATTTTTAGCTTCAAACCCAGCTGAGGAGGGGTTTAAACTCAAAATCTTTCTTAGGTGCGCTCTTGGAATTTTGGGATTGTCGTTTGCATTTTTTGTTTTGTTTTATAGAAGAGGGGGATTTAAATAAAAAAAATCCTTGAAAGGGGTTTCAAACTCAAAACCCCTATAGGGGGTTTTAAACTCAAAACCCTGGCAGGGGGTTTTAAACTCAAAACCCCCTGGTAGAGGTTTTCAAACTCAAAACCCCCTGGTATGGGGTTTCAAACTCAAAACCCCTTTAAACCCCCTGGTGGGGGGTTTCCAACTCAAAACTCCCTGGTAGGGGATTTTAAACTCAAAATCCCCTTGGCTGTGCTAGGGCAAGTGATGTTTTAGTATTAAAATTTACCTAAAATAAACAAAATTAAAGCAAAAGATCAGTTACTAAACTCCAACACCCCCCTTGCGGGGGGGAACCCCCCCCCCGGCCACGCCCATGTTGTATATTGTGTATTTTATCCAACTGTTTCGTAGTTCCAGAATTAAAGCCTTGTATTTATTGTTGAAGGATCTTCATTCGTTTGAATTAAAAGTTTGTATTTAAATCTCCGGTATGGAGACCTTGAGTTTTCAGTAATTGTTTGAAATAGAAATCGACATTAAATTGTTACTTCAAAACACAATGTCTGATCGACACAACCTTATAGTAACATTAACTTATCTTTACATTGAAACAAAAGATCTTTAAATCTAGCTGTAGCATAACAGTGATACTCACAATCGCTATTCTGAAACAACCTCCTGACGGTCCGGGGGCTACTCAGGTACATTTATGACTTAACAGCTTATTTTTCTGAACAAAAAATGGTGTAAAGAAGAGTTGTGTGCTTAAATTAAATATTTTGTTGGATAATAACAAAGGAAAGTAATTCTTCAGTAAGCACAGATGCGGCCAAATATATAGGGTTTCGCTCCCTTAGGTAATTGAACACGTTATTTCTCGCACATTCATTGTCAGACTAAGTTTAAACTTAAAACAATCATTTATTGTTCCTATTAAAACATGAATCAATTTTGTAAAATCCGATTGGGCAATTAATTATTGACAATTAAAAATTTGTTTGATATCAAATAAGGGAAATAACTTCTACATTATTGATAAATATACGTGTCAGTGCTTAATCTTTTTTACGGATTCTTAATATTTTGCTTGTTAACATTTGAACTTCACATGTTTTCCTCAATGAGGACATAAAGTTTATCGCTAAAAGCCAAATGTTTTTACATCTTGAGTGCTAGACATCTCTATACTTATCTGATAGAGAATGTACAGGTAGTGGGATGCTCAAGGTTCTATGTGTTCTCTGTTTTACAATTAATTAAATAAATTATGTCAAAATAAAATATTTGATATTATTAATTGGAGGGGTAATTTCATGAATGTAAAAAAAAATATACTATAACATAAGAATGATTAATTATTGAATGTTATCACAGAAAAGTAAATCTAAAATAACATCTAAGAAACATTTTAGGACGGAATTTCGTTTATTAAAAGATAGCATTAATATCACAGTAAACTGAACAACTTGATATCACAGAAAAATACAACATTTTGAATATGCAAATTATAATTATAAACGGGTGCATCTGACTCTGTGGGGAGTCAATGCAGGTTTGCCAATTTTTAGTGTGTAGAGACATGTTACAAAGCTATAGTTTTGTTCACATATAGTGTTAATTAATGAGATAGAAATAGAGTTACTCAACTGATGGCGAAAGTAGTGATCTATCATTGATAAATGTTGAAATAGAGATAAATAATACATTGTTGCTCGAAAAATAGCTATAATAATTGCAAAGTGTAATAGAAACTAACAGCTCTACCATATTTTGTTTCGCATTGTACTTCACTGTTGTAAGAGTCTACAAGAATACTTATAACGCTAAGAATACTGTGTCTCTAGATACAATTGAGGAATATTAGTTTATTATCTTTCTACACTTGTCCTGAATAGTTGTGTCTTGTACTGTCTCTTCAAGTGTTGAAGGATGAGAAGGATGATACAGTAGCTAGAATATGTTCTCATTGTGAACTGCTGACACAAACATAGCTCCTTGGAATGCATGTCTTGTGTTTGATGACTGATGATTGGTGTCTTACGTTTCATGACTGATGATTGGTGTCTTGTAGTTGATGACTGATAATTCCTCCCTTCAGTCAAGTACAAGTATGTGCGAAGTTAATAGGAAGACTCTTCGCCATATATGATGCACTGTTAAAAGAAGAACGTTTAAAAATCTACTCAAGACGCATCATCATTTATATTCATGAAAAAATAGAGCACTTAGTATGCGAAGAGATTATTCTACTTTGGGAAGGGGGAGGGCGATTTTTTCGAAAACCTAACCCCAGTAAACACTAAAGCCTAACCGTATATGCTTTTTCAACAACATCATAGAGGGCAGTGGCGTCACTAGGGTCGGTGTCACCCGGTGCGGTAAGCTCAGGGTGTCATTCCCTCCCCCCAAACAACAGTCTCCAAACATTTCACAATATTGTTACGAAAATGTAAAATCAGTATCTACTCTATTTTAAATGTATTTGATTATGACATTTTATCCACGGATATTACATATATGAAAAAATAAGTTTATTAAAGACTTTTACACATTAGAGAAACTATTTAACCTTATTCATCTAAAATATTGTAGAATCTAGACCAAAAAAATGTTCGTCACTTCCTTAGTCATTTATTGGTCAAACCTTTTTTTCAGTGTTTCTGAGCTTCAGAAACTCATTTCTTTGGTTTTAGTTTGCAACATTTCTCCTAGTCAGAATTCGCAGATTAAAAAAATAAATCCTTAGAAGAGATGGACTGTCAGAATCTGAAGTGTAAGAAACATTGTTGGCAAATGAACAGTGTTTCTCAAACTTTTACCTTTGGTTTTTCGCTAGACAATATTTTTTATCTCACCCCCTTAGTAAGTCAGGTACCTCAAAGGGGGAACCGCTCACACAATGAGTTTCAGAAGACTTTTAAGAAAGGTAATAAAAAAGGAGAGATGCTTAAACAGGTATAATTATGACAAATTTTGTATTTTGTATGAATATTCACATTATATTTAGAATCGAAATGTACAAAGTGAATGTTTGTTAAAAACTAGTCCGTTTTGCCTTTAGTTTCGTAAATATTGTTTTGTAGATAAGTTTAAGTCTTTTGTAGTTTCAAAAACGTTATTGCTGGAAATAGCATAAGAGAGGAATCGGCTCCCCCCCCCCCTCCTTTAAGCGAAAGGATCTAAGGGAAGCGCCGAATGTTTCGCCAGGCGTTTTTCTGCGTTCTGGGCTTCATTTTTGTTTCTGGCGTCTACAGCACTTTTTTGTTCTCAAAGTAGGCGGAGCCTATGTAAAAAAAAAAAAGGTTAAAATATAACAGAGGGGACGTTCCGATCTTGAATTGTTTTCTTGCAATCGGAAAGTACACTATTCCTTCATTCAAAAAAGTAAAAGCCGCAAGCCAAGTCAAGTCTAAAGAAGGAGTAAACATTGGTCAATACTGTTAATAGAAAGGTATGCGAGGGATATTCGAGCTACACATAAATAATATAAAAGGCTTCTCCCTCTCCGAATTTGTCATTTCTCCAACAATTTGAGATACCATTGTACGTCAGTCTAAGAAAATGTGTCAGTTCTCCAACAGTTTGAGATACCATTGTACGTCAGTCTAAGAAAATGTGTCAGTTCTCCAACAGTTTGAGATACCATTGTACGTCAGTCTAAGAAAATGTGTCAGTTCTCCAACAGTTTGAGATACCATTGTACGTCAGTCTAAGAAAATGTGTCATTTCTCCAACAGTTTGAGATACCATTGTACGTCAGTCTAAGAAAATGTGTCAGTTCTCCAACAGTTTGAGATACCATTGTACGTCAGTCTAAGAAAATGTGTCAGTTCTCCAACAGTTTGAGATACCATTGTACGTCAGTCTAAGAAAATGTGTCAGTTCTCCAACAGTTTGAGATACCATTGTACGTCAGTCTAAGAAAATGTGTCAGTTTTCCAACAGTTTGAGATACCATTGTACGTCAGTCTAAGAAAATGTGTCAGTTCTCCAACAGTTTGAGATACCATTGTACGTCACTAGTACGTCAGTCTAAGAAAATGTGTCAGTTCTCCAACAGTTTGAGATACCATTGTACGTCAGTCTAAGAAAATGTGTCAGTTCTCCAACAGTTTGAGATACCATTGTACGTCAGTCTAAGAAAATGTGTCAGTTCTCCAACAGTTTGAGATACCATTGTACGTCAGTCTAAGAAAATGTGTCAGTTCTGCCATAAGAGGGTAGATGACATTTGAATAGCGTTGTTAAAGGCGCATTGAAAAGTCTTAGCTTAAAAAACGCTTGAATCGATATTGTAGTTAATGGAGAAAGGTCTAGTTATAAAATTTAATTTCTTTAATTTGGGCAATAATACTGTTTTACTTGATTAATAATTATATTTGAAAGAATAACAATGAAAATACAACCGACATTTTGTCTTTTAAAGAAAGACAACCTTTGCGTCACATTTTCAACACTTAGCTTTTTGGACATTTGTAGGCCTACAGAAAATTTAGTTCATATTTATCAAGGTATGTTTGAGTCTACTTTGTCCAAAGTACAACTCTTTTCACTTGGGTGTCACCACCCTTGTGGGCGTCACCACCCTTGTGGGTGTCACACGCTGCGGAGCGCACCTACATCACCTGCCGAGTGACGCCACTAATAGAGGGATCTAGATTAACATTTAGAGAAGCGTTTCTTAACCTCCACACGAGCTGGGGTCTGGGGCTGAGCCACGACGCAAAGCCTTGTTTCATTACATTATTATCTTTTATGATTCATTATTATATGTAATAAAAACCATGTCTGCTACAAGTGAGTCTATTAATTATTCTAAATATTGTGGTCAAAGAGTTCAGCATGTTAGTGTTCTCACGCACTAGCAAATCTAGTGCGCGAGTGAAAGTATTTAATTAAGAGTACAAAGACTATTATAGTATCTACAAGATCTACTACACACGACATTCGCGTTATCATGCCTACAACAAGAACTAGGCTGTGACAAATATAAATTGCAAAAGTTAAAATTTAATTTCATGTTTATTTTTTGGGGTTCACTTCACTAACATCATTTATCTATCACAGAAAACAAAACATGATCTGCACTTACAAATGCAATCCAGACAAATATCCAGGGAAAGAAAAATAGCGTAATAATGAGATGTAGGACATGATTGACACCTTGTTTACTGTGGAAAGAAAAACACTAAATGCTAGCATTAGAACAAACAATCACTACATGCCTCTAAATAAGCCATTACATGTTACCGCTACACAATAATCTGACAATTACTAACTAATACAAAGTACATGTGAAACTTTAACTCATTTTAGCTCCAAGTTTTACCATCAAACTACTACATGACCTAGGATTAGACTTGTGACGTAATTGAGAATTTTAAAAACAATCTCAGAAATGGATGGATGAATGGATAGATGGATTGATGGATAGATCGATAGAAAACTTACACAACGACCACGTCCATGCCTGTATGTACTGTGACGTTAACATTCTGGTGACGAAATCAAATATTTTTTGTATATTTATCTTTATTGTAATGCAAAACAGAGGTTACCCTCCCCCCCCCATCGGACCTGCCCATTGATACAAATATTCAAACCATGTTCTTTTTTTTTTTTCTTGAACATGTAATATCGCAATAAAATGACAACAGATATAATCATAGAATCTAGATCTTTAATAATGTGAACCACTATTCCATAAAAAAAAAATGCTTATTATGTAAATACAATTTGCATTTCTAACCTTAATGAAAGAAAATCTATAGTAGCACTTTGGATCTTAATTAAATTTGATATAATTTAGAAGAGCAATTCAAAACAATCGATTGGTGTTAATTTTTTACTTCCTAAAAAAGAAATAAAATTGAACGCAACTCAGAAAATATATTTCATATAATACTTTGGTGTTATATTTTTTTGTATCAGAAAAAATCCGGAACAACTTTTTATCAATTTAGAGATTTTTCGTCGATTGAAAATAAAAATGTTTGTTTGTTTGTAAAATGTTTTACATGTTTCGGATGTTCCTTCAAAGTTGAAGATAATTACTTCCTAGTTCAAACCTCCCGCAGGACGACGGGGGATGGGAGCGGGCAGGGTTTGAACCCGGGACCATCGATAAATCTGAACGACAGTCCAGCGTGCAAACCGCACGACCAGGCACCCATCCAAATAAAATGTAATCTAAGTCTAAAGTAATTTTAAACAATCATCTAGCGTTTTTTTTGTTTTTCATAAAAAATCGATAAATCGATCCAATTTGATAAACGAGTTGGGTTTGTTTGTTTTTTTGCGACGCTTTGGCAAGAAAAATTAGAAGAACATTTTCAACCAAGAATTTGGCGTTCATTTTGATTGCATTAAAAAAAACTGGATCAACTTATTTAAGTAAGAACATTTTTAATCCGTTTTGGCAACTAATTAAAAGGAAATAAAAATCACAAAAGCAATTTCCAAATATTGTTTGGAGTTAATTCGTTTTTAACTTTCAATAATCATTCGGCGCAAGTTTGCTTATGTGTTTACATTCTGAACATCCTATTAACGATATTGAGATTTTGGGTGTTTTTACCCTAAAATCCGGAACAACCTCTCATCAACAATGAGATTTATCTACGTCTGGTAAGAAATTTTAATGTAATATAGATCTAAGTCAGGAGAGCGATTTTAAGCCTTCATTTGGCGTTTAAAATCTTTAACAGCATATTATCGAAATTAAGATTTAAAAATTATATTACATTAAATTTTTTGTCAAAAAGTGAAATCAGATTTTAATATATTTTAATTCTGTGTGTGATATACTTGACAGGCGAACAGAGAGACAGACAAAACGCACAGGCCACTTTAAAAAAATAAATTCGTGGGAACAATGTAGTTGACCATGGTCACGGATAGCTCGGTATTGCACGAAATTTGATGCATAAACGGTGGATTTTTTTAAAAAGTCAAATTACATTCTTTACTTGTATAAACCAACAAACCACAGTTGAAGCAAGGCAGGGTCAGGCACGGCCTTAGTCATAATCAAACTAGGCAGCCACCTAGGAACTCCAATTGAGGGGGAGGGGGGGGGGTCGCATAGAAACTTGTGTCAAATCTCAAAGATAACAGAGCACTAGGGCTCTAGGTCTACTAGCCTAGCTCTAAGATAGCAGAGCACTAGGGCTCTACGTCTACTTGCCTAGCTCTAAGATAGCAGAGCACTAGGGCTCTACGTCTACTTGCCTAGCTCTAAGATAGCAGAGCACTAGGGCTCTACGTCTACTTGCCTAGCTCTAAGATAGCAGAGCACTAGAGCTCTACATCTACTTGCCTAGCTCTAAGATAGCAGAGCACTAGGGTTCTACGTCTACTTGCCTAGCTCTAAGATAGCAGAGCACTAGGGTTCTACGTCTACTTGCCTAGCTCTAAGATAGCAGAGCACTAGAGCTCTACGTCTACATTGGCTTAATGGAAGGCTTACTCCCGTTCGTTAGTGGCCGCGAAGTGGCGCCACACTCATTGGTGTTACATAGGCTACTTCCTTCTTGCCTCTGCGCGGCTATTTACGTTCATTGCTTCCGTTTTAGTTTGCTATACTAGTGAAAACAATTGTTAGTAGTTCTAATTTGTCGAAGCAGGAAACATTGCAAAGAAGATGCAAGAATTAGAATTTGGTTTCATGCTTGTCTTTTGGGAAGAAGTGTTACAACATTTTCACAGGGTTAGTCATGCTCTACAAAATGAGCACGTGAACTTGAAAACATGTGCTGATTTGTATTCTTCACTAGCAGATCACTTGCATGAATCTAGGAATGAATTTGAAAGATTTGAAGAAGCTGCAAAAGAAATAACACCAGGTGTGGATTATAAGTCAACTTTGACCCGTAATCGTAAACGAAAGACAGTGGTCAATGATGGTGATGCCCCTGAGGTATCTCTGAATGCCAGAGACAAATTTCGTATATCTGCTTTCTACGCCATTGTTGACAAACCTGAGACAGAGATGAGTAGACGAAAATCGATCATCATTTCTTTGTTGTTTTTTTACATTTACATTGTATTAACAAGTGTTTTTCTTTGTTAGTATTTTGCATAATAATATTGAACATAGGCCTACCAGCGGTCAGTGGAGGAGGAGGATCGGGCCGGGCTCGGGCAGAGGGGGCACCCGTGTGGGTTTGTGGAACTTTGTGCCTAGGGCTTAATCCGGCCCTGATTATAGGCATCACTTACAAAGACAGCATAACAAAAAAAGACATTAGAAACAGGATTAATACAGCTATTGGACCCCACGATAACCTGCTAACCGCATGTCTAAAAACGCAAACTATAAAAATGTGTCAACATCCCAAGGTCCTCAGGGCTCGCAAAGACTTTCCTTCAGGGAAAGTACCAGGAAAAAGAAGAAGAGGCAGACAGAGAAAGCGGTTGAAAGGCAAAATAAAAGAATAGACAAATCTGTCACTGAATGAAATTCTATCCAAGGCAAAAGACAGAGGAAGGAGTAAGACTGTCAACGGATCGTGTGTGGTGACCCAAAGGTTCAACAGACTAAGGGATAAGGGAAGGTAAATGTGAAAAAAAAATGTTTTCTGTTTAAGTTAGTAGCTTGTTTATCAGAAAACACATAATTTATTATTATACATATTTATTGTTTAACTTTTTTTTGTTCCCAAAGCTTCTATCAACTCACTCTCTGTTCTTCTGTCTGTTTGGTCACTAGTTTAGACACGTGATTTTCTCCTACACCCAATCTCGGAGCAAGCTGAAATGTTTCGCTATTATTTCTTTTACCTGACAACACAAGAATCAATGTAAAAAAAAACAAACAATTAGTTAATTACCTATTGGTAATTATTTTGTTTAGTATCTCGAAAGAGGGAAAAAAGTATCTCGGCTGATAAGGTGGTACACGTAGAAATAGTCCCATTTATACTTTGTAGAGCGGAAAGTTTGAAACTAAAATTATTAACTACAAAATTGTTAAAAATATTTCTAATCTTATAGATTTATTGTTGTTGATCTGATCTGTTTCAAATTGTATGACATGACTGATCCAAACTAATTAATGCAATTACACTTCGTATAATTTTTTTTGTTTTAAAAAGTATTTTACATTCTAGAAATATATTTCAATAAAAGTTACTAAAAGGCATAGACAATATCTTTGTATATTGTAATTGTCTTTCTTAGATGTATGCATTGTTGTCAAAGTGGAGTAGTTTTGTGAACAAAATGACTGACATAATCTATAGCCTAATATAAAGCAGAAAGTAAGACGCATCTATGTATGTTGTATGTATGTATGTTCCGCATTGAAATCATAATCGTTTAACCAATCTTGATAAAAATTGGCATAAATATTCCTTAGATCATAGCAAAGACCTCAGTATATGTTTAATGCCTCTACCACTACTTAAAAATAGACAAAAATGACCTAATTGTACCTCCATTAAAACTAAACTTTTTAACAAATCGAGGAGCATTCACATCTCGTGAAAAGCCACCACTAGGATCATCGACCACAAAACAGTACAACTACTGCCTATGAACGCATAGTTAATACAGGGGCGCCTCACGGGGCTGTGACATCGCCATTGTGGCTCATTTTGTACACCAATGGTTTTCAATCCAATAGTCCTTTTTGCTCCTTTAGCTCACAAAATTCGCTGATAATACGGCTCTTCTTGTCCTGCTCTCAGAGAGCTCAGACGAAAATGCGTATTTCAGAGAAATAAAACACATTGAAAAATACTGTAAAGATAATTTTTTATTAAATGTAAAAAAACAACAAAGAAATGATGATCGATTTTCTTAGGGAAAGCGAAAAAAATGAGACCAACATTCATAAAAAAATAAAAAGATTCTAGAAATAGAAAAACCCTCTTTGGGTCGGGATTTTGTGATTTTACCATCACAAAAGAGATACAAGACACCGTAAGCATAGACAAACAGACACAAACACTCTTTCAATCAAATTATTAGATAGAAACAATCTGATATAAACTTTTCACATGTAAATTATAAGTGAGTCTAGAGTGAATGTACATATTTTTTTTATAGTTTCAATGTTTTGTTTGGTCTAATGTACAATTTGTAAGACAAAATTTCCTTACGGACAATAAAGATTTTTTTTTTTTAAATTATTATTAAACCCATTTGTACAGTATTTTACATTTGATATAAAAATGTCACTGTACTTATATTTTCGTGGCAAAATAAAACAAGGTTAGAAAGACAGTTTGTGTGGAGAAAAAAAATGCCTTTAGTTCAGTGTTCTATTGCCATGTGTCAGTGTTGCAGTTCACGAGACAATATGAAAAACTACTTATTAATAGTTGTTTTAAATTATGTCCAACTTATATGCATACCATGGGCGTAGTTGGGGGGGGGGTAGGGTTCAACCCCCCCCGAAATGAAATCCCCCCCGCAGGGAGAGGGATCGGAATTTAGTGACTCATTTTTTTGCTTTGATTTTGTTTACTTTAGTTAAGAATACTAAACCATCACTTGCCCCAGCACAGCCAAGGGTTTTTTAGTTTAAAACCCCTTAATAGGGGGTTTTGAGTTCAAAACCCCTACCAGGGGGTTTTTAGTTTTTAGTTTAAAACCCCCTACTAGGGGGGTTTCAGTTTAAAACCCTCTACCAGGGGTTTTATCAGTTAAATCCCCCTCTTCTATAATACAAAGCCAAAAAAAATGCAAACGACAATCCCCAAATTCAAAGAGCACAGTTAAGGAAGATTTTGATTTTAAAACCCCCTCCAAAATTTACGATAAACGCCCTATTCAATATAAATATGCAAATTACTCTCAAAATTTTGAAGGGGTTTTGAGTTTAACCCCCCCCCCCCTCTTCAGTAGGCTTAGAAGCTAAAAAAATACCTGTTCAATACAAAAAAAAGCTAATTACGCGCTCAAAATATTATGAGCGTAGCTAAATGGGTTTTGACTCAGTTGTGAGTTTAAACACCCCCCCTCCTTCAGCAGGGTTTGAAGGTAAAAAATACCTTTTTAATATTAAAAACAAAGCAAATTATACACTCAAAATTCTATGAGCGTAGCCAAAGGGGTTTTGAGTTGAACCCTCCCCCCCCCCTCCGCCAGCTGGGTTTAAAGCTAAAAAATACATTTTCAATTTTAAAAAAAAGCAAATTACGCACTCAAAATGCTATGAGCGTTACCAAAAGGGATTTTGAGTTTAACCCCCCCCCCCCCTTTAAAGGGGCTTGATTCTTAAAAAATACGACTTCAATATAAAAAAAGCAAATTACACAACGAAAATTATTTAAGCTAGTAACCAAGCCAGTTGGGGGTTTTGAGTTTAAACCCCTCTCCTACAGATGGCTTTTTAAAGTTTAAAACCCCTCCAGATGGCTTTGAGATTAAAATCCCTTTATAGAGCGTTTTGAGGTGGAAAAACCTCTATCTTCAATATTATTTTAAAACAAACTACAGTTACCAAATTCTATGTCGGTAGCTAAATAGGGTTTTGAATTAAAAAAAAACCCACAACAGATGATTTTGACGATAAAACTTCCCTTTTCGATATAAAATCTAAAGCAAACTACAGTCACCTAATTCCAAGAGCGTATTCAAGAGAGGTTACACATTTCTACCAGTGGCGGGGCTTCATTAATAAAGTGCAGTGAATAGTCATCTGCGTAATTGAAAAACACTAAATGTGGCTCAACAAAGATGGCTAAGACAGATTTTAGGAGTCTGTTATAGAGATCGGGTCTAAATCAAGAAATCCTATGTCGAACTGGGAGTCGACCCCTTAGTAAGATTGTGACAGAGCGTCGCATGAGGTTTGCGGGACATGTTTTCCGACAAAATGAAATAGTCTTAATAAGAGTTGCGATGACATCCTTTTAAGTACAACTTGGCGCCACATATTCATGGAGGTCCTCAGAGCAGGTGGGAAGAGGCTTCAGTGACAGATTTTTGTGGAAGCAGCTTGACGGCAAAGGCGCCGAACGGCGCGGGAAGCTCTAAGTCATTAAGAATAGCACATTAGGTTTTTGAAATAAAACTTTTTAATAGCAGTAAAATGCACTGTAGATATCTCAGAATATACATTTTGTTGGCTTTCAATACCAGAAATAGTGCTTGGCGGCGGGGCTCCGCGCGCGTTGGGGGAGATCCTAGCGCTTCCCATGATCCCCTTTCTGGCTATGGCGGGGAGTCTACAATTTGTCCACTTACTCCAGGAAGAAACATTCTAGGGCACAATAAACGTCTTCCGAAAGAATGAAGGGTCAGAATGTTATAAAGATTATGTACACACACACATACATACATATAAATAAAAAAATTTGCGGGGGGTGAGAGAAAAAAAATCCCCCGCAACCCCCTCCCCGAAAAAAAATCCTGGCTACGCCCATGATGCATACTAAATAGATTTTTTTCTTCCTTTTTTGTTACTATTAATAGTGAATACTTGTAAAAGTGGTGTATTTAAAAAAAAAAACTGCTAGCATAAGTGATTTTAAAAAATTAGATTTTTCGCTTTCAGAAAAGAAAAGAGTAGTCGTTGCATTAGAACTTTGAATGGTCTAAAATATTATGATGTTGGATTTTCAATATCTTTTCTAGTTTACGAGATCTAAACGGGACGGACGGACAGATGGACAGACATTCCACACAAAACTAATAGCATCTTTTCCCCTTTCGTGGGCCGCTAAAAAACATTGATGGGAAAACTCTCCAAGTTTGAGATAGATTTAAATTCAAACCATTAGATCAGTAATACCAAAACTAAGGCCCGCATGCCGCATGCCATATCCGGCTAGTTAATAATAACAAGGCTACAAAGACAGTTTGTGTGGAAACACAAACTCAAAATCGGCCCCCGAAGTGGTCCACCCAGGCAGGCTTCAATATTTTCAGAAAGAACATACGAATGAAATTATATCAAACACAAATGACAGATAAGAATGGAGAAAGAAGGTTGACAGATCTTGTGTAGTGCCCCAACGGTCCAGCAGATCAAAGGATAGTGCAAGTGAATGCAAAGTTAGATGTGAACCTGGCCTAATTACTATATCACAATTTAGTATTCAATTAGTAAGTTTAATTTTTTGCGCGCTTCAGAGACACATCAAATACATTCTTTAAAAAAATGGAAACTCTATGATTTTTAGATTGAAAAGGTGGGCGCGTGTCGACGGAAGTTGTAACATCCCTATCCATTTCCTGATCTTTGTAAAGGTTAGTTTTAAAATATAAAATAGCAGTGTCTTTGAGTTTGAAAAAAACTTAAAATGAATAACAAAAAGGATTTAAAAGTTATGATATTTTATTTTAATTATTAAACTAAATTAGTATTTTTTTAAAAATCAGCATAGCTATGTGCAACGCGTACCCTTTTCAAACTCTTCCCGTACTCCTGGGTGTGGGCGTACCCCCACTTTAGGAAACACAGTTGTAAGATAGCAGCATAGAAAGAACATTTCCATCCAACGAGCAACAGTGTAAGAAACGTTTGGATACTTTTGGAATCTGGGATTACAAAAACACTTTTCAAACTTGTAGTTTCTCTCTTTACGCCTCTGTTTACATCTTGGGACAAGTTTTTGTCAATATTTTGGAGTTTTTAGTCTTTTGTGTTTTTCAAGTTTAAATTTTCACAGGATTATAAAAATTCTTTCCGCAAATTCTTCAGCAACGTCAATTTGAAAATGTTTACTTCGTTCACCTTCGACCAAACAAAATAGTTTGAAACTTACTTGCTGCTGTTGTTGCTGCTGTTGTTGCGGTTGCTGTGGCGTCATTATAATCTGGGTCTGGGGCACAGGAGGGTAATAAACTGAAATAAATAAATTCACCAATAGGTCTTGAGTTCAACATTTGGAATAAGCTTCAAAAGGTCAAAAGTAAAATGTTCTTGTGTTCAAATGAATGGATGCAATCAACGTTATCTGTTTCCTTTACTTACCTGGGTACGCCGGCTGCATTACATATTGAGGTGGAGGAGGGGCGAACCCTTGCATTTGAGGTTGGGCATAGGGGGGAAGGGATTGTTGCACTTGAATGCCAGCCATGATCTGGTCTGTGGGGCTGCTGACGTAGTTAGCTAAAGAGAAAAGAACAAGGTGGCTATTACATTTCTGATTTCATTAGTACCTTAAAACTAACATTTATTTTTAATCTTATTTAATATTTATTTATTTTCTCAAAAAACTTTTTTTTAAATATAACAAAGAGAATAATGAATTATCCAAAGATAAAGGCTCTCAGACAGTACACTAAAGCTGAAATGTCGCACAATTTTTTTCTGTTACGTGACAGCACAAGAAGCAATACAAAATATTAATCTATTAGTTAATTATTTTGTTTGATATCACGAAAAAGCGAAAGAAATTGTACTTGACTGAGGTGGTGGTATAAGCTGAATTAGTCCCCTTTATAAACGCCACTTTTAAAGTAAGCTTGAAACAAACAATAGTTACCTATACAATCTATTTTCATACGTACCACAGTAGCAGTGAAGTTAGTATGTAGGCTTAAAAAGGCTTGAGCCATGAGTTTGAATTCAGGTCGTTCCCCCCCCCCTTACTTTTTATAAATGCTTTAAAAAAACGATTACAGTAAAATTCATACAGATATACCTTTCTTTCTTTTAAAACTTTCTTAGCTTTGTTATGACGCGATCAGGAAATAGACGTGAAAAGTTATTTGTTGCATAAAAAGGGACAAGTTTTTTACTTGGAGACAATGACGAGCGACTAGTAAACACAAGACTAGGATTTTAGGAAGAATATCGAAATGTACACAGAATACTTTTGGCAGCCCTAGAGTACGCTTTATTAACTAAAGTAGAGATTTAGCTTGATGAGTGTACACAGAACTCTTTTGGCAGCCCCAGAGTAAGCTTTACTAACTCAAGTAGAGATTTAGCTTGTTGAGTGTTCACAGAACTGTTTTGGCAGCCCTAGAGTAAGTAAAGTAGAGATTTAGCTTGTTGAGTGTTCACAGAACTGTTTTGGCAGCCCTAGAGTAAGTAAAGTAGAGATTTAGCTTGATGACATACGACGGCTTCCTTCGTTATTATTTAACTTCTTGTTGACATTCACAATCTACATCGACTCTCTTATATTGTTGGCCTTTCGCCTGTGTTCTTTAATTTTGTTATTTGAGTTTCTTAAATTATAGTCAGACTCGCGCCAAAACGGTTACTCCAAAAACGTCACGTACAAAAAAAAGATACAATACTTTTATAGAAATGGGCAGCTTTTTTTTTTGAGGGTCTTAAGTTTGTTTTAGGTCTACAATACATACACTACAGTCTAAGTTAGTACCCAAGGAACATTTCTGCCAAGTTTTATCAAGATTGGTGAAACGGTTTTGATTTCTATCCGGGGACATACATACATACATACATACGTCTTACTTTCTGCTTTATATATTGGATGTTCAAAACATTACAAAATAATTTATATCACCAGCAAAGGTTTAAACTGCACTTTCAGCTATGTACTAGGTGCATGGAAACGAACACTGCTTTGTTTAAAAAAAAAGTGATTCATCAAAGTTGTTAAAAAGCACTAACCAATAGCAGTGGCGTAGCTAGCAATGTGCGAGTGGTGCGGGCGCAGGGGGCATCAAGAGGTGGGGAGAATCAAACTGAGGACAAACTTTCTCAGTAAAACTGCACATCGTAATTACATAAATAAAAACACATCTATTTGTTTTGGTAATTTGTTATGTCCTATATTTTTTCTTAAATTAAATTAAATGTAAGCTGTAGACCAGCTTGAATCAAATTTTAACAGATTTGTTTAAATCTCTGAAGGCAACGCACTTTCACACTTTTGTAAAGCCTTTACGTGATGTTATTTCATTGTTCGATGTACTGGTTAGGAAGACGTTTAAAATGGTGTTTTTTGAATGAGCCTAATAGTCCGTGTTGATCAAATGACGACAGTCTTCATACTTAAGGTATTCCCAAAATATCACGAGACATATCAAGAATATTCCTTAACCTTTGAAAAATGGAAAACATTGGATGTCACAATTTGTATACCAAGAAAATGACTGGGAAAATCATTGCTATCATCCGTGTAAAAAAGAAAAAATAACAGAGCTTATCTAAGTGAAAGAACTCCACACTTACAACTTTATCTTTTCAAATATCAAAATAATTAATTACCAATAATGAATTGATTATTTGGTTAATTTTGTAATTGATTGATGGTTTGCTAGTAACAACAAATAGTTGATCCGAAAAACGATGTGGAGAAATAACGTGTAACTCTAAGGTGACAAAACACGACATATTTAACCGTATCTGAGAATACTGAAGGATTAATTTTCCTTGCAGGAAAAAATATATAACCAGTAATTAAATAACTAACTGGTTTATTGTTTTATTGATTCATGTTTTGTCTACGCCAGTGATTAATTGTGCAAAGTTTCAATTTGGTCCGAGAATGGGTGTGGAGAGAAATAATGTGTACAAACTTTTTACCAGACAGTCAGAGAGACAGACAGACTGAGATGATATAAATTTTGTAAAAATAGAGGAACATCTTAAACAGGTTGCTTGATATCACATCGTTTCTAGCAAAGAATAATTTGACATTTCGTAACTGTTTATGACAGTCGTTGACTTAAAGCACCAGATTGCTAGTAAAGAACTGAACCTATAGACATATACTGTTTTCACTTGAAATAGCTTAAATAAACTTCTTTGGGGAACAAAAGTTATAGCTAAATTCAGGAAATAAATCTTTTAATTTGAAGAGTATTTCATTACTTCTTTTACACTTCAAAATATTGAAGTTTATGAATAAAAATGTAAATACTTTTTGCAAGTTTTAATGTATTTTTCGAAAGTTAGTATTGTCACAAACATGGCAGTATAATGTAGAGCAGCTTCCGCTAACAGCATTTTAACGTCTAGAAAGAAGACTATAGTATGTGAACTGTTTCTAAATGTTTCTAAATTTCAGCTTACATTAATACATTTTGAATAAAAGACAATAAAGTTCCCCTTTCAGAGCTTGCGATCTATAGGGCAGCTGATGCCATAATTTTATGTGGCCCCCAGTTAACAAGGGTGTGATGTGGCCCCCAGTTAACAAGGGTGTGATGTGGCCCCCAGTTAACAAGGGTGTGATGTGGCCCCCAGTTAACAAGAGTGTGATGTGGCCCCCAGTTAACAAGGGTGTGATGTGGCCCCCAGTTAACAAGGGTGTGATGTGGCCCCTAGCTTACAAGGGTGTGATGTGGCCCCCAGTTAAAAAGGGTGAGATGTGGCCCCCAGTTAACAAGGGTGAGATGTGGCCCCCAGTTAACAAGGGTGTGATGTGGCCGCCAGTTAACAAGGGTGTGATGTGGCCCCCAGTTAACAAGGGTGTGATGTGGCCCCCAGTTAACAAGGGTGTGATGTGGCCCCCAGTTAACAAGGGTGTGATGTGGCCTCCAGTTAACAAGGGTGTGATGTGGCTCCCAGTTAACAAGGGTGTGATGTGGCCAGCACAACGACAAACCGTCTTTATTTTTCTTCAATTAATTAGAGCTGAGTAGATTCAGAGGCGCCCTAAAGATCTCAAAATAAAACAAAAAACGCTTTGCCACTCAGCCACCAACACATTAACGTTGATAACGTTGTCATAAACAAGGAACTTTTTAAAGGAAATGGTCATTATTATCTAGTTGTCTAACCACCAACGAATATAGAGATAACTTCTGACCAAATTTATAGTTTTTTACTTCTAATGTTGTTGTTGTTTTTATCAATATTAAGCAATTAGAAAGAAAATACTTCTCTGCATGGACGTAGCTGGGGGTTGAGCTTAAAGCCCCCCCCCCCAGGGTCTTGTGGTTAACCCCCCCCCCTTTTATGAAACAAGAAGACATCATCACATCTAGCACTCAAATATATATCGTCATCTTCGTGTTCATAGGATATGAGAAATGTGCTCATATTCGATCACGAAAGAGGATATATATTTTTTCAAGGGAAGTTGATAACCGTCTGACCAGGGCCAGTAGCGCTTTTGGACGCCTTCAGGCGAGAGTTTGTCGGAACAAATCGCTCCGCCTGCCTATAAAAATCAATGTCTACCAGGCGGTGGTTCTCTCAACCCTTCTATATGGATCTGAGACATGGACAATATTCAGTAAACAACTAAGACTTCTGAACGCTTTCACCAAAGATGCTTGCGCTTCATCATGAACATACGGTGGCAAGACCGCACTGCAAACAGCGATGTCCTTGCGAACGCCGGTATGGACAGTATAGTGGGACTTCTTATGGTCCGACAGCTACACTGGGCAGGGCACGTATCCGGTATGGGAGACGAACCTATGCCAAAGGCATTTTCTCTTGGTGAGCTAAAAGGAAGTAACAGAGGCGCCCCACGGAAACGCTTCAAAGACCAGCTTAGGAGTCAACTTTCCTTTGCTGACATAGAAGAGAGCACCTGGTCGCATGCGGCTTCAGAACGAGACCGCTGGTCACTCACGAAGGCTGCGGGATACACATTTGAGACGGCTGCCGAAGACAAACGCAGACGGAAAAAAGAAAATCCAAATCGACCACCTGCGGACAAGGTTATGCTTGCCCTAGATGTGGACAAATATGTAGGTCACTGCTGGGGCTGCGCAGCCACGGGAAAAACTGCATTCCTCACTATTCTTTGGACTCGAATACATGCTTTATTATTAATATTTTATATCGTCACAATCGTATAGAAGATTTCATCAAAAAAACTTAAACTATAATAGAAAATAGTGTGCGTTTAATAGAACTATCGTGAACATTTAACATTGTATGAATTCTAGTCTTTTTTAGCGGCCCCCGTAAGGTGAAAAGCCGCTAATAGGTTTGTGCAAAATGTCCGTCCGTCACACTCAGATCTCGAAAAGTACTAAATATTATTTACCATGCGATGCGGCTTGAAAAGTTTTATGTGCAGTGCAACCGCTAATTTTTGTTTTCTAAAAGCAAACCGTTTAGTTTATAAAATTAATTAAAATTAATTTTCATAAAAATACACCAATTCTTAAACAATGCACAATTGTAAGGGAGATAATGTTACAATATGTTAACAAAGAATGATAATTTTTTAAATATTTTCAGTATCACTAAGTCAAATACATGTTTAAAATGTTCAAGAAATGTTCACAACAAATATAAATATTAGTTAACTGTGTTTTTCCTGGTCAGCTAGCTTCTAAAAATAAAAGACAACATTTCTGTTTGTTTATAATTGAGGGACGTCTTTTTATCTTTTCAATAACTTTTTTTTGTCAAATTGCTTAGCAACAAGATCGATTCAAAAGGTCCTTTTAAAGACATTTTAATATTATTTTAGAGCCTACTACTTTGTTACGTCCGGACATACACATTTCTCCCGACTAAAGTATCCTCATTCTACTGATGTCTTGTGTGTATGTATAACAGGTCTGATACGAGAAGTCTTACCAAACACGAGGATGGATAGACGTAGCTCTAACCCGTTACAAACTTACATGTAATACTGCGGCATTACTGCCTCGAATATCTCATTCTCTTATGTATCGACCTGTCTTGAAATTTGTTGATCTGTAATGTTCATCTAAACGTGTAATCTTATGGACTGTACTAATCTAAATTTGGCTTTGACACTACACATAGGATCTCGTTTGTTCACGTTAGTTTACGCTCTGTTAACTGCATTGTAGAAAAACGAAAGACATTGACATCCAGCCCACTTACACGCAGTCAGAGCTGTGTCATAATGAAGGAAGACTTGAATACGCAAACAAAAAAAAAGAGTATTTAAAAAAAATGCTTATCTAAAGGAAAGAACCGCTTGGTGAATTTTTAGCGGCCCCGTAAGGGGAAAAAGCCGCTATTAGGTTTGTGCAAAATGTCCGTCTGTCACACTCAGATCTCGAAAACTAGAAGAGATATGAAAAATATTATTTTATCATTAAATGCGGCTTGAAAAGTTTAGGTGCAACGGCTACTTTTGTTTTCTAAAAGCAAACCGTTTAATTTATAAAATTAATAATGCAAGCGATTTTTTCATAAAAATACACCAATTCTAAAACAATAAGTTAAAAGTAAGGGAGGCAATGTTACAATATGCTAACAAAGATGGAACATTTTTATGTATTTTCAGTATCACTAAGTCAAATATATTTATAAAATGTACTGGAAATGTATACAATGTGTATTATTTATTATTACAACAAAGATAAATAATAGTTAAAGATGTTTTTTTCTGGTCAACTAGCTGCTAAAATTAAAAGAAAACATTTCTGTTTGTTTATAAAGGCTAATAATGCACTTTGTATGTAAATATCATGCACATTTTTAAAATGGACTACCTATGCAACGAATTTCGTACAGTAGCGTGGCGCAGCGGCATGACATATGACATAGTACTAAACTAGTTCTTTGTGTTTTGTCTGTTGGTTGGTCTGTTCGTCAAGTTTATATAAATTTAAAAAAACACTAAAAGCTATTTAAAATCTGATTTTACCCTAAATGTTCCGTCCAAAACATCGCAATAGTTTTAATTATCTATAATAGATTGTTCCGGATGTTTTTGTGAAAAACAAATCAATGTCAACGAATGTTTGTTTGCTCTTCTAACTTATATTACATTTAATTTCCATGCTTAAACGTTCCGGGTTTTTTATGTTAATAGCAAATAAATGCTAAATGAAAAATCTTTATACTGACTTATATTTCATTCACTATAAAGTTGTTCCCGATATTGTTGTATAAAAAAAATATGTCAAATGATTGATTGAAAACGAATCATTGACTTTTATATTACACTTACATTCTTGGACAATACGTCAGTATAGTTTAATTATCGATATCAAATAGTTTGGTATTCTCAATTTTAAACAAATTTATGTCAATGACTTTTTTTTTTCAAAAATATCGACAATAGGTTGTTCAGAATTTTAAAATAACGAAGAAAGTAATTTACTAGAAAATGATTATTGAAATTCAATTTTTAGATTATTTAGCATTTAATTTTCTTGCTAAAATACAACAGAAGTTTTTGAAATCGGTAAAGAATGTTCCGGAATTTGTTTTGAAAAAGCAATCGACCTACATAACTTTAATTTTCTAACAAATCGTCGCCAAAATTGTTCCGAATTTTATATGAAAAATCAACTAAGCTAAATAAAAAAAAAATTCTTCTTATTTACGAAAATCAGTTGTTCCGGATATTTTATGAAATACATTTTAACTCTATTTATTTAGAATGCCACTTTTCTCTTACACTACATTTAAATGTCTAGCTAAATAGATTATCTAGGCTTTTTTACATAAATCTTATCTAAATTACATAACTACATTATTTCAAATTTATAGTTTAGATCTAGATCTAGTAGATATAGATCTTAAGAGTGCTAAATCAGAAGTTTAGTTTAGATAGATCTACATCCTCATTCTAGTTCCATTTAAATTAAAATGCCAATAGCTCTGTAGGTAACTGTGCTGGGACATCGAGCAGGCGTTGTTGAAGTACAAGCTCTATTGGTAACTTTGCTGGGACATCGAGCAGACGTTGTTGAAGTACAAGCTCTGTTGGTAACTGTGCTGGGACATCGAGCAGACGTTGTTGAAGTACAAGCTCTGTTGGTAACTGTGCTGGGACATCGAGCAGACGTTGTTGAAGTACAAGCTCTGTTGGTAACTGTGCTGGGACATCGAGCAGACGTTGTTGAAGTACAAGCTCTGTTGGTAACTGTGCTGGGACATCGAGCAGACGTTGTTGAAGTACAAGCTCTGTTGGTAACTGTGCTGGGACATCGAGCAGACGTTGTTGAAGTACAAGCTCTGTTGGTAACTGTGCTGGGACATCAAGCAGACGTTGTTGAAGTACAAGCTCTGTAGGTAACTGTACTGGGACATCTAGCAGACGTTGTTGAAGTAAAAGCTCTGTAGGTAACTGTGCTGGGACATCGAGCAGACGTTGTTGAAGTACAAGCTCTGTTGGTTACTGTGCTGGGACATCGAGCAGACGTTGTTGAAGTACAAGCTCTGTTGGTAACTGTGCTGGGACATCGAGCAGACGTTGTTGAAGTACAAGCTTTGTTGGTAACTGTGCTGGGACATCGAGCAGACGTTGTTGAAGTACAAGCTCTGTAGGTAACTGTGCTGGGATATCGAGCAGGCGTTGTTGAAGTACAAGCTCTGTTGGTAACTGTGCTGGGACATCGAGCTGACGTTGCCGAAGTACAAGCTCGATGCCGTGTTCTTTTCTTTATTTTTTTCAGGTACAAATCATTACCAAAAGATTATCTAAAATCGCTCGTCTGACATATTGTACATATCCAGTAGATGTCATGCCGTCATGTGTAATATATCTTTTTATCAATAATAGGCTATTAGTTTGTTATTAAGTTAACAGCAATGCCTGGTCGTGCGGTTAGAGCTCTGGACTAATTACCTCGATGCTCTAGTGTTTATACCCTGCTTGCTGCCATCCCCCGTCGTTCCTGGAGGTTTGGATAAGGAAGTCAATTATCCTTAACTTTGAAGGAACATCCAAAACGTGTACAACATTTCGCAGAAAGAAACATTTTTTACGACGCCAAATGAATCTTTGAAACATTATTACTTTTGACAATCAAAACAAAATCACGTCTTGAAGATCCGACGGATTATTTCTTCTTTTTTCTAAAAAAAACCTTGGCTACCTAAACTCTAATACTCTATAGTTCTACTATTGTTATGATACATTTGTTTAATTATGTTTGATAAAAGAAATATAAAAGGAAATAACTTGCTCGCTAATGAGTCAGATTAAGGAACAAATGATTCATATGTCCTACCTACACCAGGTGAGTCTCTGCAGCCCTGTGAATAAATCTTCTAACTAGGAGAACCTTTGTCGTCTTCAGGGCGAAAAGAGTTGCTGTACTGTGATTGGTCATGCGGATCAACTAGTCTAGTGTACTTATTGGGTTTGTTTTTTTATTTTTTTTGAAAAGAACAACTGGCTTTCTTGTTGAAACATGTTTTGTGTTCACGTCTAGAATAGAAGGTGTAGTCCCTGACATAGCTAAACATTCGCGTTCTAATTGCAAGACATTCTTGAACTGTTACCAATTATAATTGATTTGTTCAAGGGTTTTGTTTGTAAAAGGATTTAATATACAATGTCAGTTCATGCACTATTTATTTCGTAATCAAGTGGGTGGGGGATGAGCAGGGGGAAGTGGTGTAATAGAAGTTGAAGAGAGAGAGAGAGTATTAAATGTAAAAAAAAACAAAGAAATGATTATCGATTTTCGTAGGGAAAAGAAGGAACAAGATATTGTTTCTGTAGCTGGAGAGACTATTGAAATTGTGCAAACCTTTAAGTACCTTGGTACTATCCTAGACAATAAACTAAATTTTACTGCAAATACTGATTATATCAGCAAAAAAGGGCAGCAAAGATTACGATTACTAAGAAAACGTGGGAAGCGTGGTCGAGAGGCTAAGTGCGCTTGAACTTGGCTTGTCTTGGCTACCTAGAAGGGGGCTCGAGGTTCGACACCCGACTCGGGCAGAGTTGTGTTTACTGAGCGCCTAAAGGCAGCACGGAAAACCTCCTCCCCCCCCCCCACTGGTCCACAAAAGAGATTGGACCAAAGCGCTCTGAACATGCTATAAGCATGAAAGTAGCGCTATACAAAAGCTATAATAATAATAATAATAATAATAAAACTGTCCTCGTTTAATGTTAGCGAAAAGACCTTGGCTATGTTTTATCACGCTCATATCTGCAATATTTTAAGTTGCCTGGTATGGCAATCTGAGCATTAAAAATAAGAATAAACTTTATAGAATCCTAAATGCTGCTGGTAAAATCATTGACAAAAAACAAACCCCATTTTGGCAGTTGTTTGAGACAAACATCTATAAAAAATCTAACAAGATCCTCGAAATAAAAAATTACCCTTTGTGTCAGGATTTTGTGATTTTACCATCACAAAAAAGATACAAGACACCGATAGCAAAGACAAACAGACACAAACACTCTTTTGTTCCCCTGGCAATCAAATCATTAAATAAGAACAATCTGGTATAAACTTTGTCACATGTAAATTATGAGTGAGTCTGGTGTGAATGTACACTTTGGTTTCTTATAGTTATAATGTTTTTTGTTTGGTGAAATGCACAAATTGAAACACAAAATACCATACGGACAATAAAGATTATTATTATTATTATTATTATTAAAAGAAAAAAAAAAATTTTTTTTAACCAAACTAATTTTAGCAGTTTTTTTAAATTTGTGATACCGGTACACTAAAGTCGACCTTTTATTTTATAGTCAGATAACTTGTACCGTTAAACCTCGGCCAATTACCTCAATGGAGTTATTTTTGTGACTGTAAACTGTCACATCTAGAAACATTAGTAACTTTTGTAATGAAATGGTTTTTAAAGTGTTTTGCGAGTTTAAAAAGATTTCTATCTTTTTTTTTCAGTTTCAAAGTGGTTTTTAGGGGCCCCCGAAAGGGGAAAAGACGCTATTAGTTTTGTGTGGCCTGTCTGTCCGTCCGTCCCATTTAAATCTCGTAAACTAGAAAAGATAATGAAAATCCGACATCACAATATTTTATACCATTCAAAGTTCTGATGCAACGGCTACTTTTTTCTTTTCTGAAAGCGAAAAATCTAATTTTTTAAAATCACTTATGCAAGCAGTTTTTTCATAAAAATACACCACTTTTACAACTATTCACTATTAATAGTAACAAACACTTGAGGCTCTTTATTTGGTATAAATGCAAGTCAGACATAATTTAAAACAACAATTTATAAGTAGTTTTTCATATTATCGCGTGAACTTCAGTAATACTATACATCTAGCACATCTAACCAAAGAAAAAAATATGTTTTTGGGATTTTTGTTTTTACGAAAATGTTTTATTGTTGAGGAATAAAAGATTGGCCCTTTACAAAAAAATTATATCAATTAGATATATTTATTATAAGAAATCAGTTAGGCCAGGTTCACATCTGACTTCACATTCACTTTCACCTATCCTTTGATCTGCTGGACCTTTTTTCTCCATTATTTTCTCTCATTTGTTTTTGATAAAATTTCATTCTGATAATATTGAAAACTAACTTTTTACCTGTCTGAGTGGACCACTTCGGCGGGGCCGATTTTCAATTTGTGTTTCCACACAAACTGTCTTTGTAACCTTGTTTTGTAATTTAGAAAATTTCATTTTTCGTTTATTTCAAGTACTTGCATCCCAACAAATGTTCTCTTCTTTTACTACGGCGTTCCTCTAGATTTGGTCAACATCTTCCCTAGCAGTAAAATAGTCAAAATGAATGACTGCTTGAACGTAGTATGTGTCTACAATCAAAGCATGAGCTTAGATATGTTTCTTAAATGGTTTGTACAGAAACGTTCCTTTGTCAAAGCTTACATCTACTCAATCTGTCTGTCTGTCTGTCTGGTTCAAAGTTTGAATATGTTTTCTCTCCCCCTTACCTTTCTCGGATCAAGTTGAAACCGTGCACTATTCTATTGTGTACCTGACAAGACATGAAGCAATCAAAAAATGAACCAGTTAGTTAATTAATTATTGGTAAATAATCATTTTGTTTGAAATATAAATAAGGGGAATAAATGCTACTTAATGAGAGATATGACGGATATATAGATTTAATCCCCTTATTACGTTTTATCATCTTTTTTACTTCCACTTCCCATTTTCGGATACGATTGAAATTTTGAGTCCAAGTCGATGACAATATACGAATCAATAAAAAAAACAAGATTACATAGAGAGTTTGTGTTGCCACACAAACTCAGAAGCGGACCCCGTGGGAGACGGAACCCTGTCGGATCCGCATATTCGCTGGTCGACTGTGGATGGCTTCGAGCAGGGTATGAAACCAAGACTGTAGAGATAATCAGTCCTGCGCGCTAACCGCACGACCAGGCATTGCTCTTAATCTAATGACAAACTGGTTACAAACTAATAGCTTAATATTGATAATATACCTACACATAACGGAATGACAACTACCGGATATGTACAATATGTCAGAAGAGCGATTTTAGATAATCTTTTGGTATTGAGCATTTTCATTTAGGCCTAAATGGAACTAGAATGAGGATGTAAATCTACCTTAATTAAACTACTAATTTAGCACTCTCAATATCTATATCACTAGATCTATATCTAAAATATATATTTGGGATAATGTAGATGTAATTTAGATAAGATTTATATAAAAAAAACAATCAATTAGGTAATCAATTAATAGACTAATTGCAATATGAAATATTAAAATATTAGATTAGTTTTAGTATTTTATAACATTGCAATATTGACATATTGACAATCTAGACTTTAGAAATAAAAATCTACACTTTAAGCCTAGAAATTAAAATTATAGATCTTGATATAGATTAAATCATGGCTGTCTGGTAGTGCGGTTTGCGCGCTGGACTGTAGTTTTGATTCATCGATGGTCCCAGGTTCAAGCCCTGCCCACTCCCATCCCCCGTCGTCCTACGGGAGGTTTGGACTACAACTCTGAAGGAACATCCGAAACATGTAAAATTAATTAGAACTTAACTCTAAATCTAGTTTTAAAAATCTAGCTCTAGCGTAAGAAAAAAAATCTAGATCTAGTGTTCCTCTAGGAGTAATAATAATGAAGCAGTCCAGACTCGATTGACAGCGATAGAGAAATAAGAGGGTCTGGCTTGATTTAATTTACCTTATATAAGCCTGGAAAATGTGGGCGGAAACAGGAAATGTCCTAGGCTAAGAGTTATCTTACACGTGGGCGAAGTCCGACAAGAGTCGCACCTGGGAGTGCCACGAGGCGTGTTGACCCTAGTAATCTCTTTGATCAAAGAGAGACGTGGGAGAGGGGGGGAGAAAGATTGGTTTGCATTCCACCCAAGGTGGTGTCAACTGCGGCCGTCAGACATCAAAGAGACTGTGTGTTTATCTTTACCCCGGTCAAGGGAGATAAGTGAAAGGCCGCCAAGGTGGTGGGCTCAGTCTAGCGTGAAGAGGAAACGGTGGGGCGGGTGGAGAAATTGAGGATAGGACGGGGAAATAACTGAAATAAACTAAATAAGTAATAGTAAATACTGATTAATGCTAGGGGTAAATTTGAGTGACTCTGACAGCAAGCTTTTGACGCTGGAAAAGATATGGGATTGACTGGAACCGCTTTACAAGAGTGGGTAAAGGAAAAAGAAGACGCAGATCGACATGAAAGAGCTAAAGAGAGGGAAGTGAGAGGTAAAGAGACAGAAGCAAGAACTAAAGAGAAAGAAGCTGATGTAGAAATACATACATTGAGAGTCAGAGAGTTGGAGCTTAGGGAGACGAAAGTAGAACTCAAAGAGCATATAAAACCTGTATGGAAGCCAAAGTTGCCACCTTTTAATGAGAACGTGGATCAAATGGATGCATATTTGGCGAGATTTTAAGTGCATGCTCAAGCTACAGAAATATCTAAAACTCAATGGAGAAGTCATCTATACACATTATTACAGGGAAAGGCACTGCAAGCTTGTATCAACTTTTCTAAGAAAGATTTAGAGATATATGACAAGGTGAAGGAAGTATTAATGAAAAGATACAACTTGACAGATGATGGGTATAGAGAGAAGTTCCATTAAGCTAAACCAGAGAGAAACCAGCCATTCCACGAATTTGTTGAGGACATTACAAGATACTTAATGCGTTAGGTCGAATTGTCAAATAGTGAAAAGACATTCGAAGGTCTCATTGATCTGTTCATCAGAGACAAGATCCTCACATCTTGCAATCCTCAGTTAGTGGCTTCTCTACATGAAAGGAAACCGAAAGATGTGCTAACAGCAGTCAAGTTGTGTCAGCAATATATTACTGCACATCCGGAGCAGACAATTCAGAGAGAGGAAGACTTGATAACTAGTAAGTTTGCCTTTGCTGCAAAGACTAATGATAACAGGAGTCGCTTTAAACAAGAATTTTAAACAGGACCGTCTGCAGAAAAGAAGTTTTAGTAAAAAAAAGAAAATGTTTTAAGTGTTTCAAAACGGGACATTTGGCAGCCTAATCTAGAAACAAAAGCCCATTAAGATGAAATGAGACTATGGGTTCAAGCAGAAGTCAGTAGTTTAAAACCACCAACAGGGGAAGACTAACTGGACATCCATACAATGCGTCAGTTTGCATAGACTATCAACATGGTGAACAACTTCCTCATGAATCTGATCAGATCCAGATGGCTGCTGGAGCTGTAACTTGTGACGCTGGGAAATTAAAAATGTATCCTGGATTCGTTGGGAAGAAATCTATTTGGGTCTTGAGAGACACTGGAGCGACTACAATCGGAGTGAAGAGACTACATGTGCACCCTCACCAGTTGACCGGTAAGAACGTCCAATGTATGACATTTGGAGGAACAATTGAAGAATATCCCACAGCTGTCATGGACATTGATACGCCATTTTTATCTGGGAAAGTTGAAGCATGTGTGTTGGAGAGGCCTGCAGCTGACTTGATTCTAGGAAACGTGACTGGCATAACTAAGCCTACCATCACAGATATCTACAAGTGGCAAAGGTCAGCAATGTCAGAAGTTACAAATGCGGTAACTAGATCTCAATCTGGTGTGATAGATAACATGGGACAACCGATACTACATAGTCAGATTGAACAACCAGAATCAGAATTAACATCCAGTTATGCGTAGAAACAAAAGGAGGACCAAACATTGGTTAAACTTTTTGAATTGGCGAAGCGTCTCACCAGTTAATTTAAAGTGAAAAATGGGCTTCTGGTGAGACAAGATAACATAGCTAAACTACAGCTAGTCGTTCCTGCGCCGACAGAAACAGAATTTTAGAGTCAGGTCATGACTCACCTTTTGCCGGTCATATGGGGACAGCACGAACAAGAAAAAGAATTCTGAATAACTTTTACTGGCCAGAAATATTTAAAGATGTGAAAAAATATTGTTCAGCGTGCAGAACTTGTGCCAGTACAAAGCCCAGAGATCGTTATGAAGTATCGCTGCAGAAGATAAAGAAGGCATTTGCTGAGGAGCCGATCCAGCGCCTACCTGACTATCAGAATGAATTCATACTAGCTACTGATGCATCTGCTGTTGCTATCGGGGGATGCCTAGCACAGGAATCACAAGGCATTCTACATTCCGTTATGTAGTCAGTAGAAAGTTGTCTTTAGCAGAACAACGATACAGCACCGTAGCAAGAGAGTGCTTGGCAGTTGTTTGGGCAGTAACCAAGTTGGCCAGATACCTGTTAGGCAGAACATTCGTACTCCGCACAGATCACGCACCCTTACGCTGTTTAAACACACGTAAGTTGGTGAATTCCAGGGTAACTCGCTGGGCCCTGATGCTTGATGACTTTCAGTTCGAAGTGCAGCATATTCCAGGTAAAGGAAACGTCGTAGCGGACATTCTGTCACGCTTATCATAGATATAAGCCTACGTGGCTTCTCACAAGCATGTGTTGCTTCATCAAAGACTTTGTCTTCAACAGTTTAGACTTTGTTGCTTGATGGTAGACTTTCTGTCTACAACTAAGACTTTGTGTCTTCATCTTTTAAGACTGTGTGTCTTCATCTTTTAAGACTGTGTGTCTTCATCTTTAAAGACGGTGTGTCTTCATCTTTTAAGACTGTGTGTCTTCATCTTTTAAGACTGTGTGTCTTCATCTTAAAAGACTGTGTGTCTTCATCTTAAAAGACTGTGTGTCTTCATCTTTTAAGACTGTGTGTCTTCATCTTCTAAGACTGTGGGTCTTAACTATAGACTGTGTGCCTATTACATTGCAGTCTGTGTGACTACATTAAAGTCTGTGTGACTAAATTAAAGTCTGTGTGACTACATTAAAGTCTATGTGACTATGTTCAAGTTGTTTGGATACATAAACGCCTGTGTGGCATATTCAGAGCCTTTGTGGCCTATCGAATAAAAATTTTTGTTGTATTGTGTTTTAATGTTTTATACTTGTTTTATAATCGTGTTTTTTATGTATCTTTGTAAAAATTGATTATAATTTTAGGAGGGGCGAGATGTCACGTATGAATGTGTGTATGTATGTATAATCTTTTTTTACAAGCTGCGCGAATGACCGGAAGTGTGTTGTTTTGCCAGACAGAGACCAGCTTGTGTGTGATATGCAATAAAGCTGATTAAAGTTTATGTGTTTGATCTAGTGGTTTAATTGTTTTATTTCGTGAACTAGAACTGAACCAGGGACACCTAGAGACGTAGCGAGACCTAAGGTAGATTCTATCGAGTTATAATTAAAAATAGAAAAGGAAAGCTGTGACAGAGGTCTATTTGAAGCAACTAGATTCTACCTAATAAGAAAGTACTTTAGTGGCAATATAACATCAATGTGTTTGTGTTGTTAAAGAAGACTGGTTGTCATATCATAGATTGGAAATATGGCTTCTATGTGCGTATTGTTCTGCGTGCTTCAAGTTACCAGCAATGTTCTATTTTTAGATATGAGTCCTATGTAGCAACACGACAATAAATAAGATACACTAGGTCAGTGTTTCCCAAACTTTTGACCTATGTGTACCCCTTTTAGAATTTTTTTCACGCTAAGTACCCCTTGTCACCCTCCCCCAAAGTATTTGTTTTAATAACAATAACAATTGTTATTATTTTTTGTTTTGTAGGCCTACATACACTAAATAACAATTACTTAACTACAATTAATTATTTAATTAGTGAGTTTATTTTTTGCATGCTTGGGAGATACATCGAATGTTTTCTTTTTAAAAAAATGGAAACTTAGTTTTTACATTGAAATAGTGGGAGTGGCGACGTAAGTTGTAACATCCCTATATCCATTTCCTGATCTTTGTAGAAATTAGTTTCAAATGTAAAAATAGCATCGTATTTGATTTAAAATGTATGTAGGATGTAAAACTTATGATATTTTATTCTGATTTATAAACTTAATTGGTATCTTTTAAAAAATCAGCATAGTTTACTATGTGCAACGTGTACCACCTTCAAACTCTTCCTATACCCCTGGGGGTACGTGTACCACACTTTGGGAAACACTGCACTAAATGAAACATGTATTAGCAGACTACATATATTATATACAATACGTAACATATATTGTAAAAATATACAGCCGAAGCTGCTATAGGTATTAATGAGGATAATTACACTCCATATCTCATGACTAATATTCCATGATGCAATGTACACCAACTCCAGGAAATATAAGGAACAAGATATACATCTGCTCTAGAGTGGAGCCTAACTCTCACGAGAACTAAGTAACCAATAGTGTCTAATACACAGGTCTGCTCTAGAGTGGAGCCAAACTATCTCGAGATCTATGTAACCAATAGGTCTGTTCTAGAGAGGAGCCTTACTATCTCGAGAACTAAGTAACCAATAGTGTCTGTGAGCTGGCGCTCCTAGATCTAATTTTTTATCTATTTATATCTGTATTTTAATTTTTGTAAACAATCTAGGCTAGTGCTGAGTGCATGCCTGTCTCCCGCCAGCTCTTTAACTTTAAAGTTAGTGTAGACGAGTCATGACCTGGCTCTATAAAAAGAACGGATGTTGCCGTGTCTTGTCCCTTTTCCGGTGTTGACCGCTGGTCAGTGCTTGATAAGCTGATCTGTGTGACCAAGCAGTGAGTTAGAAAGTTATTTTTAGTGTTGTTCCTGTGTGGACGTTCTCTGCGTGGACTGCCTGTAAGTTGAGAAATTGTTTTATTTTTACTTGATATATTTTAATTAGGATTGATTGTTGTTAGATTGTTTTGATGTAAACGAATAAGTGCTGTGCATCACCGGCTTAATTACTCAGCCATTGTCTATGATGGGACTGGAAGGTCCTTTAATCTGGATAGCATCACCTCCACCCCCCAGGAGCCATCCCTAATGATCTCCTTGTTGCTTTTCTATACAATGTTTTATTACCTTTAGTTTCTAAAAGTAGTTCCATTAATATTAGAATGATTATTTTATATATTTGTTATGTTTGTTTATATTTGTAATTGCAGGCTATAATTCCTGCCTAACTGCCATTATTTCGGCTGCCTGTCTGCTGTAGTTCTGCTTTACTGCTGCTAGTAGCTTACTGTTTAGTGTTGGGGTAATTTAGGTTATTTGGTGGTCGGTTTAATTAGTAATAGTTAGTTAGTTAGTAATAGTTGTAGATTTAGCAACATAGATCCAGAGGCGGCAGAGGGTTTTGGTTAGTGGAATTGTTAAGTTCAGTTAAGAAGGGTTGATTAATTATTTAGTAGTGTGTATATGTATGTTTTTGTTTATTTCTAAGTTTATTTTCGTATTCACCTATATTTTTATTGCTTTGTAAGTTGGTTGTAAATAAAGTGTATATAAGTTTGCTTTATAATTGTAGTTGGTTATTTTATTTTTAGTTAGCTAGTTTAGTTTAGTTTAGTCTAATTGTGCTGTCTGGTTGCTTAGGCGACTCTAGCCCCTTGGTCGCAGACCGAGGTGCACAGATTGGGCCCACCCAGTAGAGCCACCACCTGCCTACTGTTAAAAATGAATAAATGTTCAGCAGCAGCAGATAATCAAAAAGGGCCTCACTCAGTAGCGCCACCCTGACCTGCTCACATTTTTCTGGTGTCAGAAGTGGGATCTGTGCTTAAGTGATCAGACGCACATTATTTTTTAGGGATTGGTCTTTTGTTAGGTTGATAGGAAGTTGTTAGGATATGGATAGTCTAGTTGTTGTTTAAGTTTTGTTTTATTGTAGTGGTCTTTGTTATGGTAAGTAGTGAGTTGGTTTTGATGTTACTTTGATATGTAGTTCTATGAAGTTGTTGTAATGCGTTATGAGGTAGTTAGTATTTTGAGATATGGGTATTAGGTCAGTAGAGGCTACTAGTGTTAAGGGACTAGGTCAGCATTGTTAGGGAGCAGTAGCAGCAGGAAGCATGCAGCAGTCTACGACATTAATCATGGTGCCTCGTGCTGATGCAACACTGCGGAAGTTTAATGGATACGGCCCAGTTGGAGAATTGGTGGTTTCCCTCCAAACCAGTCAGAGGTGTTGTCGACTTCAACATCTCCAACGACCAGAGGACTAGTTAAACTTACTCTATACGCACTTGGGAGATGCAGTGAAAGATGAACTGAGGTGTCATCCTCAAGTGTCCTGGGACAGACCAGAAAAGATTTGCAATATTCTTCGGTCTGAGTATGGAGACAGAAGAAACATCTCCGTAGTAATGGAGGAATTCATAGGAGTACGGCAGCAACCCGGAGAAACAGTGCACTCCTATTCCATTCGTCTGCAAGCTGCATATGTTGCACTAGCAGACAAGCTGCAATCCAATCAAGTGTTGGTACAGGAGGATGTAATTCTCAGAGAACACTTTGTGAACCACCTAAGTGATAATTTGCTTAGGCGCCTTCTGCGGGAAAAGCTCTGGGAGCACCCCGACACGTCTTTTGTTTCTCTGAGAGAGACAGCCATGAGGTGGACTGAAGAAGGGGTCTACTCCAGCAACAGTGTTTGTCAACAGTTAGCCAATTTATCCCACCAAGTGGATCAAATGACAGCCAAATTGTCGTCGCGTTTCAAGTCTGGTGGGTATTCGCGCCCTGAGACCACTGAGAAAATCCAGGAGGTGCTACTGCTGCAGTCCCAGGCCATCTAGCCAGAGACTGCAAGTCCCAGAAGACACGTAGGCAAATTAAGGGTCAGTCTCACTCTGCTCAGCGACCTTTAGGTTGTCAAAATTGCGGAAGCTGGAGACATCTGACCAGTAGTTGTCCCAAAGATAACATTCACATAATACAGGTTGCCCCTAAACAACCAGAAGAGAGTCCATCACAACCATCTACGGTTTTCATTGTCAAGACAGTGACGTTACCAAAAGTGGAAACCAAGGTCATACCGATTGTGAATGCAGTCGATTCCACTGGAGATGAAGATATGTTAAATACTGTAACCTTAGAAAATCAAGTTACCGACTCTGACCAAGAAGGCAGCCTTGCACCTGACTCGGTGGACGTTAACCTTGTGGACGTAGAATGCCCCATTCTAATACAGCCGTGAAAAAATTCATCTGTAATCCCAGAAGTATGTTCAGATTCATTCGCAACATGGGCGTCTCTAAAGGCCTTAACCGCTACATGTACCGGTACGAAAGACAAACTGGAAAATATTGAGAGCCTAGCTCAAACATTTATTCGAAACTGTGTGAAGTCGAAAATTCTTAAATTTCTATTATTTTCTTAGTTATTGTTATTACTAAGACCAAATGTCTTTTTTTTATTTTTGTATATTGCTATGTTTTTGACGTATTTTTTTTTTCATTTGAGTTTTTATTTCTAAATTTGCTGCTGATAATATTTATGCATTATGTTTGCCGAGAATGTATTTGAGCCTGTGGCTAAAGTTTTGATAAGTCTGTGTGACTAGGTCTGCCAAACCTTTGTGGTTTCAATTCCCTTTAAGCCTGTGTGGTTTCATTTCCCCTTCAACCCGTGTGGTTTCATTTCCCCTTCAACCCGTGTGGTTTCATTTCCCCATCAACCCGTGTGGTTTCATTTCCCCTTCAACCCGTGTGGTTTCATTTCCCCTTCAACCCGTGTGGTTTCATTTCCCCATCAACCCGTGTGGTTTCATTTCCCCATCAACCCGTGTGGTTTCATTTCCCCATCAACCCGTGTGGTTTCATTTCCCCATCAACCCGTGTGGTTTCATTTCCCCATCAACCCGTGTGGTTTCATTTCCCCATCAACCCGTGTGGTTTCATTTCCCCATCAACCCGTGTGGTTTCATTTCCCAATCAACCCGTGTGGTTTCATTTCCCCATCAACCCGTGTGGTTTCATTTCCCCATCAACCCGTGTGGTTTCATTTCCCCATCAACCCGTGTGGTTTCGTTTCCCCTTCAACCCGTGTGGTTTCATTTCCCCATCAACCCGTGTGGTTTCATTTCCCCATCAACCCGTGTGGTTTCATTTGCCCATCAACCCGTGTGGTTTCATTTGCCCATCAACCCGTGTGGTTTCGTTTCCCCTTCAACCCGTGTGGTTTCATTTCCCCTTCAACCCGTGTGGTTTCATTTCCCCATCAACCCGTGTGGTTTCATTTCCCCATCAACCCGTGTTGTTTCATTTCCCCATCAACCCGTGTGGTTTCATTTCTCCATCAACCCGTGTGGTTTCATTTCCCCATCAACCCGTGTGGTTTCATTTCCCCATCAACCCGTGTGGTTTCATTTCCCCTTAGCCTAGGTGCCATACTTGTACTGAGATTTGCTGACCAGATTATGTTTTGCATAGTTTATGTCTGATGTCAATTAAAGATTCTTTGAATAGATAAATGTAAAATATAATGTATATAATATTTTTCTTTCTATATCTATATTTTGATGCACTGTATTTTTTCTTTTATCTTGCTATGTCTTTGATTTATGCATTTATGTAACTATTCTCACTTTAGTATTTTATTGGCAGAATAATTGTGTCCTGTCACATGTGTTGCAACAAGACATTTTCAGAGTGTGCATGAGTAGGTAGTCCAGAGAGTTAGGTTGTCTGGTATGGATAGTGGTATTCTTTATGGGTTTTAAAACTTGCTGTAGATGTTGAATTTGTATTTTGAGAATTATTTTGCGGGGACGCAAAAGTTTTGGGCGGGGGTGAATGTGATCTGGCGCTCCTAGATCTAATTTTTTATCTATTTATATCTGTATTTTAATTTTTGTAAACAATCTAAGCTAGTGCTGAGTGCATGCCTGTCTCCCGCAAGCTCTTTAACTTTAAAGTTAGTGTAGACGAGTCATGACCTGGCTCTATAAATAGAACGGATGTTGCCATGTCTTGTCCCTTTTCCGGTGTTGACCGCTGGTCAGTGCTTGATAAGCTGATCTGTGTGACCAAGTAATGAGTTAGAAAGTTATTTTTAGTGTTGTTCCTGTGTGGACGTTCTCTGCGTGGACTGAGAAATTGTTTTATTTTTACTTGATATATTTTAATTAGGATTGATTGTTGTTAGATTGTTTTGATGTAAACGGATTAGTGCCGTGCATCACCGGCTTAATTACTCAGCCATTGTCTATGATGGGACTGGAAGGTCCTTTAATCTGGATAGCATCACCCCCCACCCCCCAGGAGCCATCCCTAATGATCTCCTTGTTGCTTTTCTATACAATGTTTTATTACCTTTAGTTTCTAAAAGTAGTTCCATTAATATTAGAATGATTATTTTATATATTTTTTATGTTTGTTTATATTTGTAATTGCAGGCTATAATTCCTGCCTAACTGCCATTATTTCGGCTGCCTGTCTGCTGTAGTTCTGCTTTACTGTTGCTAGTAGCTTACTGTTTAGTGTTGGAGTGATTTAGGTTATTTGGTGGTCGGTTTAATTAGTATTAGTTAGTTAGTTAGTAATAGTTGTAGATTTAGCAACATGGATCCAGAGGCGGCAGAGGGTTTTGGTTAGTAAAGTTGTTAAGTTCAGTTAAGAAGGGTTGATTAATTATTTAGTAGTGTGTATATGAATGTTTTTGTTTATTTCTAAGTTTATTTTCGTATTCACCTATATTTTTATTGCTTTGTAAGTTGGTTGTAGATAAAGTGGTGCACAGATTGGGCCCACCCAGTAGAGCCACCACCTGCCTACAGTTAATTATGAATAAATATTTAGCAGCAGCAGATAATCAAAAAGGGCCTCACTCAGTAGCGCCACCCTGACCTGCTCACATGTCTAATACATAGGTCTGTTCTAGAGAGGAGCCTAACAATCTCGAGATCTAAGTAACCAATAGTGTCTAATACACAGGTCTGCTCTAGAGTGGAGCCTAAGTTTTACGAGAACTAAGTAACCAATAGTGTCTAATACACAGGACTGCTCTAGAGTGGAGCCTAAGTCTCACGAGAACTAAGTAACCAATAGTGTCTAATACACAAGTCTGCTCTAGAGTGGAGCCTAACTGTCACGAGAACTAAGTAACCAATAGTGTCTACTAATACGCAGGTCTACTCTAGAATGGAGCCTAACGCTCACAAGAACTAAGAAACCAATAGTGTCTAATACACAGGTCTGCTCTAGAGTGGAGCCTAATTATCTCGAGAACTAAGTAACCAATAGTGTCTAATACACAGGTCTGCTCTACAGTGGAGCCTAACTGTCACGAGAACTAAGTAACCAATAGTGTCTAATACACAGGTCTGCTCTAGAGTGGAGCCCAACTGTCACGAGAACTAAGTAACCAATAGTGTCTAATACACAGGTCTGCTCTAGAGTGGAGTCTAACTCTCACAAGAACTAAGTAACCAATAGTGTTTACTAATACACAGGTCTGCTCTAGAGTGGTGCCTAACTCTCACGAGAACTAAGTAACCAATAGTGTCTAATACACAAGTCTGCTCTAGAGTGGAGCCTAACTATCTCGAGAACTAAGTAACTAATAGTGTCTACTAATACGCAGGTCTACTCTAGAATGGAGCCTAACTCTCACAAGAACTAAGTAACCAATAGTGTCTAATACACAGGTCTGCTCTAGAGTTGAGCCTAACTATCTCGAGAACTAAGTAACCAATAGTGTCTAATTTCACAGGTCTGCTCTAGAGTTGAGCCTAACTATCTCGAGAACTAAGTAACCAATAGTGTCTAATTTCACAGGTCTGCTCTAGAGTGGAGCCTAACTCTCACAAGAACTAAGTAACCAATAGTGTTTACTAATACACAGGTCTGCTCTAGAGTGGTGCATAACTCTCACGAGAACTTAGTAACCAATAGTTTCAAAAACACGGGTCTGCTCTAGAGTGGAGCCTAACTATCACGAGAACAAAGTAACCAATAGTGTCTAATACACAGGTCTGCTTTCTCATGAGCTCAAGTAACAAATGTTGGATACATCTAACTTCCTCTCTCTCTCTCTCTCTCTCTCTCTCTCTCTCTAGCTTAGAAGTTTCACCGTTGCACTCACGGATATCATTAAATGATCATATAGCACACTCTGTCATAATGAGGCTGTGACACACTCTATGTCATGATGAGGCTGTGACACACTCTATGTCATGATGAGGCTGTGACACAAGTACATTTTTGAACAAGTAATTTACCTCGATTGTTCGTATTTGTTGTTGTTGTTGTCAAGAACTACAAGTTAGCAAATAGTCTCACTAGTGGCTTCTTGCAATGTTTGAAAACAACAGAATGCAGTTTGATAAAACAGGTTTTGATATTTTCAACATGACGAAGATGAAAGTGAACCGACAAAATAGCGCAGACTAAATAGCGCGAAATTTAGCTTTTGTTCACTTTACAAATCTCAACTCAACTTTTATTTATTATAAAGCCCTAAACTTCTGTTTACTGTACAAACCTTAACTTTTGTTTACTATACAAACCTTAACTTTTGTTTACTATACAAACGTTAACTTTTGTTTACTATACAAACGTTAACTTTTGTTTTCTTTACAAACCTTGACTTTTGTTTACTTTACAAACCTTGACTTTTAGATGCCTTGCTCGACAAGTTGAAGTATGTATAATTCATAGGACATTCGACATTTCTTATAATTCTTAATCCGCGATTGATCGAATCATAGACCTATATACTAGAGAGAGAGAGAGAGAGAGAGAGAGAGAGAGAGATGTACAGAAACTCTTTTTCAAGCTCTTATCATTTTTTTCTGTTCTTAGTAATGATTTTTAGTTTTCAAAGTTTAGAATTAATGAAAAATCATTTCTCGGATTTTCTTTAGGATGGGCGAGTAATCACAGAACTATATATTCACGCAAATATATGAAACAAAGCCATTTCCTGTTAGTTTCCATTGAGATTGTTTTTCAGAAAATCTAGATCGAAATAATTCATGTCTATTCATTTTAATCATCTTATGTACATTTAAATAAATTGATTATGTATCTTAAAATTGCAAAATAATAATTATGAGACGAGAATACTCTTATTTTTGATGTTCAATTGCTAGATCTAGATCTAAAAATTTAATAATATATTACATAGGTTAGGGTTGAAAAAAACAACACTTGACTTCTTATAACTACTTTACAAAACAACGCCTTGTTTTAACTTTTTAAAAATTTTCAAGACCATTTTTTGCTGTAGTTTTAAAAGATCTCCATGTCCAGTCTAGATATAATATATATATAAGTCTATGGTTTGCACAAAATATTTTGTAATCTCCATAAGAAAAAGAACGCATCAATCAGTGGAGAAAAATAAGAACCAAAAGTGAGCGCCATCAAGCTGTTAAGTGTAAGTGAACTAAAGAGTATCTATAACGAAATCATACATTTCAGAAAGCGTACAAATTGTGGCCGTGGAAGAAGCTCGATCATGAATGTTGATTTTGATCAGTGTTAACATTCATGAGAATTGAAAACACTTGTTAACTGCATGCACTTTTTTTTCTTTTTTTTTTTAAACATTTTTTTCAGCTGACCAGAACTCAGTCCTGACAAGTGGTCATTTTTCAAGTTGCGATTGATACAAAATTGGAAAAGAAGTTTTATACAGTAGAACGTCGTTTATCCGACTCAATTGGGACCGGACACCGTTCGGATACGCGATTGTTCGGATAACCATGCAGTATATGCAACCGGACACTATACGAATATTGAAAATCATCACATGCGTGACACGTGCGTGAAGAACGAGCAAAATAGGTGACAAATGTCGCAATTTTACCTTTATTGTGGAAAATAATCACTTATTTTTCGTATTCATACAGTATATGTGCATCACAGTACATGTGGTTGATAAAAAAAAAAAAAACTGGTCCGGATATTTGACGCTCCGGATAATAAACGTTCGGATAAACGACGTTCTACTGTAATTCATAGCTTCACTTCCTGTTCTTTTTATTTAGCTAGCACTAAAACCAAGAAGTAGTGAAGTTCTAGATTCACGTGATCTAACTTTTTCTACTCAGAAATTTAGTTTCTTTGCTATCCACCTATACATAGATATTTGAACTTAGTTAACTTACTATGCATGCATTACAACTGTTTATAGACGTGTTGTAATTACATGCATTACATCTGTTTATAGACCGTGATGTAATTACACATGCATTACATATGCATTACATCTGTTTATAGACGTGTTGTAATTACACATGCATTACATCTGTTTATAGACCGTGATTTAATTACACATGCATTACATCTGTTTATAGACGTGTTGTAATTACACATGCATTACATCTGTTTATAGACCGTGATGTAATTACACATGCATTACATCTGTTTCTAGACGTGTTGTAATAACACATCTGTTTATAGATGTGTCGTATTCTTCTTGAGTTTAAACCATTTCAACCATGGAAAATAAACATGTTACAGTCTTTTCGTATTTAGCATTGAAACAGTCATGTGAGTATTGTTACAATTTAACCATATGTAAATATGTATTTATTGATATTGTTTTTGGCTAAGTGCCTCGGTCTACTCACTTCAGTCGTTGGTAACACTATTTCCTGTCCGACATGTTTTATTGGTTTTGGATCGAATTTTTGTTTTAAAATGTTCTTGTGCTCATTTGATTAAAGCTTGCATTTTGTTTTTAGTCTTTGATATTTGGTCACAAATTGACAAGAAAAGCCTGTAATGTATTTTGTCTTTGTTTGCTCTTATCAAATATTTGCCTCTCATACGTCAGAATATGTTGGCTTATATCTCCAGTGGTAAAAGTCATGAGAGTTTGATTCTAAGTCAAGGAAATCAACATTTATTCTATTGCCGGTTATTTCCTGCCCTCGGTGAGAAGACAACTCTGTTCGCCTATGATATGCGATGCACGATCCCCCCTTCTCACTTCTAATCAGGATCTCTTGTTCTTTCTCTGGCTTTCCATCGGTATACAAATGTTTCAAATGTGATATTTGCTATACGGGAATTTCGACTGTAGCCTTATATATTACAATGTTTCAACAAATAAACAAGTGATGATGTATATACATAACAAGCTGAACTCTTTGTTTCTATCTAACTGCAGTCAAAGTACTTATAAAACAAGAGCATCTTTAACAGTTCGAACAGTTGTATTTGTGTGTATTTTTCTGTTGTGTTGTCTTTATATGAGAAAAGAGTCCTTGTAATCACAACAAATTTCCGTAAGGATCAATAAAGCAGTCTTAGTCTTAGTCTTAGTCTTAAAAAAAAAATAAAGTGTGTTCTTATCTTATCTTAGTCATGCATATTAACCAATGACTTAAATTCTGCCAAGTCACTGGTTTTTCTGGCTAGCTCAGGCAACCCATTCCATGCTCTAATAGCACTAGGGAAGAAGGAGTATTTGTACAAATTTGTCCTAGCATATGGGACGAGGAATGTGCCTTTATTTTTGTGTCTTTCAGAGTATTTTATTAGATTTTGTTTTTGTATTTGAAGATTATGGTTCAGTGTTTTATGTATAATTGCTACTTTACTTTTGAGTCTTCTGTCCTGAAGGCTTCCTAAATTTAGTGATTTTACTAATGGTGTTACTCTAGTCAAATGTGAATATTCGTTTGTTATGAATCTCACTGCTCTATTTTGTGTTTGTTCCAGTTTCTTAATGTTTTCTTGAGTTGAGGGGTCCCAAACAGTGGATGCATATTCTATTCAAAGTAGTAGATACAAGATTTTTTCTTCAAAATTTTTTTGTTTGTAATTGATCTGTTGTGATAAGATCAATGCAAGTACAACTAGTTTATAGTATTGTGTTTAATAATTAAAAAATGCAAGTACTAGATTCTACAACTACTTCATTGTATTTCCATTATATAGACTAAAGAAACCAAAAGACATAATGCTTTGTTCTTATAAATATTAAAATCGTTGAAAGTAATATTTACATATATATATATACTAGACATATGTTACCCGCGACCCGCGGGTCTTTATTTGCGCATTACTGTCGATATAGTCACAATTAAACGAAATAATAATGTAATAATTAAAGCGAATGTGTCAATGTAAAAATAGTGTGAATGAAGCTATCAAATAAAAATAGCTAATAGGCTTAAATCCATTTGTTCAAATTAAAACATTTGCTTGTAGGCCTACATATATTTGATTAAAATTTGAGATGAATAGACTTATAGAGTTCATTCTGTGTTGCGCATGCGTGACCTTTTTTCATGAATGAATATAGGCCTATCTCAACACGGCTACGCAGCGAACGAATGTATTAAAAATGCTTTAGAAAAACAAATTTGAATGTTAATTTGATTAAAATATGAAATGAATAGACAATAATTAGTATGTTTATGTGTTAAAGCATAAAACTATCTTTGCGAAAAGAAGTTTTATCATCTTAGAGTTCAATAAGAGTTTTAGACCTAGGAATAGACTCAGTAGAGAGATGTGTTAATCACTGTTAATGTGAAACCATTTGGTAATGTCTAATGAAAGGATGTTCGCCAGGAAATCTGTAGTCACAGATATCAGGAACTAATTTATGTAAAAAATGCTTTTGAAACACAAAATTGAAGGTTAATTTTATTATATAATGAAATCAATGGATCTTCTTTTGTATTTTCATGTGTCAAAGTAAAAAACTATCTGTGCAAAGTGTATTTCTTAAAATTAGGTCTAGGTCTAAATCCTTTCGATCTTTTCTCGTGTCAACATTGTTAACCATGGCCTAGATCCACAAATACTATAGCTTTAATAGAGTCGGACAACTTTATTTTTTTTTTAGGGTCTTAAGTTTGTTTTAGGGCTACAATACATACACTACGGTCTAAGTTAGTACCCAAGGAACATTCCTGCCTAGTTTTATCAAGATTGGTTAAGCGGTTTTGATGTCTATAAGTAACACACATACATACATACGCCTTACTTTCTACTTTATAATATAAGATATATATATATATATATGGGCGTAGCGCGTGGCCAGGATTTTTTTCGGAAGGGGGAATATTCCCTCCGCCGCGAAAAAATATTCGTGTGCGTGTGTACATAATTAATCCCTTCATTCTTTCGGAAGACGTTTATTGTAACCTAGAATAGGTTCTTCCTGGAGTTAGTGGGAAAATTGTAGATTCCCCGCCCTTGCCAGCAAGGGGGTCTGGGGGAGCGCTGTGAGCCCCGCCGCCAAGCACTATTTCCGGTATTAAATGCCAACAAAATGCATATTCTGAGGTATCTACAGTGCATTATTCTGCTATTAAAAAGTTTTATTTCAAAAACCTTATGTGCTATTCTTACTGACTTAGATCCTCCCACGTCGTTCGGCACAAAAAATCTGTCACTGGCAATGTCTGAAGCCTTTTCCCCCATGCTCTGAGGACCTCCATGAAAGTGTAGCGCCAAGTAATGGCCTCCAAGTCACCGTAACTCTTATTATGCGTAATTCATTTCCCGCAAACCTCATGCGATGCTCTGTCACAACCATACTAAGTGGTCGACTCCCAAATCGGGAGAGGATTTCCTTGCTTGAGATCCGTCTCTATAACTGACTCCTAAAATCCGTCTTAGCCATCTTTGTTGAGCCACATTTAGACTTTTTCAATTTCGGCAGATGACTATTCACTTTATTAATGGAGTAAACCCACTGGTAGAAATTTTTAACCTCTTTGGCTACGCGCTTGGAATTAGGTGACTGTAATTTGCTTTAGATTTATATCAAAAAGGGAAGTTTTATCGTCAAAATCATTGGGGGGGGGGGGCGAGTAAACTAAAAAATCTAGGGAGGTTTTTTTTTTATTCAAAACCCCATTAGCTACGGTCATAAAATTTGGTGACTGTAGTTTGCTTTAGAATAAAATTGAAGAGAGAGGTTTTCAACCTCAAAACTCTGTATTGGGGTTTTTAAACTCAAAACTTCAGGAGAGGGTTTTAAACTTTTTAAAAAAGCCCTCTGGATGAGGGGGTTTAAACTCAAAACCCCCATTGGCTTGGAGACGCTCATAGCATTTTGAGTGTGTAATTTGCTTTTTTTTATAAATGAAGAGATATTTTTTAGCTTCAAACCCCGCTGGAGGGGGGTTTAAACTCAAAACCCCTTATGGCTACAATCATAGCATTTTGAGTGTGTAATTTGCTTTTTTATATTAAAGAGGTGGTTTTTAGCTATGAACCCCGCTGGAGGGGGGTTTTAAACGCAAACCACTCTTGGCTACGATCATAGAATCTGGTGACTGATGTATGGATAGTCTTATATTGAAGAGGGGGTAAATCGTAAATTTCGGAGGGGGGTTTAAAATCAAAATTTTTCTTGGCTATGCTCTTGGAAATTGGGGATTCTCGTTTGCATTCTTTTTTTTCCGATTTTGTTTTATAGAAGAGGGAGATTTGACTGCAAAACCCCCTGGTAGGGGGTTTTAAACTCAAAACCCCCTTGGCTTCGCTTGGTTAAGTGATGGTTTAGTATTAAAATCTCACCTAAAATAAATAGAATTAAAGCAAAAAATAAGTCACTAAATTCCGATCCCCCCTCCGGGGGCATTTCATTTGGGGGGGGGTTGACCCTAAAACGCCCCCCCTGGCTACGCCCATGTATATATATATATATGATATTTATATCAATGACAGTTCACTAATCTTTTCTAGACCTATGTAGTATACAATAGAGTTAGCAAAGAATTTTGTCTCTTTACCAAATAATTTCCTTAAATAAAATGTATATAAATATTATGTATCTAGAACTAAGTCAGCCAATGACAATCATAGTACAAAATCTTGATATCTTGTGTGACAGTCGTAAACTGAATTGGTTTGTTTCCTCCATAGCCAGCTTTAGTTGTCACAAATACACTGTATTAAAAAAAAAGATGAAATCTTAAATATGTCACATAAAAATTCTGGCGAGTATCTGTGTTTTAACAAAGTATACATAGCATATATAAAGACTAAGCCTAGATCTTTGGTATGTGCTCAGAGAGTCATCATATGCGTGACGAGTTTAAAACAAAGAAATGTAGACCTGATACATCCAAGAGTCTAAAGGAGGGGCCGATGAAACTTGGTGACTCAGAGACTTGTACTTTGTAAGTTTTATTCGCTGCTACTGAGCTTTTCTCTCTCTTAGTTTGTATTTTAAGAAATCGGGCGTTACTAATACTTTACATTGTATCTGTTCTAATTAAGTGAATGTTCCTGTTGTTTTGTCTTTATATGAGAAAAGAGTCCTTGTAATCACAACAAATCCATTAGGATCAATAAAGCACTTTTAGTCTTAGTCTTAAAAATATATAAAATATATAAACAACTTTCTTGTTAAATTAAAGAAAATAAAAGAACGCATACAACTTCTGATTACAATCACAATAGGTTAGTCTTTTTTTATTGAATTAATTAAATTTAGTGTTGCTTAAGCCTAATTGTTTAAATTCATGAGCTAGTCTATATGTGAGTTTTATTCTAAATAGATTGACTTCGTTCATTGCTACAACACAGACTAGGCCTAAGTTCAGTTTCTCGTGACTTGCACGCTCTTCATCTATTCTGGACGTACTGTTAACAACGTAATGAAATGACTGGCACATATATTTGTCTAGAAATATTTCATGTGAACTTTTAACCTTTATAAGGGCCGGTAAGAGCCTATGTCATTTTTTCCTGTTGCTATGGTCTCGGTTAAAAACGTCTAAAAGATTTGAACTCTGTTTTAAAATAGCGTTTATTTTGTTTCTAATCGAGTCAAATCTTGCAACAAACTTCGTGATGTGAACAGAAAACCTTTTCAACGAAATGTTTTCAATCTCTAGTTTTGTTCAGAGTCTTACACTCTACACTTCTAAATGAAACCAAATCTCTCGTTTTGTTCAGAGTCTTACACTCTACACTTCTAAATGAAACCAAATCTCTCGTTTTGTTCAGAGTCTTACAGTCTACACTTCTAAATGAAACCAAATCTCTCGTTTTGTTCAGAGTCTTACAGTCTACACTTCTAAATGAAACCAAATCTGTCGTTTTGCTTAAGAGTCTTACAGTCTACACTTCTAAATGAAACCAAATCTCTCGTTTTGCTTAGAGTCTTACAGTCTACACTTCTAAATGAAACCAAATCTCTCGTTTTGCTTAGAGTCTTACACTCTACACTTCTAAATGAAACCAAATCTCACCACACAGATCCAAATGATGATCCAAGGTAGGAAGAACAAGGTGATGATACAATAGAGCAGGTGATTGATTTGTTCTTTCCTGGGGAAACAGGTGGACATTTAGTTCATCTACTAGGACCAAGATAATCACATGTATTGATATACTGAGGTACTGGTGTACTAATGTACTGATGCACTGGTGTACTAATGTACACCAGTGTACTGATATACTGGTGTACTAATGTACTGGTGTAATGATGTACGGGTGGTGAATACCCTTTTACAGACCATCAAAATTATCAAATTTTAAAAATTGCACTGAAAACTCATTAATCCCAAAAGCTGCATGGAACACTTCTTCATAAAAAAATGACATAATCTTAAAACTGTATGGACAGGCTAATCGAAAACTATACCAAAATTCAGCTGTTTCAAAATTCAAAATATAAGAGATACCAAAAAGTTTGAGAGAACAACAATGTGAGTTGTATCCTATCTCTGTGACAGTACAGTGAGACAGTCTATTTCTAGATTTATTATGACATCTAGAGATAGACTTCTCTGTGAGAACTTATAAAATGACGTCTAGAGATAGACTTCTTTGTTTAAAATTATTTAATGACATCTAGAGATAGACTTCTCTGTGAGAACTTATTAAATGACGTCTAGGGATATACTTCTACTTGAGAACTTATTAAATGATGTCTAGGGATATACTTCTCCGTAAGAACTTATTAAATGACGTCTAGAGATAGACTTCTACTGACGTCTAGAGATAGACTTCTCCGTGAGAACTTATTAAATGACGTCTAGAGATAGACTTCTACTGACGTCTAGAGATAGACTTCTCCGTGAGAACTTATTAAATGACGTCTAGAGATAGACTTCTCCTTGAGAACTTATTAAATGACGTCTAGAGCTAGACTTCTTTGTTTGAAATTATCAAATGACGTCTAGGGATAGCCTTCTATGTTTGAAATTATTAAATCACGTCTAGAGAGACTTCTCTGTGAGAATCATTTGAACGAATGATGCGGAAGATAAAAACAACGTACTCTTTAAACATTTCAATCGAATGCAATGGTTGTGACACATTCCAAAGTGTTAGATCCTGCAGACGTTTGTATTGATTACATTGATGATATTGATATAACTTGTGAAACAAACCAAGAAGGGAAGAGCAATCAATAATCTAGGAAACAACTGAAAGTAAAAACTACTAAATAAATAAATAAACTCCAAATAGTTTCTTCTAAAGGCCTATGACATTAAATTCTTAAGTCTATGTGGATACATCATAGGGCATGTGTCCTAAAGTCTACAAATTAAGAGCATCTTTACGTCATCCAAGAATACCTTCATTCTAAACGACTGAACTATTCTTGTAGCCACAAAACAAGATTTCCTGGAAACATGTATGACTTCAATACTAAATGGTTTGGTATAGTTTCAGATATTGAGAAGATGCTTACACAACAACAACTTGAGTACTTGGTTGACCATAGGTCACACTGACATTTGTCTAGAATGAAAACAAAAAATTCTAAATCAAGATTTTTATTTTCAAACTTCAATTTTCAGCAGATTTCAATCTTTTCTTATTTCTTAGAAACGTTCCTTGGGATCAGATGCCACGCCCCCTAAGTGTATTTCTATGTCAATAGAAGAGAAGGGAGAGGGGGGGGGGGCAAGTAAAACGTTTATAAAGGTACGAAGAACTAGCTACTAGACTTAATGGACAAGAGAGAAGGAGCCAGTACATGGAGAGCTGAAATTCTATCTATAAATTGAACACGAATGCTGTGTGTACCTGTTGCGACTGCTGTTGCTGTGATGTTGGTGGCCGGAGCATATACATTGGTTGTGGGTAATAAGCTGAAATTCAAAGAAATATATACCTTGGAAAAGAAGCAACAAAAGTGCAAGAAATATTTTGAACAAATTCGATGGAATAGAGTAAGGAAAACACAAAAAAAAAAAAAAGTCCTATTCAGGGGCACTAACTCAAAAAGCCGAATTCGGTTAAGAAAGGACAATTCAGATTAGTTTTTTTTTTTTTTTTAAAGAAGAATTTTACAGTTGTAGCAAGTTCCGCATCAGTCAACTCAAGTAGTCACGTATCAATGGGCACTTAACTTCGTCAATCAGTTCTTAATGCAGGCCATAAATAATACTTAAAAAATACTTTTTTACTTTCACTCTAACTGACGAAGTAATTTATTTGATATAAGCATTCATTACTGAAAAGAAAATAGACTTGCAATGGCCATGAGATTACTTTTAAAAATGCAAATGGCAATACAAATAATATAAGAATATCTATGAAAAGGACAAGTAGAATAACAATGACAGGACAATGAGTAATCAAAGAGATTAACAATCTAAAAGATGATGATAAAGAAAACAAGGTTACAAAGACAGTTTGTGTGGAAACACAAACTCAAAATCGGGCCCCGAAGTGGTCCACCAAGGCAGGTAAAAAGGCAGGTTTCCATATTTTCAGAATGAAATTCTATCAAAGACAAATGACAGAAAATAATGAAGAAAAAAAAAGGTTAACAGATCTCGTGTGGTGCCCCAGCGGTCCAGCAGACCAATGGATATGTGAACCTGCCCTAACTGCTGTCTTATAATGAATATCTAATTGATCTAATCGTCTTGTACAGAGTTCTGTATTGCTTGTGTTAGCAAGAAAACATATCCGAATAAAAAAAAAATTATGTCTGACGTATATGCATACTAAATAGATAGACCGCTAAAAACGATAATATTAAAGTTCAAATTTCAAGATTCTTGTAAACAAAGCCGTCCATAGGAATATACTCCTATTATTTATTTAAAAAATAATAATTCCTGAACTGAATGCGTTTCAAACAGTGTAGCCCAGCGATTGGTCTCAGTGGCGACCTCTACAAATGTATATACGGGTCCTACAGTGTTTGTTGAGTGTAAACTATCGTACAATACAGCAGTACTCACCTGCTTGTTCGTCTGTATCTGTAGACTTTAGTATTACTTTAAAATGTACGTAATATTTACGCAGGCCTTGTTGGCCGCTTGGTGACGTTCTAATTGCACCAAGGAAATGGCACGCTTCTTTGATGCAATGACTATAACTTGCTGAGGACACACACCAGGGTTTCTGCACCAAAGTCAATATGAAATTCAAGTTTTCCAGGAGAAATTTTAAAATTCCAGGACATAAAATTTTCGCCAAAACATTACATAACAATAGTCAAAGTTGATAATAATTATTGCCCACTAATCTTCGGACTCGAAGACAAGCCTTATTATATATATTATATATACAAATATATATATATATATATATATATATATATATATATATATATATATATATATATATATATATATATATATATATATATATATATATATATATATATATATATATTATATATATATATATATATATATATATATATATATAATGTGTGTGTGTGTGTCCCACATTGTAAAACACACACAAAACCCAGAACAGTAATGTCATCAGCTTGGTATATCCACAGAAAATGTAATGTATCTTTTATCAAGTAACAACTTGACTGCCATCCCAAAACCTCAATCAACCATTTTTCTTTTCAAAGACTTATTAAAGAACATTACAAATGATTACTATTCCTTTTTTTTTAAAATAAGAAACATTCTTAGAGTTGCCTTCTTAGTTGTGGAAATGTAGGCTACATTTTTTAGTTCCTAGGTGTATGTAATGTTTTATTGTTTTATTAACTGTGCTTAAATCCTCCTCATAAACAGAGGCTGTAACGTACAGGCCTATTTGTATGTTTAGTTGGCATTACTAAATAATGGCTTTTGGATTTTTTATATTTTGATTGGGGGGGGGGGGGGATAGGCCTATTAGCTTTTTTTTTTTCAAGCACAATTTGTTTTTCAACTATGTAGTTTCCCTGTCTTTTACGACCGAAATAACTTTTACGGGCTTTCACGGCTGTGTGCGAAATATTTTCATTAAATCTACAGTAGATCTAGAGTAAGTCACAAAAATTCGCGGACTTTTCAAGTCTGTGAGAGAATTATCTTCACTAGATTTTAATGATTTAGTGTGTAGAATTTAGAGTCTAGATCTAAATACACTAAAATTCGCGGACTTTTCACAGCTGTGTGAGATATATCTTCACCTATCTACTGTAAATCTAAACTCTAGATCTAAGTCACTAAATTCGCGGAGTTTTCGCGGCTGTGTGACAATTATCTTCACTGAATCTACGATAAATCAAGACTTTAGATCTAAGTCACAAATTTCGCGGAGTTTTCACGGATGTGTGACAATTATCTTCACTGAATCTACCGTAAATCTAGACTCTAGATCTAATTTAAGTCACTAAAATTCGCGGACTTTTCAAGGCTTATCTTCACTATATTCTAAATAAATCTAAAATCTAGCGTAGGCCTATTTCTAGACTAATCTAGACCTTAGATGTATCGAGATCATTCAATTGACTAAAATGCACGAAGTTTTCAAGTTAGGTTGTGAATTATCTTCACTAGATCAAAATCTAGGTACTATTTCTAGCTAGAGTCTAGATGATTTACGCAAAAAAACACTGTTACAACAAGATTTTAGGTGAGGGAGGGGCCTTCAGAAAATAATCATTATAATGTCAGGTGAAATGCTCGCTTGAGCTAAGGCCATCTTCAATCCCGAGGTCGCGATTCACAAGTGGGTGAAAGGCGGTGTAGACGCGTCACTGGTCAGCTTATTGACACGGCCAGCCCGTAAAAAGTTATATAATGTAGTTTGGATGAAAATCAACGTGCTCAGTGAAAAAGCGATCCGATAACGGAACTGACCTATAAATAGATAAGATCTATCTATTGTCAAGGAGCAGTAAACACAGTCTGCGCAAACTCGGAAATGCTCATTTCGAATTTATTTCCGCCGCGATGGCCCATCCACAGAAACGGTGCCGAATTTTTTTATGCCGTTTTTTTTTTTTTTCGATCGGCGAAATTCCAGGACATTCAAGGAGATAATTTAAAATTCCAGGAGATTCAAGGAGATATTTTAAAATTCCAGGACATTCAAGGAGATATTTTAAAATTCCAGGACATTCAAGGAGATATTTTAAAATTCCAGGAGATTTCCAGGACTTTTTGATTTTTTCTGAAATTCCAGGAGATTCAATGACATCCTGGAATTTCAGGAGGCCGCGAACACCCTGACACACTTTTCATCAGAAATCACGAAACTACTTGATTTTTCACTCTAGTTAGAGTTAGGGCGATTTGTACTAGTGTCCTTTTGTTTGATAACTCAGTAATCCATGTAAATTAGTCTCCGAGATGCACAACTGTTACGCTATTTTGAACCCCAAAATAGGGTGCTGAAACTTTTATGGCAATGACTTTAAAAAATATTAATTGCTAAAAAAAATCCAAATCACCGTAGGAGACAAGCATTGTCTTTTTTTCTAGCTGAATAATGATTACAACAAAGTGTGTCTAACACTAAAAGTCGTGGATTGAAGTATAGAGCCAGGTGGATAAATATTTTAACCTTGTAGATAAGGTGAAGAAACGAGCTTAGATCTTACCTGGATATGGATGGTATCCATCTTGATATGGTACAATATAAGGGTAAGGTGCTTGTGGATAAGGAGGATTGTGAGTTGGAAATCTTGGCGCATTCGTTGACGGTGGGCGCCGTGGAGCTTTAGTTGAAGGTGGCGGAGCACTTGGCTGAGTATGAGGGTGCCGTTGAATCTTCTCGTAAGGTGGAGGTCGAGGGAAATCAGTCATTTTGAAATCTGTTTCAACGAAAAACAAATTGCCTTCATTTGAAAAATTAATGTAAACATTTTTATATAAAACGTTGTATCGAGATGCATTTCATTTGCGACGCCAACCCTTAGGTGTGTTAATCATGCACTGTTGTTTATTGCTCATGTACTATACTTGTAAGCACTACTACAAATTTCATATGGCAGTTTAAAAAAAGAGTGCACACTTTGAAAGATCTAAAATATGATGTCCGATTTTCATTTTCTTTTCTAGTTTAAGATATCTAAACGGGACGGGCGGACAGACAGACAGACCACACAATACTAATCGCAACCGCTAAAAAAAAGAACAGAATTTTAAAAAAAATTAAACTCAGACAATTATAATGATAATTTTTCCAACGTTTGATTAAAGTCAATAAGAGTTTGGGCTGTAAGAGTCTGTGAACTTATAAGAGAGAAAGAGAAAGATAGAGGACAATTTTATTCGTAAATATTTAATTGAGTACAAAGTAAACACAGCAAAATATAGATATTTATTCAGAGTATCTATTAATATTGGAATAAATATTTGACATTTACATTCAGATTCTTTACTTTGTCACAATGTGAATAAATCTAATTTTAGTATATAGAAACATGAATTCTTACTTTCAAGTTTATAAGTCCGGAGCCTAGACAAGTTGATGTCGGCCTAATTCTAATGGAAGTCTACTAGATCATCTCCGTATTGCAGAATCAATACAGATCAATGTGATTAAGTTTATTTCAGTTGATGGATGGTCAGTTTGAGACTGCTTTATTGATTTTATGCGGCATAACAGATGGAAGGAATAGGTCATCCTCTCTTCCATTCCACACAAAAGTACACATCTCTGTACTTATAGATTAACTCTAAATTTCTTCCATTTCACACAATAGTACACATCTATGCTCTGATAGTTTAAATCTCTTCCATTTCACACAATAGTACACATCTCTGTACTTATAGTTTAACTCTAAATCTCTTCAATTCCACGCAAACGTACACATCTCTATACAGTACCGTCTGTGGCATTTTACGTCTCGAGAGATGATCTTTTCCCTTTGCAAATTCTTGTGTGGCTAAAGAGGCCAATCCTTGGTACACAGCTGCGGTCGCAAGTTGGGCATATGTAATCACCAGGCGCCGTTGCATTTTCACCCTTCTTTCTGCTTCTGTTGTGTATGACATCTGCAATCCGAGACCTTCCTTTATGCTCCCTCTCCATGTGGATCTATCCAGTGTCACTTTTTCCCAACTGTTAGTGTATATTTTGAAGAGCTTCATGTCGCGTTTGCATACATTCGTATACCGTAAAAGTGGTCGACCAGCGGCTCTTCTGCCTTCTATTAGATTGTCATACAGAATGTCTTGTGGGAGTTGACCTACTGGCATTCTGCGAACGTGGCCAGCCAGCCAAGGCGTCTGCTGCTGATAACAGAGTGGATGTCTTGGCACCCTTCTCTTCATAGTACTTCCTCATTGGTTATTTTATTAAGCCACAAACTTATTTTAAAGATCCGCCTTAGGCATCGGAGGTGGAAGACATTCAGCTTTTTTCCCTGCCATGAGTAGGTTGACCATGTTTCACTTCAGTATAGCAAAGTGCTCAACACACAAATCCGGTAGACTAAGGCTTTAGTATTGTTAGTCAGCAATAAGCTGTCCCAGACTCTTTTCTGCAACCGTGACATGGTGGCCATTGCTTTGGCTATTGTATTGTTGATGAACATCGTTGGATATGATGGAGCCAAGAAGTGATCAACAATTTCGAGTGGTTGGCCTTTAATGTTTACTTGAGGTGCAGTATTAGTGTTTTGGACACGTATCTTGGTCTTGCTTTGACTAATATTTAAGCCGAACTTCTGGCAAGCGGCAGATAGTTTGTCAACCAGGGTCTGAAGCTGGATAGAGTCAGCTACAATAGCTGCATCATCAGCATACAGGAGTTCTCTGATAAGTATCCTCCTATCCTTGGTTTTCGCCCGCAGCCTTGATACAATGAATAGTTTTCCAGAGGATCTTGTATGGAGAAACACACCTTCGTTGATGTATAATGTAGTAGACAAGAGAAGAATATGCCAAACAGAGTAGGTGCGAGCACACATCCCTGCTTGACACCACTGCTAACCTTTAGTCAGATCAACAAAAACGATGTAAAGAGTGCAGACTTCTCTGGGTCACCCACATGGTTGACGTTGATTCGCCTAGTTCTAGGTTGAGTGGAATTATAAGCCTTCTAGAGAACCAGTTTGATCTTGCTTAGCACTAGTGAATGGTCTGAGTTGCAGTCCGCACTCTGGCATGAGCAGGTGTGGATGACACTTTTTAGGTCCATCCTTCGAGTGATACAGAGGTCAAGCTGGTGCCACCTTTTTTAGCGTGGGTGCTGCCAAGAGACTTTGTGGCGTTACACACAGTTCATGAGAGCTACAGAACTCGAGTAGCCTTTGGTCATTGTCGTTGATTTTGCCAACACCATTAGGTCCCAAGCAATTGGTGCGATAACAGCAAATTAAGAGTTGCTTCAATTTTATTGAATTAATATTTCAACTTTACTACTATTTTATGTCAATCTAAAACACACAACAAAAGTATTTCAATTAAGTATGCGGTATATCTCAAATTTCACCTGCTTTCTTTTGAGATCAGTAATTTTTGTTCAAACTTCTAGACTTAAACAACATTGAGTACAAACTGAACTCCATTGAACAGATATAAGAAACGCACAAATACAAATTAAAAATTGAATTTATTTCTGACCATTTCCAAATAAAAGTACAGCACCTGCACAAAGTTTTGCTCTTCTATGTTCAATACAATCAATGATAACAAAAGTTCACTCATATGTTAGTGTCTACTATATTTTGTAATGACAATTCTCTAGGTTCTAAAACTAAACAGCCTTGTGACCAATACAAAACTTGTGTTCAAGACAATTGGTTCAAACTGTAAATCTTCAATAAACTATTCTTGAATGTTTTAATGTTACAAAAAAAAAAAGATATTTTTAAAGAATACTTTCTGAAAGAGTTCTAACAAAAAAGATCATTTTCAGACATCGAACTAGATTTCTTTGTGTTACATGAGATGCAAAGTGAAACAATATTTTACCAAGTGGACTACATAACAATTTGATTAAGATAGGCTACTCTTCTTGTTCCCTTCATCCCTTTTACTGCTTTTTTTTTTTGTTAGAATTGTCTCCCTTGTACTGATTTGTGCTACTCATGAACAGGTTTTGATCAAGTAGGTCTAGATGGGGGGAAAAAAGGCTCAGTACATGTATACTAAGAATATGAAATGTTTAATATCTTAAAATTCTCACAGATAAGAGAGTCAAATAAGTATTCTTAAGAGATGAAAGGGGTTGGCCACTACAGATATTTCTCAAAAAGTTAATTGTTAAAGCAATTTCCTTTTTTTTTCTTTTGGAAGCTGAGCCCAAAACAAGGGTAGCTCAGAAGCTGTTCAAAGTCCTGTTCACTTTGGAACAAGGCTTAGTTTTACTTGGTTTCATAGATACAAACATTTCTCCAAAACAAAACACACACACACAAGCATCAGCATAGTACTAAATACAAACACTTACTAGTACACCCTCAACGTAAAGACCCTATGAGTTTCCTTTCATTCCATTCAATTTATGAGCACTTTTATTTTACACTTCAAGTAAATAAACAAGTTTGTAAAAGCAAAGAACTATAGAGAGTGGTGGCAGGGACACTTTGAGTGTGAGAGGAATGAGACAAGCAACTGCACATTAGGTAAAATGTAGTCAACTAGCTATTACAGTTTTGGATTAAACATTGAATCAAACCAAAAAGAAAAATAATTAAAGTTCAAACTTAAAAACAAAAATGTTTTGTGTACAAAATTATTGTAATTAGTGTGAACAATTAATAAAACGATAATGTAGTATGTCCCTATTGAAGTTATTGAAAAGAAAATTTATATATCAAAGATCTCTCAGAATAAAACCTTGACAATCATTTGAAGAGATGGGCATAAAATATTTAGATGACACAAACAATTTACTAATGGTCATATAAAAATATTTAATTTTTAGATGAACAACAATGGGAGTTAACACACACAATTATTTAATAATACCAAATAATATTTCACAATAATGCCAAGAATACACTCAATCAATGGGAGCAAAACAAAACAAAAAAAATTTGTTTAAAAATGTACACATAGTTTGATGATGTCAATTTTAAAAAAAAATTATGTATCTGGTTTTCTGTTTTTATGTAAAAATGCCTTCATTTTTTCATCAGATCAAAAAGTCATTGTGTAATGATTTGATTGTTGAGACCAACCAGCAGATAGTCTATCACTTGCCACTGTCCTTTACATTGGTGCTGTTAGTCGGAGAGTCAACCACTTTCTAAACAAAAAAACGTTTAAACATTACGATTAGTTGTACTCAATAATAGCGAGACCAAAAGAATGTAAATGCTCAGCTTTTAGACCAGTAGTTCAGAATTACAACTAAATCCTGTTTGAAAATGACAAGAGACTCACTACCCTAGACTCATTATATCCCTCTGCAGTTCTCCTTACTGCCAAGTGAAAATAAATGATGCTCTTCTTATGTTAGAACATTGGCTAAAATGCTACATATAAAATACAGTTAAAAACTATCAAATCTAAGTTATTTAAAAATGGCCAATAAGGCAAAAGTCCCACATTTGTTCATACAAGATTGTATGCTTTGATTAGTCTGTTTTTTGAGTAAGAAATAAAGTGAATAAAATGTTTACTTCAGTAACTAAAGCTATTTTTAGACTTTGTTAACAAAGGCTAAAAAAAAAAATAAACAAATGTACGTAAAAATGTACACATATTCATAAATGATAAAATTAATAAACTTTTTGAATATGAACAATTTAAAAAGAAAGTATTTTGTAGGGGCCTTGCTAAACTATTGGCTACAAAAGCCTCCCCAGTCAAAGATGATTGTACAACCCCCATAGGTTCGGAATCATTGGGACATGACATAGATATCATAGAAATGTAATGGAATATTTAAAATTAAGTGCTACAAGTAGGACCTATTTCTTTGTGGTTAAAATACCATTTTTCTATGTGTACTTTCAATGAAATTATTTAAACCTTCTCTAAGTTCCAGAAAATATTTTTAAAAAAGAGCTAGCTTTGAAAGACAATGACTGACATACATATTTGATCAAAGCTAAGGCTCTTAAAGACACCAGGATGATTGAAACATTTTTTTTTCTTCTATACAAGTTGTTTTCTAGGGCAACATTATATATCAGAGAATATTCTTCACAGGCTAGATCTCAATACATTTATCTAAGAGAATGATACTAACTACCAAGACACATTTTGTAAGGTGATGACATAAACATAATTAAAAAAAACGATGACATGTTATGGAATGTGTGTGTGTTTATATGGTGATGGGAATTGGTTGTGAATGATGCAACAACATATGTGGCATTGTCATCACTTGGTCTAAGTTAAGGAAGATGACTCCAGACTGAAGGTTGTGTTATTGTAGTGAGTTAGATTTTATTAAAGAATATTATATATTATATTATACCGACATGGCATTATTGTTTTTTTTTTTTTAATGCAAATATTAAAATAAAAACTATTTACCACTGCTTCTTCTTTGGGATCCTCCTTCACAGCAGTGTCCCCCTGTAGGTGAAATAAAAGTGTTAACAATGACCATTAGTGCCACAGTTTCAGGATGTTATTTTATATAATGTTTCAGATAAAACCATTACTGTATTCTACAGTAACAGAGTTTCAAATAAACTAATTTTATTTTGAAGCTCTATTCTACACAAGAGTTTCAAATTTTTATTGTAATGCTGTATTCTACACAGTTTCAGATAAACTAATTTTATTTTGATGCTGTATTCTACACAAAGTTGAAGATAAAACAATTTTATTTTGATGAGTGAAATGAATCAAATATAGAAAAAAAATGCACTGAAAATATTTTTGAACATTTATAGTCAATTGACTTAAATTAATTTAGAAGAGTGTATGCTAATTACTGACACAATTAATGAGACAATAAAGAAATTGACAGCATCTTACCTCTTTTTTGTATATACTCATACTGTGTTCCTCAGTACAATGGAGACACAAGGCCCAGGCTGTGTTAAACTGAGTGTCACACTGTGCACATACTAATATGGCTGGTTCACCAGTCACTGTGGACAAGGATCAACTCCAATTCAATTAAAAGATAAATCAAATAAATTTAGATCTTTTACTCTTTGAGCCTTTAAACAACTTCTGCCACCTTTCTTCTTCTAGCCAGCATTTTACTCTGAGCTGTTAACTCTTTTGCAGTTGCCAAGGATAAATAGTGTGCTGTCTTTTTTTTTAGTTGTTCAAGTCTGCCATACAGTGTTGGTTGGATTGTTGTGGTAATAGGTTCTGTCTAAGTGGGATGTTGGAAGATAGCTTTATGTGGTGAAAGAAATTGATACTGTCCAGTTTGTTTGATATGGCCTTTTCTTAGTAAATAGCTCACTGGTGCCCACTGATTGAGAAATTGTGATTGGTAGAGCTAACTATGACTTGAGATCTGGTCTTTCTAGTTGTTCCAAGGATGACCCCACCTTTTATTGTAAATTCTCCTATTACCATGCTTATGTGCCCAGGAATCCATTGTAATGTGACTGTGATGTTAAAATTCAGCGTTATATTTGTCAACTCTCTTAGGCTATATGAGAAGTAACTAGTCAATGCATGTAGAGTAGAAAGTGAGACTAAAAGACAATGAGATCTGATGCTGCTTGTATTCTGTCATTGAACTTGTTTTTAGCAGCCCCGTAACATCTCAATAGTTTTAAGTATCTAAAATTGATTGTTCCGGATTTTTTCGTGCAATACTAATCAACGCCAACAAATGTTTGTTTGCTCTTCTAACTTATATTACATTCAATTTCCATGCTTAAACGTTGCAAAAACACATTATCAATAATATGTTGTTCCATTTTTTATGTAAATAGCATATTAATGCTAAATCAAAATCTCTATACTGACTTTTATTTCATTAAGTGTAAAAATGTTCCGGATATTGTTTTATAAAAAATGAATTATGTCAAATGATTGTTTGAAATCGCATAATTGACTAATATTACACGTATATTATTTGACAATGCGTCACAATAATTTGATTATCGATATCAAATTGTTCAGTATTTTCATCTTAAACAAATTTTAAAAATATCGACAATAGGTTGTTCAGGGCTTTAAAAAAAGTAATTTACTAGAATTGATTACTGAAAATCACTTTTTAGACATTTAATTTTCTTGCTGAAACATAACATAAAAGTTTAGTAATCGAAAAAGAATGTTTAGGATTTTGTTTTGAAAAGAAATTGACTTACATTACTTACATTTTCTTACAAATTGTCGCCAGAAATGTCCAAATTTATTTTAAAATCTACTAACGCTAAATAACTGTTTAAACTCCCTCTTCTAATTAATAAACAAATAATCTTCTCATTTACGAAAAAATGTTATTCCAGATTTTTATGAAAAATATTTTATCTCATTCTCTCTTACAGTACAATTAATTTTCTACCTAAAACATAAAAAAATCTAATTATCGTTAATATTATGTTCCGATTTTTAAGGAAAACAACATCCAAACAACAAAAATGGTATGAATATTTTTCCACAATTTTAATAGGAGACCATCCAACAAATTTAATTAACGGTATTACATTTATCTGGAATTCTCTTTTTCTTTTACTATTTATACAAACATCCGGAACAATCTATTATATAAACTCAAATCAATTGTGTTCATACCTAAAATTATTCCGATGTTTTGAAACGTAAAATAAAGGTTAATCAATTTTTAATAGCTTTTAGTTGTTGTTTTTTATATTAAGATGGCGGACAGACCGACTGACAGACAAAACGCAAAAACAATGCGCTTTGATCCTCTTTAAATACATTCTATTAGAACTCAGTGCACCAATGTCTATGAACACTCGTTAAATATCTCATGTAAATAAAGACATTTTTTTATGTTACCGGTACTAGCCTATTGTGAGGTAATGGAATTTTTTTTTCTTTGATGTCATAGGAATGGACTCTTAAAATGTAATGCTAAAAGAACGCACTCTCTTCTTATCTTATATAATACAGACGTTACTTCAAAAAAGAAGATGATTACGTCCTACGCGTCATGCATTTAGTCATGCATATTAACCAATGACTTAAATTCTGCCAAGTCACTGGTTTTTCTGGCTAGCTCAGGCAACCCATTCCATGCTCTAATAGCACTAGGGAAGAAGGAGTATTTGTACAAATTTGTCCTAGCATATGGGACGAGGAATGTGCCTTTATTTTTGTGTCTTTCAGAGTATTTTATTAAATTTTGTTTTTGTATTTGAAGATTATGGTTCAGTGTTTTATGTATAATTGCTACTTTACTTTTGAGTCTTCTGTCCTGAAGGCTTTCTAAATTTAGTGATTTTACTAATGGTGTTACCCTAGTCAAATGTGAATATTCGTTTGTTATGAATCTCACTGCTCACTCGGTGCACCAATGTCTATTAACCCTCGAAAAATTGCTCGTATTGATGAAAACATATTTTAGTCTAACTAAGCTGTGTGACGTAGTGTTTTTTTTTCCTTTGACGTCACATGAAATGAATTCTTTAAATGAAATGCTAAAAGAACGCACTCGGTGCACCAATGTCTATGAACACTTGATAAATGGCTCGTATTGATGAAGGCGATTTTTAGTCTACTAGGCCGTCTGACCTAGTGTTTTTTTTTCCTTTGACGTCACATGGAATGAATTTTTTAAATGAAATGCTAAAAGAACGCACTCGGTGCACTAATGTCTATGGACACTCGATAAATGGATCGTATTGATGAAGGCGATTTTTAGTCTAGCTAGGCTGTGTGACATAGTGTTTTTTTTTCCTTTGATGTCATATGCAATGAATTCTTTTAATGGAAGTACTAAAAGAACGCACTCGGTGCACCAATGTCTATGAACACTCGATAAATGGCTCATATTGATGAAGGCAACTTTTAGTCTAGCTAGGCCATGTAACGTAGTGTTTTTTTTTTCCTTTGACGTCATATGGAACTAATTCTTTAAATGAAATGCTTAAAGAACGCACTCAGTACACCAATGTCTATGAACACTCAATAAATGGCTCGTATTGATGAAGGCGATTTTTTAGTCTAGGCTGTGTGACATAGTGTTTTTTTTCACTTTGACGTTATATGGAATTAATTCTTCAAATGAAATGCTAAAAGAACTTGGTATAGTAATGTTTATTAAGCCTCGTTATGTGACTCGCATTTAAAAAAGGAATGATATCTTGATTTAGATCTAATCTAGATTTTTTAAACTAGATCTAGATCTTTATTACAGTATATCTAGATGTGGATTTATATTCTAATTAAAATTATTTTAGTCTAGATCTAGAATTTCTAGACCTAGTTTAGACTAATATAGACTAGATTAAGATGTAGAATTTCAATTTCTAGACTTAAAGTGTAGATTTTGATTTCCAAAGGTTTTGATCAATATTGCAATGTTATAATATACTAAAACTAATATTCTATTTTTAAATTTAATGTTGCATTCAGTCTATTGATAGATTATCTAGGATATTTTTTTTACACAAATCTTATCTAAATTTCAGCTACATTATTCCAAGTTCATATTTTAGATCTAGATCTAGTAGCTATAGATCTTAAGAGTGCTAAATCAGAAGTTTAATTTAGGTAGATCTACATCCTCATTCTAGTTCCATTTTTTAAAAAATGCTGATATCTCTGTTGATAGGCTGAGACATCGAAGTAAAAGCACGATATATCTGTTCTTTTCTTTTTTTGTTTCTTAATTACAAACCTCCTGTAGGACGACGGGGGAAGGGGGGCATGCAGGGTTTGAACCAGGGACCATCGATAAATCCGAACGACAGTCCAGCACGCAGACTGAACGACAAGGCAGGGTTCATACCCTGTTTGTTGCCATCCTCCATTCCATCGTCCAGCGAGAAGTTAATTATTTTAAACTTAGAAGGAACACCCGAAACATGTAAAACAAAAACAAAAAACATTTTTTACAACGGCAAATGAATCTTTGAAACATTATTACTTTTGACCATCAAAATTAAATAACCTCATGAATATTCTTTGCGAATAGGCAGATCCGACAGGGATCCGACTTTGACAAGGGCCGCCTCTGAGTTTGTGTAACACTCTCTTTGTAATCTTGTTTTACTTTCTGCTTGTAATCCAATGGTAATTGCTTTAATTTTGGCCCTAAAATTAGTCTCCCAAGGGTGCACTTATCTCAAAGTGGTAAAGACCAGGAGGACACCAAGCTCAGGATTTATGGTGACTTTGAAGCCTGATTCATCAGTGTATATGTGGATAGCTGTTTTTGGTTAACTTCCTATTTTTTTTAGGGTACCTACTTTTAGTTCTATACCTACTTTGAATTCTAGTAGATTAGTTTCCTTTGTTAGTTTATTATTTATTAAATGTATTCTAATGCTTGGTTGTTTAAGATTTTTGTTTGAGACTGCAAATTTTTTCGCAATTGTTGTTTGATGATGGTTTAGCACTAACTGCCGCCATTATACAAAAATAAAACATTAACACAGACGAAATTATTTATTGAAAACTTTTATAAAGAATGTTTTTAAACAATCTAACCAGAAAAATACCTTGATTGGGAGAAACAGCTTCTTTAGCTTGTGTGCTAACTCGCAGCTGACATGGTATTTTCTTGTGTTGAGCAAGATTGTGAAGACTGGTAAACTGGAGCTTACAAACACCACAAATCAAAACATCTGGCCCTTTGCACCAGAAAATAAAGTACATTTCTTTTACCATATAAAATCATTTTCTTTATTAATTAGAAACGTGGTCTGTGCAAAATGGGAAATTTTTCAGCATTTCATTATGCTAAACTAAGGCAAAGTCTATTAGCTTAATTAATAAAGACTAATAAAAGAATTGTATTTCAAATAAAATGTTTAAACAATACAATAATCAATATTAAAGTTGTATAAATCTGTAAATGCCATCCAAAGACATTTAGACACTTTATTACTAAGCAAGATCTGGTAAACCTAAAATAACATTAAACATAAGACATTTTTAGATTATTTTTTTATTGAAACAAACAAAAAAATAAAAAATAAATAAAAGTAAGGCTTACAAGTTGTTTTGACAGCAACTGGTTTGTTGGGTGTGGCTATCTTGTTTGTGGTGGAAGCTGGTCTAGAAACTGCAGGAGATTTTGAAACAGTCTTTTTGGAAACTGTAGCCAGGGCACGCTTAACTGCATTGTTTGCCGCCATCTAGAGTTGAACAAGATAATAGTAACTTCACATCAATGTAGATAATGCTCAGAGACAAAAATGTATAGCAGTCCCAATTCATTTACAGTTGAAAATCCAAGACTTTACCTATTGTTTTAATGTGTAGTTTCAGTACCAGTTAAGAGTGGTAAAATAAAATATATTTCTATCATACTCTGGTTGCTATGAAAGTGAAAGTTAAAAAGCTAGCTTTCAAAAAACAAATGTCTGCAAAGGAGAAAAACTATGTCCAAAAACCTTTCTAATAACAACTTACACCCACTGAACAAAATGCTGACGGATGGAACATGTAGAAATCAGGATAGTAAGAGTAGCAAATACTATTAAAGATATTAAAATTTAAACAAAAATATACCATGGAAAGAACTGCACAATTACTGTCAATTATCTCAATTTTGCAAGATTTATCATCCTTTTTCTATATAAAGCACAATTAATTAATTACCACTAATGAATTAATTAATTGGTTAATTTTTTTCATTGATTAATGTGTTGTGATCAATCAAGAATAATTGTGCAAAGTTTCAACTTGATCAGAGAAATAATGTGTAAAGATTTGTAACAGACAGACAGAGTGAGTTGATATAAGCTTTGTAAAAAGATAAGCTGCAATGAGCAGCTCTAGGTTGTCTTGGAAAGGCTACAAGAGTAAAAGAGACCAAAAGAAATGAGTACAGTTATGGGTTTATGGATGTACACATGCAATAAGCAGCTCTTGATTATCATGGGAAGGCTACAAGACACCCAAAAAGAAATTAGTACACCTTTGGGTTTATGGATCTAAGTTTCTTGAGCATTGATGAGATGGAGATATCTTGGTTACATTGAAGTTTTAACATCTACTGATTTACATTTTATAATAATTGACAAAAATAAAATAAATAAAAATTATGTATTATTTTAAATATACCCTTTTGTTGGATGTATCTGTAGGCCCACTCAAAGTGACCAAAGTTCTCTGTAATGACTGATTGGTGCCAGGGATGTCAGATCGAGATTTTTTGGCTGGGCTGCTGGAAACATGATCAAAAATGTGTCATACAAACATGTTGACAGAACAAACCAGGTCACTACTTTTGGCATCACTAGAGTGCTTCAAGTAATATTACACAGATACAAAAAAGCTGCTTCGAATACTCACCTTATTTGCAACCAATGTGGTGTATATAAACATTGGGGGATTTTGATTTAAAAAATGTACTTTTATATATGTAAAAATGTTGACACCAATAATTAGCATAATAGCACAAACTCATTAACAATAAAGCCCGTTATAGTAAAAACTGAACCATTTAACTGTAACAGAATTGGTCAGCTAGACATTAAAGTTGTTTTTTTTTCTTGGTGATACAATTTTTACACTATAAAAGATGACTGGATCACTTTTAAAAAATGTATACAACAACAAAGCAATTCAAATACAGTACACATTTTATTGTATTTTTCTACGCAGAAAATATAGACTTGATATAATTTTGTTTGTTCAAAAACATTATCATATTTATATAATGTCCCTCTCCGCAGTACTCAAAATATTTTCAAGACATGAACAAATTGGATGGTTGAGGAAAACTACATTTCTGTTATTATCACATTGTACGTAAACAGTAAGGACAAGAATATGAAAAAGGAGTGGTTGAGAAGGGGGGTATCTATAAATTTATGCTAACAGAATTTTATTTTCTTATTAGAAGGCTTAATTTTTTTTTGTGAACAGTACATTCTTAGATATGAATCTACAAAATGTGTTTAATGTCTATAATTTGAAGAAAAAAAAACCTGTAAAAGGTCAAAAGTGGATTAACCACAATTTATTTACTCAATAAGGTATAAAATAAAATAATAAAGTCAGTATTTGAAGAGGATATGATATATTACTTAAAAACATATTGTTGAAGAAATAACTTCATTTACAATTTCAGATGCCCTGGCACTACCTAATTAAGTGTTTTAGTCAGCTTGTCTTGATTTTTTTTTCCTTACTATAAAAGAAAAAAAAAACTAATACATTAAGTTTAAGTTGTCTTTTTTGTTTTTAACCTAACATTATTAGACAATTAAAAAATAAAACCTGTTAAAGTACAATGAAATTGTTATAATTCTAATGGACCTTTTTTAAACAAATTTACTTTCAATTGTCGTTTTTTAAAAACCTTTAATCACGAAAGACAGAAAGATATTGAATTTAATTTTATTTAGTGATTTAAAAAAAAAAGAAAATTGCAAAAACTTACCAATTCAAATCCATGAAAAGCATTACTTTGTCATGTAAAATTTGTTCAGTTAAAAAAAAATCTTTTTGTACAATAATTAAAAAGAAAAAATGCTGGTGATAAAAAATATTAACTTAAAAATTTTCTTTATTCTATCATAGTATATTTTTAGGTAAAAAGTTAACCTTAAAAAAAAAAGGTGGCCTAGAAAAGTCATATAGAACAACAGAATTACTTACGTATCATTTACTGATCTCCCACCAGCAGAGCGCTTCAGCGCATTTCTGTTTTTAGGCTGAGACACTATATTGATATCTAAAAATGGGGAAAAAAATGGGTGACCAATAAAAAAAATTTACCCCAAGTAAAAAAAAACAACAACTTCTTCCAGAGGTTACTTGACATTGTGACTTTTTTTTACTAGATTCTTATGGCAGAAAAAAAAGTGTCTCAGTTAAAATTTTCTTTAATGATTAAAATATATATCCCAGAAAAAATTGGATTAAATTTTTTTTTTCCAAAAAAAAAACAAAACTATATTTTGTTTCCTTTACTTGAATTAATAAATGCATAATTTTAAAAAGAAAAATGTTTGTTCATGATATGCTATTTGTAACAATAAAATGATTTAATATTAAGTTCTATTCCCAGAGGAAACAAAAAAAATAAAGTCATAGTTGCTGAAAAAAAATTCATTTGTTACATGTAAAGTTTAATTAAAATAATGTGTAATAAATACCAATTATTCAAAATCTTTCAAAATGTAGGCTCTTTTATATATTCCTTTCTCAGTCTTTGGCCACCGAAAAAGAATGGTGATAGAAAATATAAATGTTTCAGATTTTCAATATGTGATATTGTCTAATTTATAAAACAAATGTATACCAAATAAAATGCATCTGCTTTACATAAAGAAACTTTTTTTCTTATGTCAAAATTAAAATAATTTTGAACAATATTTTATGACAACTTTCCAATAAGAAGTACTTTATGCTAACACTAGTCCTATCAACCAAATAGGGAACAAATTCCCTAATAACACAAATAATGACATTTATACATTTAAAAAGTTAAAGATGTTGAATGAACATAAGACTTAATATTATTATTAATAGTAAGACAGAATAAATGTATATATGGAAACTGCAAATATATACGGGACATATGACAGCCAGTCATATGATTCAGGGAAAGAAATTGTGTCTGTTACTTCAAAAGAAAATAAATCTCTCCTACATATAAAAAGTCAAAGAACCCCAAATCAAACAAACAATTCTTTCCAACCTATTCTTGACCAATTACAATTTTAGCTAATCCTAGACTATCCTGGAATGAAATTTAAAGAGCAAACAAAATGTTATGGCTCTTATAGTTCCATTTAAAAACAAAAAGAGATGTAAGCAAGGGTTTAGGATTACACAATTAATTGGAATATAGTTCTACATGAACAAAAAACAAGTTTTGACAAAACATCCAGTTATAAATACTGATAGTTTAATAATTGATTTACTTAAGAAAATAATCAGTAAATTATGTGGGTAAGTACTGAACTATTTAAATTACAAACTCTTTTACAATCAATAATCTTGAAAGACATTTTTTTTTTCATTTTCATTTGCTATATGTGATGTTTAAAAAAAAAATTTATTGTCTATTTTGTATGAGAATTAACTGTTTTAGCAGTACAGCTTGAATTTGTACCAATCAAACTATGATTGATGAACATCACAGATGTAGAATAAGATCATCTTGAATGATTCCGTCAAGAATTAAACAAGGCTAATAAGCTAAGGTATCATTAATAGAACAAAAGATGATTATAAAAATAGATCACTTCTATCAAAGTATGACAGTATTTCAAAAATTAATAAACAAAAAAAAAAGTTTTATTGCATTATTTCAACAAATTATTGGTTTGAATTTTTAACATAAAAAAGACAAGCTAGGTAAATTTGAAGTGTGGTTATATATATTTGTCTCATAATAAGTGCATTAAACATGACAAAACATATTAATTATAGCAAATGAAATATGTTCCAACCAGTTTCACACAAAATGTACATGTGAAGTTTATATCAGATAGCATGATTACATTTAAAATAAAACATTCTATCAATTCATGACATTACATTGGAGCCATTTTTCTCACTATAGACCAACTCTTCTGACAATCTTTCTATAAAATGGAGAAAATGTATCAAACTAGTTCTTGTTTTGTAGCAGTTCAAAAAAGAACAAAAAACCATACAGGAACAGTACATGTCCTAAACATCCTAACAATTTTACCATATAATTGTAAATCAATGAAGTGTCACAACATACAGGCATAGATAAAAATTATATTAATAAAATTATAGTGTACAAAATATGTACTTTTTAAAAAATTACAACATCATAATTCAGGACAGATTTCTGTTTAACATGTCATATACACCCATTCATTAGCTGAGCAAAATAATTAATAATTATGCTAATTTGATTGATATTTATGAAAACAAAAATTACTGAAACAAATTTATAAAGTTTTTTGATCAAGAAAGAAATACAATATAAAACTACATTAGACTTAAAACAAACATTGTTGATATAAAGAACTAATGGTAAAAGAAATACTGGATATGAAACTATTAACTCTTTAACTCCGGAATTATTTTTCACACTTGGACGGAATTACTGGTTTTTTTTTCTTTTGGAGTGAAAACATTGCTTTGATTAAACTTTTATAACATTTGTTTTTTAATAGAAAATGATATATTTAGTATAGAATTAAAAAGGAATGCATGCCCTTTTTATGTAGCACAAAGTAATTTTTATAATACAAATAATTATTTTTATATTAATGTTTGAAATTTTAAAATAAAAATTTACCCACTGCAGAAAATCCTCCAAGATCTGGATCTAGACATGATCTTTGAAGAATTTTATGATCCATATTGAAAATGAGGTTTTTTGTAATCATATTTATCCATATTGTCACAAAAATTTATAGAGAAAACACATCTAAAACACATAAAATGGAAATTTTAACTAATTATCCATGCACTACTATTGGAAAAATGAAAACTGACCATTGTAGACAAGTCAACAGCTCTGGGTCTATATTTGATCTCGGAATTATATTATGATCAAAAAAGAAAAAATTATTATTTACGATATTTATTCATATTTCAACATAACTATGCAACCATTTAAAAACACATAAAATGAATGTTTTGAGCTCATTATCCCCTATCACTACCATCCAGGACATAAATCTAAAGAAAATAGAGCCTTTTTAAGACCCCACTATTTCCAAAAATCTTTCACTGTAAAACAACAAAATATGAAATTCTGGATGTTTAGCGAAGGGAAACTACTCAAGATAATGTTTTAAGCTATTAAAAACATAAGGGTGAAAAAAAAATTTTAAACGCCAGGGTTGATCAGAGCTGGGTAATCAATGATGGGAGGGTCCTTACAGAATCAAAGAGTTAATATCCTTCTTTCATAAAAATGCATTATAACAACATGTCTGTAATCACATCTAATGTTACACTATACACATGAGAATAACTTTTAATTACACAAATCGATATTAAAATTCTGTTTTAAAAAATGTGCATCCAAATACTTGTATGATAAGTGCATATTTACTTTAAAATGTATATTTCATTAGAAAAAAGTTACATGATGGGCCTAGAAAATATTACTATTAATATTTATTACATAAATTATATTATACATAAATATTACATATAAGATTATTTCCCTTTTATTTACATCATAAGGTGAACGATTCTTTGTAGCCTTAATATATTACATATATAATACTTTGAAAGCTTGTTGAAAAATGGTATATAAATGTGTGTGAAATGAAAATAAAACCTTTCAATTATGAATTTGAAAAAAAAAAGTTTGTTTAAAAGACAAGAAAAGTAGCTGTTGCTTTATTTGAGCTTGACACAGACAATGATAAAATTGGATTTCAATAGCATTTTTAGACTGCACAAATCAAGAGTAAACTTATCCTAGAGATGCTGATAAAATGTGAAATTTATTAAAGACTAAATTCTTGAATGTCACCAACTTCTTTTTACTACTAAAAAAAAAAATACAAATACAAAAAAAAAACGTGTAAAGTATACAAATATGAGTCACATAACAAGGGAATGGCAGCAGCCCCAATGGCAAGAGTGTTGGGGGCACCCACATTAGATATCAAAATACTGTATATCAACTAAATTGCATTTTAATCTATTTGAGAGTTTCAATGGGACAGGAGCAATAGTCTGGAGGAACTGGTAGATTGCAAGATACTTCTGTAAAACAATGTGACTGTTGCTACAGATTGTTCATTGGTTAACTTCCTTTGTATTATATGTAATTTTTTTATTTCTTACTTGCTACTACTATTATGCAAATATGAATTAAGAACACCAGCATTTCTCAAACAATATAGGGTGCATCCCTAGGGAGGAAATGTACTGACAAGGGGGTGCGAGGGCCTGAGTGGGGAGGGTGGTGGACAATAGACAAGTCAATTTATTCTTCAAAAGGCTAGGATGTATAGACCTCTCTAGACCCCCATGAGAATTCATTTCTCAGCCCTGATTGTAGAAAAACAGCTCAATATAAATTTGTTCCACTGTTATTTACTTTCATTATGAAAAGTAACAAGTAAAACAAGAAAAACCTAAAAAAAAAATACTTTAAAAAAAAAACTAAGCTTATACCAGGTGTAATTGTATTATTTAGTTTGGATCAGTCATGTAATTAAATTTGTAATAGATCTAGACCAACAACAATAAAACTGTAACAATAAAATAATATTTTTACTGTTTTTATTTAGCGTTATTTCATGCTTTTAGCTTTCTCAATATTCAATATGCTATGATTTTATCACTTTTTTAGACCAGTTGGGGAAATGGGAAAGGGGGAGGGGGGGGGGGGGGAAGGGAAGAAAAAAAATATCTGGGTGAATTTTACCGTAATGGCTTTTTTTTTTTTTTTAAATAAGGGAACAATCTGAATTCGAAAATCCTAAATAAACACTTTGCATCGGCTTTCTCAGCCCCAAGAGACAGAGACATAATACTTAATTTGAACCAAGTAGACAATATAGGAATTCAAAGAACTAAGCAATGAGCTAGCACCAGTGTTCAAAATACTTTTTCAGGCATCTCTTAACCAGGGCAAAGTACCAAGGAACTGGAAAGAGGCTAACGTCACTCCCCTATTTAAAAAAGGAGAAAAATCTGACCTAGGAAACTACAGATCAGCATCACTTACCAGCATCACATGTAAAATCCTAGAACACATAATATTTAGTAACATCAATAACCACTTAGACAAACATGATGTCCATACTACATACCAACATGGATTAAAAAAATATTGATCATGTGGAACACAACTAATAGGACTAATTGATGATTTTTCATAATAGTGAGCAAACAGATCTATGATATAGAGATCTTATTAGATTTTTCCAAGGCTTTTGACAAAGTTTGTCATAGTCTGCTTAAAAAATTAAAATATTTTGGCATTGATGGTCCATTGCAACAGTGGATTCAGGATTTGCTGATAGGGAGAGAACAAACTGTAATAATAAATGGCCCTAAATCAACACCAATAAAAGTACACTCAGGTGTACCTCAAAGAACAGTCTTAGGTCCACTACTATTTTTAAACTGCATAAATGATTTACCAAATTTTGCATTAGTTGTCAGATTATTAGCAGACGATAGCATAATATTTCAAGCAGTAATATCAACACAAGATACAGAAATTTTACAAAGAGAATTAGATGAATTACAGAAATGGGAATCAAATTGGAACACGTCTTTCCACTCAGAAAATCTTCACCTATTAAGAGTAACAACAAAACTAAAACAAATAAACTTCACTTATCTTATTCATGGTAAACCAGTAACACAAAGACTAAAAATGCAAAATTCCTAGGTGTTATAATAAATGAGAAACTGTCATGGAATCCCATACTGATGAAACTTATTTTTAAAAAATCAAACAAAACATTAGGGTTTATTAGCAGAAATTTCTACACCTCCACAGGCAGACATTCTAAACACTCAGTTTGTATAGTTATATATTGTTCATTATAATTTAGAGCAGCGACCTATAAAGGGGACTAACTCAGCTTATACCACCACTCCACTCAAGTAAAGCTTCTTTCCCTTGTTCGAGATACCAAACAAAAGAATTAATTACCAATATTTAATTTAAAAAAACTAATTGGTAATTTTTAAAAATTGATTCTTGTGTTGTCAGCTAAAAGAAAAAAATTGTGCGAAATATCAGCTTAATCAGAGACTGAGTGTCAGAGAAATGAAGTGTACAAACATTTTACCAGTCAGACATACAGACTGAGTTGATATAAGCTTTGTAATAAAAATACTTTCTTAAAAAGACAATTTCTCCTTTATGAAGCTGATGACTGTTTTGTGAGAGAATATTTACTCTTAATAACTAATGAATGATAGATAAGAATTAAACAAAAATGGAACATATTTTACCCAGCTCCACAAACAAAATCCTGATTAGGTTTTAAGTTTAAGTAAGTTTAAATCTACTCAGATTACTCAGAGTCAGAGTATTTAAATTCAAATGATAGGCCTATACATGTAAACTTAGAAGACGGTGAGCAAAATGTTCCTGAATGTTTATCAATTTATTTAATAAATAGAGCCTACATGTGGAAATACCTGAAAACATGATAAAGAATAAGATAGAGAATGTCTAGTCCTCTAGCCGAATTGGTACGCCACCAACATATTGATTTATTATGAATAGGCAATACTGTACAAGAAATAGGTTCCCATGAATATTAATACATTGAATAATCATTATCATTTTTAAATGTAAGTTCCAACAAAAAATCAGGATATGTGTAGTGTAAAATTTTTTTTTTTAAAAGGCACATAAGTAAGAAAAACATTGAGGTCTAATCCATGATTATTGACTCAATTAAAGGAACACTTAAATAAAATAAATTTAAAAAAACAGTTTCTGTTTATGAAATGTCAAAATTTACAGAAAACAAAAGTGTTTCCAAATTAAAATAATAATATTTTATAGTTTTACATTAAAAATGTTTATTTTCCTAGTTTAATTGAGTAGAAACATTTTTTTCTCAAAATGTACAAAAAAGCAAATACCCACATTACCAATCAAGTATAAAAAAAATGGCATGATTTATTTTTCAGGAAACAATTTTACAATTATTGAAAATTTCCAGTTTTTTGGTAGCATTTTTTAAAAAGCACTAATTCCTTATAAAATATCTACTTAAACATCTTTATAATGCACAATTATGTATAATAATCATAAAGTAATAATTTTTTTTAAGAAAATCTCATTTGAAGTTAAAAATGATTATATTTTTTCCCAAAGTAAATGTTATCTATAAACATTCTATCACACAAGTATAAATAAGGTATTCATAAAGATCTATTGGCTTATACCAGGCATTGCTATTGGTCACTTAATAGTAATTCAGGAACTTACACATTGCATATAAATAACAAAAGGATCAACATTGGAAAATTTTAGTTTATAACATCACTGGACAGTATTGGACACATTTTTAACATAACACTCTTTATCTGTTCTTGCTGATAAGTAATGGTCAACCATAACTATAGCAGAATCTTTCATCTAATGAATGAAAAAGGCTGTCTGTAGAGACAAACATTCTGTGATAAAAAAAAAAAGGACAGTTAAAGCTACCTACCTATTGCCTGACCAGCATAGTGTTTACCATCTTCACTGGCACCTGCACGCCTGGCCTCATCAGGATGACTGAACTGGACAAAAGCATAACCTTTGTGCATCGAGATGCCCATTATCATCCCATACCTGCTGAAAATGCCTTCAATAGCTTCCTTGTTCAAAGCAACAGTGTTGAGGTTACCAACAAACAGCCGAGAGTCCATTGAGGCAGGGTCATTTGAGTTAGTGCAACTGCTTACCATTGGTACTGGTGGAATGGGTCCTAAACCTGGAAGTGGCATTCCCAGGCCTGGTATTGGCCCTCGAGGGACTAGATGAGGAAGTGGACCACGAGGCCTTAAAGGACCCATTCCAGGGTGACCCATTCCAAGTGGTCCCATTGGCCTAGGTGGGCGACGCATTATTTAGGCTGAGTTTTATCCTAAAATATGAAGGAAAAAAAAATGTCAACTATCATTTGCACAAAATTACAAATTTTGATATTTGATATTTTTAATTTTTGGCAGATTGGCACAATTCAGGCCATGTCATACCTAAAATCCCTCAAGGGTTACTTCCCCTATCTAAGTGAAGTGTTAACCCAGTATTTTCCCAGGATCAACATAATCAAACATTAGCACAAAGGTGTGGCCATTCTTAAGTTTGGAGATGGTCATGCTTCCATGCCATGTCATACCCTTAGATGTGGACTGCCACTGCCACAATTCATCTTATTTTGTTGTAGGTCTCAACCTCCCACCAATCCAGCCACTCTCGATAGGTAGCAGAGGCTATACTCTCTCAGATTCGAGCAGGGAATTTGGGTTCCTGACACCGCATTATTTATGGCTCTCTTTGCTTCTCTGTTTGTCATTTCATTTCCCTCTATGCCCACATGGGAGGGGACCCAGATTAAGGTGACATCATTATGGTCAGATGTTATTTGCTCTAAGAGCTTTAACATGCTTTTATGTACCAATGGAATGTCAGTCTTCTTCCGCCCCAAAGCCTGCCTGATACTTTTACAGCCATAAGTGTCTTTAACTCGGCCGTGAAGATGAAGCATTCATTTAACATCCTTTCCATGGTTTTGCAGATGCAGCTTGTTAATGCTGTTGGGCGATAGCTGGGTCAGACCCGTCTCTTCCCGGTTTAGGTATTGTGGTTTTCTTCCAGCTAATTGGGAAAGTGCCTGATTGCCATACACAGTTAAAAGTTTTTTTTTAGCAAGCTTGTCAATGAAGATTCAGGAAGATTCTTAAGGAACTGATAGTGGATTTAATCTTCTGGTGCTGTGTCATGTGATTTGTCAAGTGAGTCCCTCAATTTTTTCCAGTGAGAACAGCTTGTAATAGTCTTGATTGTTCTCTGATCTCTCTCCTCTCTGACTTTTTAAAATTCTGTGTAGTGTGCAGTGGATGATTTATCTGCCATTGAGGATTCAAGGCAGTCAGCTAAATCTCAGTTCGTCCTTGGTTTTTCAAATACCCTATTGCATTTGATTATTTCCCATTGATCCGCCTTCCTAACCATTCTAGCAGAAGTTTTGGCATCCAGACTCCCGAAAATATTTATCCCGAAATTCCTTTTGGCTGACCGCATGGTTTGTCTAGCCTTTGCTCTATCTATCCTGAATAGCTTTAGATTTTCCTGGGAATGATTTTTTATAAATGCAGCCAGTCGTTTCTTCTATCACCATTAGCATATTTTCAAGCTGCATCAAACCATGGTTTGCTCTAAATTAGGCCATTTTTGATTTATGGAGGTTAGAAATACAACTTTCCTTGCAATATCAAGTAGCTTGCTAGCAAAAATATCAGCTGGACTCTGTTCATTTAGGATATTCTCTATGATATCCTCAGAGCATCTTTTTTTAAAATTGTTCCCAATCAGCTTTATTCAGCTTCCACCGCTGAGGTCATCCCAATGAATGGAGATCGATTGATGATTGGGAAGTAATCACTTCCCTTTAAAGGCCATTGTTTACTGATCATTTAAAGTCGTCCAGAAGTCCAGGGACGCATATCCAGTTTCTGGATGCAAGTAGATCGGTGATGCATCATTAAGTATGCATAAATCATGTTGGAGGAAGATATCCTCCTACATACAACCTATTGTGTCAGTATTGATGGATCCCACATAGTTCACAAAGTATTATGGGCATTGAAGTCTCCAAAGATTATATAGGGCCGAGGGAGATGTACTATTAGGTTATCAATGTCTGTTGGATTCAATCTAGATAGTAGATCCTATTAATTTATCTCTCTATTATTTATGTCTAGCTAGATCTATAGTCTAGATCTAGATTCTAATTCTAGAATCATCAATCTAGATTTCTAAATCTATTCTAGATAAGTATACTACTAAATATATCTAAAACTAAAGTAGAAGTAAAGTATTTAAGTATAAAACTTAATCAATTAAAGATCTACTCTCATAACTCTTGTGACAAGTCAAAAGCTTGCTGTCAGAGTCACTCAATTTTATCACAGCATTAATTATTATTATTTATTAATTTTATTTTTATTATTTCCCATTTTTAGTCCCGATTTCACTACCAACCCCCACCCAGGCATTTTAAAATGATTAATTGCCAGTGCTCTACAAAAAGGTTTGAACTGTTTTTTATGAAGTTTTTTAAACTTATAGTCATTAAATTTTAGCAAATATTTTTCTGCGCAGTGCTATTTTCATTTTTAATTTTAAAAAATTATCTATCTGATGCATATAAATAGCTATTTAAATACAGTAGAATTATAATTAAACAAAATAAAACACACTACAGATCTCTGATTTGTTTTATTTGTGATTTTTGGGCTCATATGATGACAAAATCACATATATTTTTATTTTTCGTCAAAGGTTTTTTTATATATTAATTCACTTTTTTTCAAAGATTTTATTGCTTGGTCTTATTTTTTAAATTTGTTTTAACAGAATACAGGTGAATGAAAAAGACTGTGAAGTTTCAACCCCATATCTTAAAGACTTTTTATAATACAGTTAATTAACGTCCAACTGCCAGTTGTTTCGGTCACAGATTTTTTTTTTGCTTTACAAAGGCTAAAGAAGGCTAATTTTTGACCACTAAAAATTTAATAACTTCCCTAACAATTAACTCAGCAATATAAAATTGGTATCATTGGAAAGCATTTTTCAAGCTCTATCTAAACAAATAGGTTCCATTGCGTTGTGATCATTTTGAATTTTTTTTTATCGAAGTACCTAATATTATTGGCATCATGACGTTGGCCATAATGCATAATCTTATCTTATCTTATATAATACAGACGTTACTTCAAAAAAGAAGATGATTACATCCTATGTGTCATGCATATTAACCAATGACTTAAATTCTGCCAAGTCACTGGTTTTCCTGGCTAGCTCAGGCAACCCATTCCATGCTCTAATAGCACTAGGGAAGGAGTATTTGTACAAATTTGTCCTAGCATATGGGACGAGGAATGTGCCTTTATCTTTGTGTCTTTCAGAGTATTTTATTAAATTTTGTTTTTGTATTTGAAGATTATGGTCCAGTGTTTTATGTATAATTGCTACTTTACTTTTGAGTCTTCTGTCTTGAAGGCTTTCTAAATTTAGTGATTTTACTAATGGTGTTACTCTAGTCAAATGTGAATATTCATTTGTTATGAATCTCACTGCTCTATTTTGTGTTTGTTCCAGTTTCTTAAAATACGTCTTAAAGTGGTTGCAGAAGTCAATATCCCAGTGACCTGATTTTGGTAGAATAAGTATGTTTATACTTTTATTTTTTTTGTTCGTATTTATGCATAAAATGAAAACATCCTAATGATTTCATGTGAGGGGCTATGCCTGGGCTTAAAATTTAGTTCATGTTAATATAGAATTAAAGTCTTAGTTTACTGATGCCTAAATATAGAGTGTCCGAAGTAAATTATGGTGTCCGGAATCAAATAATGTGGGTCGAATGTGTCCGTAAATGTGCATTATTTTTTTTAAGTAAATAGATTTACATCTATATGCACTAATTGTACCCATTTTAAAAGCTTGATTTTATGACACATATGCCTTGTGACAAACGATGAACGAAGGAAAAAGAAACAGAACTTATTGTTTTTTTTCAGATGCCCCATTCTATTAACTTCTGAATTATGTGTTATAAACCAATACCTAGCACATGTGCTTGATGTGAAGAGATATTAATAAAACGAAAAGGCAAAGGGGAGGTATAGAATGTAGATATGGTATTTTGAAATAAAAATGTCTTGGGCAGGTAAAAAAAAAGGGGGGGGGGGAGATAAACATTCAAGACACTGTATCCAGAGATCATCAATAATTGATCGAGCATTAGAATGTGATGTCAGCCTCAAATACATAGAGTCAGTTGTGCTTCTCGATCTAGACGTGTGGCGCCGGGTCTATAAAATTATATATATATTTATTTTTTTTTGCCATAAAGTATGATAAAGCTCATAATGAATAACAAAGACACTCCTTTGAAACATCACAAATACACAAAATAATAACAATAACACATTTAACCACTCTCTTATTCTGCCTACACCCCCTTACCCGCGCTTCTTCTTACACAATTCCTCTCTCCAACATTCACACTTTTTCAGTGCAAAGTAAAAAAAGTAAATTTTAAGACTCAATCTAAACGCAGCCACTAGACTAACACACAAGAAAAAAAGAAAAGGTCAGTGATAGCGTAACACACAGGTGTAAACCAGGCCATCAACACAGTCCAAAAACATTGTTCAAGTTGTAGTAAGAACAATGTTGAGGGGAAAGGGGGAGGAGCCATCAGTCGAGTACCTACTGTCAAGCCGCTAATTAGGTCATAAACACTAGGCATGATAGATACGTAGTATATATAGATATGTTGTTTGTGTGCGTCTGACAAATACTAAGCGTGCTCTAAAATACGTTGTTGTTTTTCTTGGTCAACCTGGTGGTTTAGGGAGGGAGGATCTATCTACATCTATAGGTAACACAGCTCACAAGCTACTATAGCTTTTCAGCCCCCCCCCCTCCCACGCCCCGATCGAAAATATCTAGCACTGACTTTTGGGCTGTTACATACACTGAGCGGGCTAGATCGGCGGCTAGTTACGTAGGGACGCGTACAGTATGTTTTGTTTTTAGGTCAACCAAGTAAACTGTTGTGTCCTGCAACGATTTGGGGAGGGCGGGATTATCTATTGGCTACCAAAGCTTATTGGGCTCTCCACCAAATAAATAATATCTGGATTTATTAATGGCCTTATATCTCAAAATAGCTTAGACCTAAATAAGTACTGGTACGGTAATGTGTCGGTAATGCGTTACTGGGCTTAGCATCGTCAGTTTCTAAGCAGAGCTGATCAGTGATAGATTCCTTCGATGTGGAGCATGTGAAAATGACTAAAATCTGTCTGTCTTGACATGGCGTAAAAAGAAAATAATATAAATAAAAAAATATATAGATTATAACACTTTTGAAACACCATACTTTTCACAAAATTTTAAGATTATAACACTTTTAAAGCACCATACTTCTTGTGTGTTCTATAGTTTCTTAATATGTTCAATAAGATAAGATATCGGTAAAACGAGGTTCGATAATTTAAGCTTTTGAAAGCATCGACCTGACCCACTTTAACATCAATACATCAAATATAAGTTTAACTATGAGTAGTAATAGAATAAAACATGTCTACTTTTTATGAAAAATGGATGAGGAATTCATAGATTAGATACAATCAGTTTTTTTCTAGGTCTAATTTTAACAGAGATACACAAATTCAAACATAAAAAATGAGCTTAACTTGTTCGATAAACGTAAGTTACTGTAGATCTAGAATCTTTAATCTAGAATCATAAGACATAAGAAATGGAATGCTAGAATCTTTGAATCTAATCTAAATCTCTAAATCATAAATCTGTCTATAATGACTCTAATGTATTGTACTAGTCTATAATTTTCTATGTCTATGTCTATATCATAGTCATAGTATATCAGTATATCTATTATACCTTGTATTGACAACACTACAACAGGTTCGAATAGATATATAGAGTCTATATAGATCTAGATTTCTTTCCAAATATAGAAAATCTAGTTCTAGAGTAGAGTCTTATTCTTTTCAAATTTTAAGCAAAACAGATGGAAGCACAGCGGTGATTTTTTTGTGCCGACAGATTTCCTGAGGAGAATATCCGTGTAAACTTTTAGAAAGATGAAGCCACAATGCTATGCTAACGACTACTTAAAATTCACGTATTACATCTGGATAGATCAATGCATCTAGATCTATAACATATATTTTGTTAAAACAAAAACACAAAACCTCCAGATATTTTTTTACTTTAACCCCCCCCCCCCAACCAGATGGTTTTGACGCTAAAACCTCCCTTTTCAATATATAAAATCTAAAGCAAACTGCAATCATCAAATTCCAATATTGTGAATATTGCCAAGAGAGGTTACACATTTCTACCAGTTGCTGGGCTCCATTAATAAAGTGCAGTGAATAGCATGGAAGTAATATGTCCAAATTGGAAAAAGACTAAATGTGGCTCAACAAAGATGGCTAAGACGGATTTCAGGAGTCAGTTATGGAGATCTCAATCAAGTAAATCCTATGCCGAACTGGGAGTCGACCAAGTAGTGATGTTGTGGCAGAGCGTCGCATGAGGTTTGAGGGACATGTTCTCTGACGAAATGAATTAGGCCTATGCATACCAAGAGTTGCGAGGAAAACGGAAACAGGGAAATCCTAGTAGACACCAGGTGGGAAGAGGCTTCAGACATGCCAGTGACAGATTTTTGTGGAGACAGCTTGCTGCCCAATGCGCCGAACGGCGCGGCAGGATCTATAATAAGTCCTAAGTAAGTATAAGAATAGCAGATCAGGTTTTTGAACTAATTATACTAATGCACTGGCGTAGATACCTCAGGATATGCCTTTTACTTTTATTAGGTTTGTGCAAAATGTCCGTCTGTCAATGAAATGAAAAATATTTCACCATGCGATGCGGCTTGAAAAAGTTCAGGTGCAACTGCTACTTTTGATTTTCTACAAGCAAACCGTTTAGTTTATAAAATTAATTATGCGAGTGATTTTTTCATTAAAAAAAACACCAATTCTAAAACAATTACGTAAATGTAAGGGAGGCAATGTTACAATATGTTAACAAAGAAAGATAATTTTATGTGTATTTTCAGTATCACTAAGTCAAATATATGTATAAAATGTACACGAAATGTTCACAACAAATATAAATAATAGTTAAAGGTGTTTTTTTTCTGGTCAACTAGCTGCTCAAATTAAAAGAAAACATTTCTGTTTGTTTATACAGACTAAGAATACACTTTATATGTAAATATCTTGCATATTTTTTTTAAATGGACTTTTATGCAGAGACTTTCGTGCAGAAACGTGGCAAGTATCTGCTAGCCGTAGTGCTATCAGTTCCCTCAAAATTAAAAAAATTGTCAGATTTAATTTACTTTTTGTTTAGCGCCCCTATCAAAATAAAAGAGGCTTTTTTGTGCATTTTGTCTGTCAGTTGGTCTGTCCGTCACGCTTAGATTAAAAAAACAAACTCCAAAAGCTATTGAAAGAACGCTGGCATTCGTATCTGAGATGCCTCTTTAAGAGTATCTTGCCATCATATCTTGTCGTCTTTAAGAAGACCCAATTGTTGGCACGCCTCTTTGAAAGTTTTACATTCCACGACATTGGCAGTTCGTAGATGGTTGAAACTTGTGATGCCTATGGAACGGGTAAGGTGAAGCCTTAGGTAATAACGTTCGGTGTCGTTAATGACAACAACAGGCATTCTACCGATCACTTTTGTGCCTCCTCTAATTCTCTTTTGTCATTTTCCAGAGGATTGTTGGAATATCTAATGTTGGGGAACATCAGTGTAATGTAACTTCACAGCTTCAGGATCCTCCTTGTTCAGTTCAAACCAAGTTAAGAGCATGGTGCTTTTGTGGCCTGTCTTTGTAGCGCTCGTTCTTCGTGACCCTCGTGAAAGAAGATGACTTGAACTGATAATCGTGTAATAACGTGTTGTTTTTTTTTGAAAGACTGTACTCGTTCAAACGCCACATTGCCTCAGGAGCACTAACCATCAAGAAAAGTTTGTATTTCGTCATGCTGGATAACACTAACGGCTGGCTCCTTCTGAAGTAAAATGGATGAAGCGTGGTGTCCTTTGTAGACATACTTGTATAGATACTTGATACATTGAATGGACGCGCACACTTCAACATTAATGTGAGCATTGAATTTCTGAGAAAGCCAGGGATTGTAAGGTACTATCCAACGATTGTCAATGTCGTATTTGCCAACAATGGCAGTTATGTCTTGTCTTCTGCGGTATATGGGATACCCTTGTGTGTTTTCCTGAGTCTCGGCGTTGAATTCCTTTGGGAAATTTTTGGTGCACTTGCCGTCTTTCATGCAGGATGAGTTGATTTCGGGATTTAGAAGCTCAGCGCAGACATATTTGTCTATGTCATCTTTGGTCTTTATTTCGCACTGTGAATCAAGTGTCAGTAACATATGGAAATGAGGCAAGCCTCTTTTTTGGAACTCAATGACGAAAATATTTGCGACTACATTGCCGAAAATATTTCTCTATAGAATGTCAGTTAGGAACTTCCGCAGTTTGATATGAAAGACGCGGGCAGCAACATCAGGTCTGTGTTCTGTTCGCTCATGATGGGGAATGGCGTTAGAGATTTCCGGCCAAGCAGGATTGCAGGTGAATGTTAGGAATAAGTCGGGCTTTCCACATTTGCGGACAATTGCCATCGCGTCTTGGTACTTCTGTTGGCATGTACCGTGGACAGCCTTGAAACGTAGAGGGAAGAATGATCTACTGTCCAGGGCGAAGGTTATTGTCTTGTGATTTCTCACCGATAGCATCCATCAATCCCCTGTATTGTTCTACACACACAATCTTGTTGATGAGAGCGTATATGATGTAAACGTGAGCCTTCTGTTCTGACATATGCGTCGACGACATATTGCTGGAAGAGTTTACCGCTGGAATGCAAGATGCTGAATGCAGATCTCATGGCAAGCATGTAAGCATAAAATTGGAGTTATGTGCCATGGGTTCTGTTCGCGGTTCGCTTTTCTTCAACATGGGTCATTTGTATGTGCCAGCCTGGATCGCCGTAAGGGAATAGCAGTAGATAAACCATGGGGTCACAGTGGAAGGGGGTTTTATGTTTGTGAACGATTCAGTGCAGTATTGACACTGGAAGGATTTTGTGTTTGGATGTGTTTTGAAATGGTTAGTAAGATATCTGAGTGAGTGAAACTGTTTGTCGCAAATGCTGCAAAGAAAATTTGTTGAATGTGTTTCTATTTGTACATGTTTAGTTTGTTAGTGCTTCTTGAGAGTGTCAGTTGTTTTGAAGCATCGCTGGATTTGTTCGCATTGCATTATTCGTTCAATGGAGTGTGTTTTTAAATGTACGTTGAGATATCTCTGGAGATTAAAGGTTTTGGAACAAATGGTACATTTAAAGACCTCTGTGGAATGCGTTTGTTCACTGGAATGTGTTTTTCAATGAGTTTTGAGATATTTCTGGAGTCGGAAAGTTTTTGAACAAATGGTGCATTTAAAGACCTCTGTGGAATGCGTTTGTTCACTGGAGTGTTTTTTAAACGTGCGTTGAGATTATTTTTTCGTGTGAACTGTTTTGAGAAAATGTTGCAATGAAAATCCGGCGTTTGTAAATGTTCATCAGTAACAGGAGAGTGGGAAGGTGACGTCACATCAGTGTGTAGATCACATGGTTGTGTAATGTCGGTGCACATGCCAACGTTGGCAACAGATGGCACCAGAAGGCTCGGCAATTCCAGTACCACCTCATCGTGGTTGTCGGGTGAACACTCCGCTCTCTGGGAGTGGCCAAGAGTACTTGTTGCTTGCCGCTGATGAATGAGCAGCCGGCAAGTGTAAAAGGAATTCAAAAGGGTTATGTCCAGCCCCCCCCCCTGTGGGGCCCCGAGGCAACGGTTAGTAAGAGACCCACGGGTTCTCCGAAAAGCGGACAGCGCTGGACACCAACTCGAGGGTTGGTCGGGTTCTCCTGGGACTCGGCTGATTCGCGGGTCTCTCTTTGGGCAAAGACTGGACTGACTTGCGCGGCCTTAGCGGGCTGCGTCGGGCGGACTGGTCGGCGCCCACGAGCTAGGCTCTATCTAGCCCGTTCCCTGGCGCGCTAGTGGAGGAACCCGCCGCAGCCAATGGTAACTCTGACACTGGGAATATCGAGAAACGCGTGCCACCCCACTCCTGCCTTGCAGGAAACTTATATGCCAAACTGTGGTGGTGATTGCTTGGGCAGATTCCTACCTTGTCCTTAGTGGCGACACAAGTATAGGCCATGCACGCTGCTGCATCAGAGAAGTAACTAAGGCCGCCAACGGCCTTAACCATACAACCATGATAGGCACAGACACGAAAAAAAGCGGGCACGAGCAGACCCGAACAGGCTCCGTGCGCCGGGTAGTGAGCGTCAGGCCCGGCCACGAAAAGTCCACTACTAGTCGCCCCGCGACCTCGATGAGGGGGAATTGTCAGGTCGTGAAAAATTGGCTAAAATTCCTCCACCAAAGTCCTCTTCTCAACGATCCGAACAAGGTTGATGGAAGTCTGCCACAACCTCCTGCCGACCTAGATACACGGCAGGCAAATATGACTGGAAGCGAAATAGTGACGGGAGCCTCCGGCCCCCAAACAACCCAAACTGACATTAGTGGGATCCAACCCACCACAGGGACTAGGCCCATAAACACTAGGTCCCTCGTGATCTTACAAATTAACATCTGTGGGGTAATACCCAAGGTGTTAGAGCTCTCAAAACTCCTCCACGAGAGGGCTATAGATGTGGCTTTATTACAAGAGACACTAACGGGCAAACGCAATGCCAGTATCACCGGTCATACAGCATTTAAGTGCAAGTGCACAGACTGCCGGGGGATCATAACTTATGTACGCAACAACCTGATTGCTACACAAGTCCCCGGTCCACGAGTGCATGGGCGTACCGACGCCATCACCCTCGAAGTACATAAACTCGGGCGTAAATTTACGGTAACTAATCTGTACAACCCTCCCAAGCACGAAATAAGTCTCGAATATGACTGTACCAATAACAGTAGAAGGGTTTCATGAAAACAAGCACACTACAGCAGTATTTACAGATTTGCAGCAAGCCTATGATAGAGTGTGGAGAAAAGGTCTATTTTGGAAGATGAAAAAAATGGGCATCCATGTACAGCTGGATCAGGGCATTCTTAAAAAACAGAACCATCCAAACCTGATTCGAAGGTGCCATCTCTAGTAAAAAAAAGTTTGGAAGAAGGACTGCCACAAGGTTCACCCCTTAGCTGCACTCTCTTTCTAATCTTCATGAATGACCTCCCGGACCTCATTTCGGTCAATAAGGCACTTTATACAGAAGACCTTTTAATTTGGACTACAGAGAAATATCCAGTGCTGACTAGATCCAAACTGAATAGAGCCCTCACAACTATCTCCACGTATTCAAAATTATGGAAAATGGAAATAAACAAAGAAAAGTCAGTTTATTCAATCTTTAGCCACAGCAACAAAACAGCAAAAAGAAACTACATCCTAAAAATAGACTCACAACCAATAAATAAAGAAGAAAATCCAACATATCTTGGTGTAAAACTAGACCAAAGGCTGTCTCTAAAACACTTTATGGCAGATTTAAAAGAAAAGGCATCACAAAGATTAAACATAATAAAACACCTAGCAGGAACATCCTGGGGGGTTGAAAAGAAAACCTGAAGACAGTTATACACTGGATACGTCAGATCTGTAATGGATAACTGTCTCTCCATACAAGTAGCTGCCAACAAAACCTATCAATCATCATTAGACACAATCCAAAACCAAGCCTTGCGGCTAATTAGTGGAGGTATGAGAACTACTCCCACAGCAGCCTGTGAAATAGACTCCAATATTGAACCTCTTAAGTTAAGGCGCAACAGAGCAGCATTAGAAGCTATTGAGAGATACAGAAGGTTGGAGGACGATCATACAAATAAATTACTAACACAGAGAAATAGGAAAAACAACCAAAAAAAGCAAAGGACTCTGATCCAACTTACTGACGAACTAGCCCTAAAACACCACCTACCCAATAACAGAGAAAAGATTACCAGATTTTCAAACATTTCACCCGGACTAAACTACAAGCAACCAACCATCAAAACACATTTACTAAATAACACATTAACAAAATAATCAAATCCACTGGAGCTCAAAGTAGGCACGCTTGAAACAATTGAAAGCTATCAAAAAACAGCTATCCATATTTATACAGACGGATCGGCTTTCAAAGCCACCATCAATGCTGGTCTTGGTGCCTTCCTGGACTTCCCTAAAAATAAACACTTTGAGATAAGGGCACCCTGTGGCGATTACTGCTCAAACTTCCAAGCCGAAATTGAGGCAATTACCATAGCACTACAGACAGTGGAAAACAAATTATATGAAGGAGTGCAACCACCATCAGATATTGTTGTCTTTACAGACTCCCAATCTACTCTGCAAGCACTTAACAGCAGCACCTCAAACAGCCCAAGAGAGTTGACAAAACTCATTGTGATAATCCATCAGATGATATCAAAATTAAATATCAATATCACACTACAGTGGATCCCTGGACACATTGGCATCATGGGAAATGAAAAGGCAGATAAGCTATCTGTGACGAATCAAAAACTTGCTGTCAGAGTCACTCAAATTTATCACAGCATTAATTATTATTTATCATTATTTATTTATTTTAGTTTAGTTATTTCCCCGTCCTATCCCCAATTTCATCGCCCGCTCCACCTTCTCCTCTTCTCACTAGACTGGGTCCACCACCTTGGCGGCTTTTCATTTATCTTCCCTTGACCGGGGTAAAGATAAACACACAGTCTCTTTTGTCTTACTTGCCGGATATCTGACGGCCGCAGTTGACACCACCTTGGGTGGGATGCAAGTCAATCTTTCTCCCCCATCCCCCACGTCTCTCCTTGATCAAAGAGATTACTCGGGTCAACACGCCTAGTGACACTCCAAGGTGCGACTCTTGTCGGATTCACCCACATGTAAAATAATTCTTAGCCTAGGACATTTCCTGTTTCCGCCCACACTTTCCAGGCCTATATAAAGTAGATCCAAATCAAACCAGACCCTCTTATTTCTCATTCTCGTTGAGCAATCGAGTCTGGACTATTTCACTTATTTTTACTCCTAGAGGAATACCTGGTGGTAAGCCGAACTTAATCACAAGTTCCATCTTAATTACTTTTGTGTATATTTCTCACTGGATATTATTTTGTGTATTTTATTATTTCGTTTACATTTAATTAGTGCACTGTGTATTTCTCACTGTCGTAAGTAGAAAACATAAACATGGCATATGTATTTATTTATGTATTGCATTAATCTATTAATGCTACGTTGCTCAATTGATCGTTGATGCAACCATGTATGTATTTCTACATCTTATTTTATTTCCTTTATCTCGGCTGACCGCCTTGATAATCTTACTAGCGCACTAATACTGCGCTTAGAGAAGAGTTATGAATTATCTCCCCTTTACTCATTTTACTCTAACGAGAGTTGCGCCCCTTGAATGGACATCCTCTCCATTCAAGCGCGCTCCATTGTTCTCGGCCGACGGCCGTATGTAAAAAAAACCGTCATGGTCGCTGACCATCGCTCATCCCCCCCTTTTCTCTTTCCACTTGTGTTGTTTATTTGAGATTATTATTCCCCCTTTTATGTACAGTTTTATATTGCTACTATCAGCCATCTGTTTTCCAAATCCCATTTGTCATCATCTCCCCTTTGTACTCAAAAGCAATTTTCCAATCTGACGAATGCATCTCAGTCGAGGGCATCGATAAGATGCATGAGAGACATGTCCTAACTTGTCTTTATTTATCCGCAGCCTCCCTCAGGTGTCTGCCTATTTGCTATTGAGAATCACCTATTGCCTATTTATTTGGCATTGACTGCACTTTTACCTATTTATCGGATCACTCAACTGCCTATTTGTTTGGCATTGTCTGCCTAGTCAATTGCCTCTTTATCGGATCTATTGCCTTCGCACTTAGTGCTATTCAGCACTGCACACTTGCCTACTTGCTATTGAGTATCATCTACTGCCTACGTGGATCTACTCAACTCTACTACTTGACGCTATCGGCTCTAATTGCCTGCCTATTCGACAGCCCACCTGTCAACTCATTAGGTACGACGTCCCTATAGACCCAGAGTCTGTGCGAGACGTCATAAGCTACGCCAAACCCTCCGCAACTCACTGAACTTATCCTGCTCACTACGCTGCCCACGGCAGATCAGCTCTGCCCGCAGTACACTTGTGCCCACGGTAGCCGGCCACCCGCCCTACTGTGCCCACTACAGATTTCAGGACTTTGGATTGAGACTCCACAAGAACTGTATCACCGGCGTCCCTCTACCCGCTAGAGCGCCACCTCCAGAACCTCAAGCCAGGACACAGCCAGCTGCGACATCAACAGGACAACCAGCTAAGTTCAGAAGACAAAGTGACATACTCTCTTATTAAGTGCAAGAGTAATGATTAAATATATTATTGATTAGAGATAGATGCAAACCCTCCCCCTTTTTATTCTTATATGTAAATATTTATGTAAATAAATATTCTTCATTTTTAACTTTGTATCTTTCTTTCATTGCTTGTCTCGTCGCGTGCCTGCTCCCGATTTATATGTGTCACAGCCTGGTTATCGTTACATGTCTGGACGGTCTTGAGCTGGTCTGCCTTTGTGTGTTGTAACTAACTAAATACCTCTTCTGGTACTTTCTCACACGCACTATATTCGCAGGTGCGTGAGAACATTAACATACTGAATGCTAAGACCACAACATTTAGAATCATTAATAGACTCTAGGTCAGCAGACATGGATTTTATTCACATAAAATATAATTCACAAAAGATATTGGCAAGTCCAGCCACCAAGAAATATACACAAAACATAGTACATTAGAATCCAATGGAATACTTTAGATATTACACATGCTCCAAAAATCAACCTTAATTTCTATACATTACTACACTGGACAAGATATCCATAATATTCCTCTCTCTACGAGAGCCCAAAATCAACTGAACTGTCCACCTCGTGGTCAGTCCCCGACCAGGAAAAATCTCGTGCTGACTGCACGGAATAGTTCAGTGACTACTAGTCACCAAATATTACAGGGGTTCTAAAACTGATATATGACAATATGCTGCCGGGTTGGTGTGTGATAGTTTCAAAAATAATCATCCCCTAGACATTAACCGCGCCAAACACACGTCACATTCCCCAACCTGTCACACTATCAAAGGCAGGTTCTTCTATGGAACAACCAGATAGACCTGTTAACTACCTCACCCTAAGGTCAATGTTAGTCAACAATCACAAGGAGGATAGGCTCAACGAATGGGCATCAGGAAACACAGGCAGAGCCATATACGAAGAAATGACTACGCCTAACAAACTGTACAGTATTAACTTCCTCCATCGCAAAAAAACAATCTACAATTTTCCAACTAAGAGCAGGACACACACCACTATTAAATTACCACCTGAACAAAATAAACTCCACACAACTCCCCCTTTGCAGACACTGCGCCCACCCCTTTGAAACCGTAAACCATATCCTCTTTGAATGCCCCTCCCTAATCCACCTCAGGCAGACCCTACTTCCACTACAGCCCAACATAACCAACACCCTGTACTGCAGTGCTGAACAACTGAAGAAAACAGCACACTTTTTTTCCTTGGCACAGTCTGCAAAAGAGCTCACAGCTCAGCAGCAATAAAGCTGGACTAGAAGAAGAAGAAATAATTAAAAAAAAAACTATTAAAATATATGCAGAATATTAGGCTTTACAAAACCTAACATGTTTTTTTTTTGTAACAAAAATTTTTCTTTATACTATTTATAGACTATCACCAAAACTGTACATGGCCATTATTTTCTTTGTTAAGTGGCATCTTCCAATTTTTTAACGCTGTGAGAGACTTACAGCGATAAAACTTGGTAGAATTATAGCCAGGCATGATATCTAATATAGAAAAAATAATTAACTTCTGTATTGGTGAAAAACAAAAAGTGGTATTTTCATTATAATAAAAAAAAAACGTAATTAACTTTAAAACAAATCCTCATTAAGCATTTTATAGGTTATTGTCTAAACTAGTGAATAACACATCTTTAAGCCTCTTATATTAATAAAGTAACCTAATTTCAATTGCAACATGTGTTTAAAAAAAAATGTAATCTCAAGTTTTCTGTTTTTTTCCCATACCTATCATAGGCTAGTAGTTCACAACTGTCAGGATTGAGTTCTAATCAGCCTGGGTCTCCTGTTTACTGTAGAGGAGAAGGGGGGGGGGGGGGCAATTCAGGTTGTTGACTTCAAAACTGTTAATTTTTTGGGATTGTTTTACTTGGTGAGATGTTTTTGTTGAATATAATGTAACTCATAATAAGGCAGTGGGGTTTTGTTCCTAGTCCAGGACAGTTGGACTTTAGGATATAGATATTGTCGAAGTGTAGACTCTAATTAGTTTTCTGTGTTGTCACTATTCAGTCTATGGAATATTAAGCTGTTATATTTTTTAATTGATACTGGATATTTCAAATGTCTGAACTGATTCTGTATTATAGTACAGATAATGTAATAAACGTTTTATATATCTGTGAATTGGCATTCGGAATTTTTACTATGTCGTTGTATGTGTCGTTATGGTATTGCCCAGGACTTGGGTACATTTAGTAATACACATACATATATTAGAGAGGAAATGAGTCTTGACAACAACACTAAGTCTAGATCAACAGGCCTATCATAGGAATATTAAAAGTCCATAGTAGATCTATATGCATTCACTTAACCATGATTCTTTCTCTCAGGGGGAATGGGGAGAGGTACAAAAATGTTCAATTGTTTTTTTAGTATTAACATTCTTTACTTATTAAGAGAAAAAAAATGCTCTATAAGCTGTATCAATGAGGTATTGTCTTTTTAGAAAAAGTATTTTTAATGTTTTTTTTTAACCTTACTTTTTTTTTTACTTAAGTTGTCAGCATAACAATGTAGGCCTACAGCAGTTGGGAGATTTTCGACTATTTGGATAAAAAAAAAATTGCGAAGAATCACGTTAGAGGATATGTTATGAAATGCCTTCTTCATAGAGTTTTGTGTCAAAATTGTTGCAGACAACTCACGCGTATATGGTATACATTTTAATGTCTATATTAGGGTATAACAGAGCTTCTTTTACTTAAAATAGTGAAATTATATTATGTTTTAATGTTATTTTACTTGGTTCATATTCAAAGATTGACAATTACAATAAATTATAAAATATTTTTTAGCTTGAGAAATAAATTGACAAGCTTCCCCCCCCCCTTTTTTTTTTAATTAGGTGGTCCGGCCTTTCTAGTACACTGTACACGACATGGCCTACATTGTGCCAATGTGCCCAAAATCAAATCTAGTACACTGTTTAAGAAATGCTGTTCTTTTTGAGCTAAGGAGATTCTCCATTTTATATTTGTATGACATTTGTGTGTCAGTTTCTTAAACATTGAATGTGTGCTGGTCTTGGGTTGTTTGCTAGTAGCCCCTAGAACTAAATTTAAATACAGCAGTGCATAACATGTGCACATTTTATTTGCTTTGTTCATAAATCAATAAAAATGTGATTACCCCAAAATATATGTGGCTTCAATGAGTATAATACTAAATGGGGCTCAAAAAACTATCTCAGAGATGAACAATAAGTAAAATGATTGGATTTTCATTTTTAATAAGGTTGCTTATGATACTTCTTTTCAAAATGTGTCACCCTATGTAATCATAGATGAATTTGAGCATTTAAACAAAATTCATAGCATATTAATCATATACCACATTTAAGAAGATAGCATTTGAACAAAGAACACATCAAAACAACATTTGAATAAAGCTTACTAATCGAAATATCACTTAAGCATAGTACACTAATCTAAACAACAATTAGGTGAGAACAAAAGACTCAACAAACCCACACATTAAAAAAACAAATGCAGTTTATTACAAAATTCACACATGCATTGTGAACTACTGCCAAGTTTGTATCCAGTGTTTTTTGGAAGAGACGATGGAGTTTGATGACAATGATGATCACAAAATGACTTTAAAAATAATGCCTTCTACCTACACATCTCATTCAATAAGTTCATATCCTGAATTAATCAAACATTCAACATCACAGGCAAACAAATAAATAATTCAAAAATTATTCATGATGCTGACACTTCTTTGTTTCTTCTGGCAGCTGATTTTTCTCTGTTCAATTGTCTCTTCAATGCTCGCTAAAAAATAAAAAAATTAAAATAAAATATGGCCACAGTTGAAATACTGGTATAAGAAATTATGTTTCTTTTTTTTATGTATAGAGAGAAGCATTTAAAAAAATGATATAAATAAAAACACAATTTATCTCTTTCATGACTGTCAGACTGAGAGTTTCAAGTTAGAATCTTCATTGAAGGTAAAATTGTTTCATATGGGATTTGAATAAAGCTGGGTTATTTTCCTTGAGTGGAAGAAGATAGCATCTAAAACCTATAACAGTTACTAATCTCCAATGAATATCTAAAATGTGAATAGACTAAAGGATACTGAAATTCTGCTTCATGCTATAACAAGATCTATTTGCAATTTAACTACCTCATCATTCAAACATTTTGTCACTGCTCTATCAAAGTCATTGCAAACACCCATAAATTTTTTATAGGGATTCTGAAATAAAATTATAAAAAAAAGTGTTAGCCAATGGCAATAATATGTATAAAACTAAAAAATTAAAATAAATTAAAAATAATTAAAAATTAAAAAAAAAGATTATATTAAGCGAAAAACAATTTGTTTGGATCAGTCATGTAAAAAATTTGCAATAGATCTAGACTAACAATAATAATTCAGTACAATTAGAAATATTTTTACCAATTGTTGTTGTTTAGCACAATTTCAGTTTGCTATATTCCTATCACTTGTCTGGACCAGTTGGGAAAGAGGAGTGGGGGGGGGGGGGGTGAAGGGGGTATCTGGGTGAATGTTACCATCATCACTTTTACTTTTAAAATATGACTTTTTTTTATATGGCTTGAATTCAAACTCAGGGGCTCAAGCCTCCTCAAGGGAACTAATTCAACTAATACCACCACATCTGTCAAGTACAATTTCTTTCCCTTGTTGGATAACAAACAAAATAATTGACTACCAGTACAATCAACACATTGGTAAATTTTTAAACTGATTCTTGTTTTGTCAAGTACAATTGTGCTAAATTTTAGCTTGATTCGGGATTGAGTGTGGGAGATAATACATGTAAAAACTTTTACCATACAGACAGAGTTAGTTGATATAAGCTTTGTAAACAAAATAGGATTTAAAGTACATTTTTCATTAAAACAAAAATAAAAAGTACTACTTAAAGCTTTCAATTCATATTTACACTTTTTGGGGGGCATTTGAAACTTTCATTATGTGTAAATTAATTGTTTATTACAACATACTTCTAAAGCATTGCAACATTAACTTATACTGTATGTCACCATTAAGTCTATCATTAGTCAATTGAAGAGTACTGGCTTACTAGGTATGTAAAGTGATTAAAGCCCTGGTGAAAGAAAGACTATAGATAAAATATGCTCAAGAGATGGTAGAGTTAACTCATTTAAATTGTCACTATCAGGTGTTCTGTACAACACACCTTAGAATAGTGACAATGATGGTTGGGTTACTCTAAGAGTGTTTTAACATAGTAAGTAATCTTTGAAATTTAGGCATTATTTGTAGTGCCAATGATGGTTGGGTTACTCTAAGAGTGTTTTAACATAGTAAGTAATCTTTGAAATTTAGGCATTATTTAGGATTACAATATAAGACCATTTATTCTTAAATAAGAACATTGATCAAATTCATAGCAACAAAAAACTCACAATGTATTGTAATGCAAAAAATGACCCACTGTGTATTGTAATATGACTTTACTGTAAACATTAACAGCAAGGAGATAAATAGAAATCACTGAATCAAAAGTTTTATACAAAGTGTCTTTAGTCTACTTACTTCTGCATGGCAGTTTTTTAAGGCAGCAATTAACTCATTACACTCAGGAGTATGTAGATGAGGTGATAAATCTGGATGCATTCTGAAATGTCTTTCTTCACTGAAAACTATGGGTTAAAAATAATATGGACAGAAGTAAAGATTCTGAATTATTGTCTAAAATGTATACATTGATATTATGCATTATATAAATGTCTTCCGTGCTGAATTCACTTTGAACTGTCCCAAATTCAAACTCTACCCACTTTCATTCCCTGCAGCTTCTGCAGGAGTTTTGGGATAGGATATAGACCTATAGGTGTCGAATAGACATATAGGTGTCGAAAAAAAGCACAAGACATTTGCAGAATATTAAGTCTTTGAAAACTGGAAAACATTGGCAGCCAGACTTACAAAAGAAAAAAAAAGGACTAAGAAATTATCGCTAGCGTTGATGTAAAAATAAAACAAAAATGGAGGGACATCTTGAATGGGTTGCTTGATATCACATTGTATCTAGCAAAGCAGAATTTGATATTTCCATATTAACAATTAGTATTTATTGTATAAAGGGAATTTTCTTGTGATGCGTTATCCAAATATGTCCCAGTATTGAAATAACACTTGTGTTATATGGGTGAAAAGCAGCAAAGCACTAAAAACTCAGATTGAGTTTATAAATATAATTGTTAAGCAAACTATGTAAAAGATACATACTTATCAGAGACATTAAGGTTACAAAATACTTTGATATGTAACTGTATATAAAAACACCAGAATTATCATACACTGCTGAGATGTTCGAACGTAAAATTTATAGATTTGAAAAGGAACAAACAGATCAGATCAGTTCTGTTTTTTAAATGTATTAAGGTGGATGAACTTGACTTTATAATGTGTCGAGCTCAGAGATCTAACAATAAAGTTCTATCTGGAAGTGTACAAGCGATTGTATGAACCATGACAAAATTTATTTTTAATTAGGGGTGCACTGGATAGTACTTTTTGATATTCCGCCGGAGCCGAATATTGCAGAATAGTACAATATGATTTTCGGCTGAAGCCGGATACCTACATGTCTTGAAAATAGCTTGTGTTGTTGACTATTTTGCAAAACTGTTAAATAACATACCTATATCCGTGTTAATTTTTTTTCCTTTTATATACCTTATTGTTTTAAAATCTGTTACTGATTGATGAATTAAAGTTTAACAGTATTTATAAACAGGCCTAATTAACTAATCTGTGTTGCATGAGTGTGTTTATGTACAAGGCCACCAACTGTAAAGGATGTGGGGAAGGGTTAATGTAAAATATATAAGTATATATTTTACTAGTTAATAATATAAATCTCTCAAAAGTAAAGTGCAATCTGGCTTGTATAGTGGGTGGATGTATGTATTCATGAATTTCAGACCAACAGCTGATCATCAGGCTTGTAATTTAAAGTCCAAGGACTGGTTCTGGCTTCAAGGGCTTAATACTGATAGTGGCTTTTGTTAATAGTTGGAATCTGAAGCGTTGTAGGTCCATATTTATTCGTACCTTACTCGGTCAGACTCTATCACCGCCACTCATTGATCAGGGAACATGAAATGCACCAAGATACCTGTGTGTAGTCGCTGAATGAACTCTTTATGTTGTCTGTTGTATTTGTGTGTATTTTTCTGTTGTGTTGTCTTTATATGAGAAAAGAGTCCTTGTAATCACAACAAATTTGCGTAAGGATCAATAAAGCAGTCTTAGTCTTATTGTTTTAGATTAATTCATTTGCGGCAAATGATATTTTATTAACAGTGGGAACATCAATTATACCTATTTATAGTTTGAACCTTATATGGTGCCAAAGCATAGATTTAATAGTAGTCTGTAGGCCTATTATTGATATCTGTTTAGAACTAAGAGCATTAAGAAAACCAACAATAGAAGAAAAAAACTCATCCACACCATCAATCCCTACCAAAAAAACATAAATGGACTGTGTGTTTGACTGATTTTAACAACCTGGTCAGATAGACGTAGTGGGCTTACACATGTAGTCCTAGTGTAGTGTGTATAGTTGATGGTGTTTTTCCTTGGGCATACACAATAGTGTTGAGTGGTCAGGCAAAAAAAGATAACACATTGGCATGGTCAGTCAAGCATGTAGATAGATTATATCCATACATTAGTTAAGTGTTTCTTAACATTCCAGCATATTTTTTCTTTGTTGGCTAGATCTAATTGTGGTGCTTTAGATCAATTTATTTTTTGCGATTTTAAACTTTACTGTAAAGTTTTCCTTTATATATTAAGTCAATAGAATTAAACAATGAAATTAGCTTTCTTTCTAAAGGTTTTTTTTAATACAAGGCAAAAAAAAATACACACACATCTTTGTTTTATTTTATTGTGCAACGTATGTAAGAAACATCTTCCTTAATTGCTACTCATTTTATCGTGTTTTCTGTAAGTGTTACAAAAGGGCACAATAGTAACCCTTATATTGTTGGCCTTTCGCCTGCATGTTATGGTATGTAAGTGTTACCTCCGTTTATCTGAAAAAGCGGAGGCGCCTAACAATATTAATAGAAATATAGGTAGGCCTACAAGCGGTATAGTTTTACTATCTGGCAATGATATTCAGCCGAAGCCGAATATCGCCGAATAGTGAAAAATTGCAAAATATTCGACCAAAGCGACTATCCTGTGCATCCCTATTTTTAATGGATGTGTAGACCATTCACTCAGTTTATGTCATCAACATTCTTTTTCAGAAAATGCTTTAATTTTCTTTTTTTGGCACCAATGAAATAATTTTTTTGCTCTGAAACTAAAGAGTTGACTATTAAAACAATGGTGGCCAAGCTAGAGGTGTTTAAATTTTTCCTTTATCAAAAGTATGTTACATCTTATATTTTAATACATAGAATAAATTAATGAAATTGGGGGTGGGTGTGTGATGACACCATGGCCAAGTATGAGCTGACAGCACCATTAGGTGACACCCAGCCTAGTGATGCCACTGCTAACATGTACAATAACATTCATCTATCCACAGACAACAATAAATAATATATAACTTAAAATTATAAGTAGATCTATCTTTTACTAATATAGCTCTATTATTATAATTAATCTAATAACTATATTTTTGGAATTTAGATCTAGAATAATTTACCAATCTAGATCTAGTTAAATTTCTATTACTAGATCTATAGTATAATTTATAATATATTCCACTAGATTAGTAGATTCTAGATCTAGAATTAGTAGAACAATCTATTATAAGATCTAAATCTATATAAAAATAATATTAAATACAGTTATAGTTTATAGATCTTAAAATATATATGATTACTCATTACTGTACCGGTATTTAGTATGTATTATAAAATTTCGAATAACCAAATCTAGTCTAGAATCTAGGCCAATCATTGAATCATCAATCATTTAAATCATAATCAATGTTAACTTGTTAAGACTAAGACTTTATTTAAAACTTATTTGCCTGCTTTTGGTATCTTTAATTACTTTAAATCTCTAATTAAGTTTAATCCTAGTTAATCAGAAGCAGTGTCTACAAGTACTAGACTAGAGACAGTCTACTTCTGTCTACTATATTACTATATACATGTAGTCTATATAACAAATATAGATCTATATCTAATCTCTTTTTATAGTATTATAGAAATCATAGGTAATACATCGATCACTATCTTACTTGCTAGATCTACTTAGATATAAATCTAGAGTAGAGTCCAGTAGATCTAAAAGGTCAAAACATTTGGATCTGGTCTTAGAAACTGTAAGGACGAAAAATATAAATAAAAACAAAATTGTTACAAAACGAAAAGGTTGCCGAGGGAGGGTAAAACACTGACCTATATAATGTTGAAACATAGAAATCGTAAACTATATTATTTTTTTTAGATCTACCTGTAGATATTTATAGACTATTTTATAGTCTATATAGAATCTAGGCCTAAAGACACATTTAAGGCCAAAAGAAAATCCGAGGACAGATGCAGATGGCGAAAAGAAAATCTTAATCGACAACCGGCGGTCTTTCTTTTGGTCTCAAATGTGTATCCCGCGGCCTTCGTTGAGTGACCTCCAGCTGTCTCGTTCCGACGCCGCGTTCCGCATGCAGCCAGGTGCTCTCTTCTTTGTCAGTCAAGGAAAGTTGACGCCTAAGCTGGTCTTTGAAGCGTTTCCGTGGAGCGCCTCTGTTACGTCGACCACCTTTTAGCTCACCAAAAATACGTTCGTCTCCCAGCGTAGCTGTCGAACCATAAGAAGTCCATACCGGCGTTCGCAAGGGCATCGCTGTTTGTAGTGCGGTCCTGCCACCGTATATCCATGATGGAGCGCAAGCATCTTTGGTGAAAGCGCTCAAGAAGTTTTAGTTATTTTTTATATAGTGTCCATGTCTCAGAGCCGTATAGAAGGGTTGAGAGAACCACCGCCTGGTAGACATTGATTTTTGTTCTTCCAGACTCTCGCCTGAAGGCGTCCAAAAGCGCTATACTAGCCCTGGCCAGATCTCGAGGTGTCTTTTGACACTATACTGCCTAGATATGTGAAGTGGTCTACCACGTTAAGGGGCTGTCCGTTTACTGTGATCCTTGGGTCTGAGTATGTTTCATTGGGTGACTTCTGGAACATGACTTGTTTTCCCGAGGTTTATATATAGACCGAAAGAGGCGGCAGCGTATGCAAATTCGTTTACCGCGTTCTGGAGGTCATGTTCATTGTGAGCTAGCAGGGCGCAATCATCGGCATAGAGAAGCTCCGTTTTGACCCAGCATTACGCCAAAGAAGATAGCGAATAGAGTAGTGGCAAGTACACAGCTCTGCTTCACTCCATTTTCTATTGGGAAGTGATCAGAAAGGGCACCATTGTGTCTGATCTGGCCTCTTTGTCCTACGTGAAACTGCTTGAGTATGGATAGGAACGTAGGTGGGCATCCCAGCCTAGCCAAAATCCTCCACAAACCATCGCGACTGACCGTGTCAAAAGCCTTGGCGAGGTCCACAAAGGCAGCGTACAGGTTTAAGTTCTGCTCTTTGCATTTTTCTTGTAATTGTCGCAGAACAAATATCATGTCAGATGTACCTCTACCGGCTCTGAAACCACATTGGCTTTCAGATAAGACCTCGTCCACTAAAGACTGGTTTCGTCGGTCGAGCAACACTCGAGCAAAGATCTTTCCTGCTACTGACAGAAGTGTAATGCCTCGATAGTTGGAGCAGTTAGACTTGTCACCCTTTTTGTATGAAAAGTAATATTTTTCCCCAGATTGAAAAAGAGAGAGTTATATAGCTCAGTGCTGACAACTGAGAGAAGTGAACGGAAATAAAGTTGTACGCAGACGCGGTTCTTTGTAAACAAACAAAAGTTTGAAAGTAAAATGTCATCAATGATAGAAGAAATAATACAATCTATAATTGCAAGATGTAGAGCATCTACTATTAAAGAAACGTTTTTGCGATGGGGACGTTTTAATAGTTCACAGTTAAACAACCAGATTTTCTCAGGACCTAAAAAACAAATTTATACCAAAATACTTAAACTTGTTCAGGTAGACCATACTTATGATACTACTAACTTAGACGACTTAGACTTAGTTAACTAAGTAACAGACTCTCACTATGAGTTCTGACTCTGAGTCTTACTCATACGACTAATACTAGATCTAGTACTTGTAGTCATACTCTTCTAAGTCACTAAGTACTAGTCTAGTACGAGAGATTATAGTAGAGTACTAGATTTATAACTAGATGATAGATCAGTCTAGACTAGATCTACTAATAATACTAATAGTACTAACCGTAGTTTAAAAACTTTATCTAGATATAGATTCTAGTTCTAGATAGAATTAGATTATAGGCAATTTCTTTACAAGGTATCCAGACACTGGAAATATTTTATTTTATCACATTTTGAAAGAATTTTAGATTTTCTTTTTTCAGACCAATCTTTGCTTCAGAGAAGCTTTTTTTTGCGTCATGTACAATAACAATCACTAATAAGACATTTTGAAGATTTTTTTTCAGGCAGATAATCCTAATTAGTCATTGAACTTGTTTCTAATATAAATGCTGGGTTATTGAGACTGCTGAATAGCTGTTGTAAGATAAAGCTATTTATTCTGGTGCTTGAAGTTGTTAAGAACGCAAACAGTTGTTGTGAAGTAGGGCACAAAGCATCAAGAATTTAATAATTTTTATCAGCATAGTTAAAATTTTTTTTTAAAAAACACACTCAGCCTTGAATGCCCCTGATTGCATTCTTTGAATTTAGGCCTACATAAGTAACAGAACCTAGCTAGTCGTTAGTGACTATAACAGTAGCTTTTGTTACACAAAAAAAGGCTTCAACTACATTCTTCTTTTTAAAATACATTTCTCCCATTACTGTTACAAGAAAATTTTTATGCATTTGCCATCATAAATTAAGGGAGGCTTGTATATGATAATTGAAAATAAATGTCAGAGACATTTTTGTTGATTTAAAAATGTATATTTTATTTGTATCTTTGAGTCTGTTGTTCCCTATTTCTGAACTTTAGTTTTTATTCAGATCTAAAATGGTATGTTCAATTCATGTTTTTATGAAACATAGCTCTAAAAGGCGAATGACATAAAGCAAGGTGGTTAGTTTCATACTTTATATATAGTCTATACAATTTTTTTTTTATTTTTTTTTACATATATTTGTTTTTGCTTGAAAGCTGAAAAAAGTGATTTGTTCTATAGTAAATATTAAGAAATAAAAAATAATTATGATTCAGTAACACATTTTAAATTATTTATTTAAACTTCAACATATATGTTGTTGTTTTTTATGTCCATTAATGAATATTGCTATTAATTGTGCCAAATCCCTGAGAAATATTAAGAAGTAAAACATTCAAATTGTTGTTGAGTGTTAAATGCTACAGCTTTAACATACAAGATAAGAATTCTATGATATTTTGTTTTTGCAAAGGAAATGTTATAAGTGTACAGAATGTTGATATGCTATTGATGTTCACTTAACATAAACTAAAGTTGTAAGTTTGTAATAAAAAAAGTTGATTTGAGAACAGTCTTTGGGTCATGGTTAATCAAGTTAGTGTCTACCCATATATATTATGAATTTTTTCTAAATTTAAGGTATTTTAATATTCTTTTTATTATGTCAATCAGGAGAGCAATTTGAATGAAGAAATTATAGGTGATCTTGAACTTGTCTGTGAGTACATTATATCAGTGTTTATTATTATGTTTAATATGGTTACTTTTGAATGAAACTTGATATTTGCTATTTAAATTAAATACTTAGAAAATCTATGTCAATGAAAGGTAACATACAACAAAGCTTCTAAAGCACATTTATTGAAGACAAATTGTTTATTGTTTTTATTAATCCATTGGGGTAATGGTATGGAAAACAATAGCATTGTTAATGATTAAACAATAGCCTGAGACTATAGCACAGAGTTAGCAGTGTTGTATTCTTTTGACAAGAAATATTGAACAAAAAATAAGTTTTAGTAAATTAATTTTATTGACATTCATTGATTTGTATAAGAGAAATTAATACTCTTCTTAAGTGTTGTTTTTTTGTTTTTGTTTGGTGCTAGATATGCAGTTACATTCTAGACAAAAACAGTGGAAAGTGTATAAACTATCAGGTAATTTTATTGGTTTCAATGAATTAAATACAGGTATTGATCAACTGATATTATCTTTTAAGCTAAAATATTCCTTAAAAAAATTAATTACGTCCTACGCTTATCCATGTGTTAATCTTGTCAATTAAAGTCTTAAACTCTACCAAGTCATTGATTTTTTGGGATGATTTGACTTCACAAACACAATCTCTAGCCACAACTGGTATTTTCTACAAATGAATTTCTTTTTGTATGCACCTGTATTTTTGTATGTTTTGCTGTTGTCAAACCAGTTGTATTACTAATGCAATACTTGACTTAAACCTGACAAATGTAAAAATAAGAAACATATTGGTGGAGAGACTATACAAATAACATGAAAATTTCATATTCTTTTGAAAAGAAAATAATGCTAAATATCTGTCGTGAAAGAAAAAATGATAAAATATGGCCTAAAGATTTTTAAAAACATAATTTCACAGTACTTTACATACCCGTATGGCCAACTCAACTTACAATATCTATTCAATAGCACAATATTTGCAATGATTACTATGACATTAGGACCATAAAAAGATCATTCAAAGGGATGAGCTGATTTTCTCCCAATATTACTTATTTATTACTTTATAAACTTCATTTATCTATTGATTGCAAAACACTTGTCTACTTGGTCTACTCTTCTAATAAAATCTTTGCTAACAAGTTATGAACTTATTTCTGTGAACATTCTGATTGTAACAGAAAGAGGCATCTTTGTTTTTACTTTAAACTTTTTGTATTTTGTTCATTTGTTACAATTATTATCAGTAATCTTCATGTATATCTTATTAAAAAAAAAGTAATGCTAAAATATCTATGTATTTTTTTTAATCACAAAGGTAACAATTTGCACCTGAACTCTGACCCCAGAACTTTAAGAGCAAAAGTTTTGAGAAATTTACAATTAGACTGGAGGGATGGACAAGTGGTGAGATTTAAGTATTCTCTGTTCTGTCTTTCATGTGTGTAGATTTTAAAAGCTAAAAAGCAATATTGAAAATATGGTCCATATGGAAAGATACAGGCCAGAGTCCTCCATGGGCTGTAAGACCACTGGGATAGCTAGGTCCCATGCTTTGTCATGTAAAAGTCAAATCCTCTTCAGTCCTATAAACTTTTACAATATTTTTTGGTGAGGCTGATAATTTTAAACATTGTCATTGTGTATCTATTATTAGACTAAACCTCTATGTAGCTCTTATTGCATAATTATCAATAAAGAATTTAAACATCTTGAACTTCTTCATAATATTTAGTTTCTATTTAATGTAAACATTCCAAGAAAACTAATGAATGATGCAAACTTGAAGAATAAACTATCAATCTAGAACCATAGGTTCAAAAGTCAATATTTTTAGTGCCTCATTTAAAGTAGAAGATATTTTTTTTATGTGTCCCTCTAAAAGTTTAAATAAATTCTCTTCGACCTTCAAACATCAGTTTCTTTTCTTAGCATGGTATTTCAAGAGATGCAGTATGACTTGATATGTGTCTTGGTGATAACAGAATATATTTCTTTTCTTTATTGTCTAGTTTGGGAACATGGGTTTATTTGCTGGTGGAGTGTGGCTGCGAATGCACATGAGCTCAACTAAAGGAAGCAGGAGGAAGTCCTACAACCACAACAGTTCAGTGTTTATTGTCACTTTCCCTGGATCACCGTATTTTATTCTGAGTAAAGCAGGAGTCAAACATGTACAGCTCGTCACTAAGGTAGGCAGCTTATTTCATTGAACTAGGCATGCTTACTAGGATAATGACTTTGAAGAGAGTTGAAGTTCTCCCTCTGTCTCAGTCAATACTGTCAATATTCTGTTGTTATATATCCAATATGAGCAAAATAATTACAGATGCCTTGCCTTGAATCTTAAAACTGAGTTGAAGATGAACTGTTGATCTTTTCAGAAAACTTTATTTTCTTGCACCAAATACAGAAAAGGATCATGGCATATTTATTAAGTTTGAATTACTGATTTGTCAATGCTTGAAATTTTTTTTTTTGCAAAGATCAAAACTGTTTGCCCCCACTGCTTAATCACTTTCCATTTTCAAGTTCTGTACTTGACCACTTTCTGTCTTTCCTAGTTTATTTGTGTTCTTTATGGTTCTTTATGGTTTCTTATTGTAAATTTTCAAGAATGAAAAGAAATATTACTCTGCACAATTACAGGCTATTACTACAGCTACAAATGCAGAGGGTTTAGTAGACATCCAACTCAGTGGTCACCATTTGGCGTCATTGGCTGATATTGTTTTAAAAGGCAATGGACAGGTCAGTTAGTTATCTATTTGTGTGTCATTGCATGGTCATGATAAATTCATACTGTTAAGTTTGGGATTGTAAATTATACTGTTACTCAAAATTTTGTAACAAGGAAGTGACCTGAATGAAGTCATCAATATATTTCTAGATATCTGATTTAATCCACAGATTCAGTCAACAGTGTATAGAGAACAGGAAGAAGAGGAAAACCCATTTGTTGACAAAGGAAGTAGAAAAAGAAAAGGTCTATTCATTGCTGGCTTCAAAGAAAAGAAACACCAAATTCAAATAATTTTTATAAAATATATGCGAAATACCACTAATCTTTATGAAATCTTTTAAATTACAAAGCGGATTTACATGAAATTTTGTACACAGATTTTTCTAACAGTCTTGCCTCTTATGTGAAAATTTAAAATGGTTTTGATACACAATCTTTAAACAGAAATTTTAGAAAATATGCAAGCCTTTTATTACCATTTGTGATAATTTTGCGTTATTTTCCCTAAATATCTGCAGTCTCTATATAATTTTTATATACACATTTTTAATCACACAAAATATTTCTTCCTTCTTTTCTTAAGCATTGGTGCATAATTTGACATCGTAGACACTTTAAAGAAATAATTATTAATATTTCTTCTCTTACTAGTTTATATATAACAACATGCAAATAATTCTGTCTCCAGTTATTCTTTGTTTTCACTTTTCAAAGCTTGTAATTTTTTTTTCTTTTTTCTTTTAGCTCCTGAAGAAGATAGAGGAGATCTAAATGATATCAATGATGAGGACAGCGAAGAGAAAGAATGTAGAAAATCAAAATTGGTAAAACTCTTTGGCACAGAATCCCAACCAGTCCTTGAGAAGCTGGATTACAAGGTGAGCAGTCAAGGGATGACATTCTAATATTAAAGAAAGAATCTAGCATGTAAAGCAACAAATATCTACATTTGTAGAACCATCCACAGTTGTAAAAGCCATTTGTTCTGTGCTCTTACACTATATAGCCATTGACATTTTGTTTTCTAGATAAATGCTAAGACAAAGACAAACAGACACAAACACTCTTTTGTACCCCTGGCAATCAAATCATTAAATAGAAACAATTTGATATAAACTTTTTTCGTATGTAAATTATGAGTGAGTCAGGTGTGAATGTACATATTTCTTCATAGTTACTATGTTCTGTTAGGTGTAATGCACTAATTGTAAGACAAATTTCCTCACGGACAATAAAGATTATTATTATTATTATATGACACTTAGTATTGCATTAATTCTGTGACATTTCTCACTTTGTCATTTTCACACCAGCTCATCATTATCACATTTACAGAGTAACCAAGCTTTCATTGGATGTTGCATTTTATGCAGTTCCTTAAGTTTGGTCAAGATATTTTTCTTCCTCAATAGAAATCCTTCTTGAACATTCTGTTTGACAGTCTCTTTTCAATGTTTTTTTTCTTTATGACACTTTGATTCCCCAAAGGATTGTCTGCAATATAAACAAGTGGATTAGTTTCTGATGCTTACAATCTGTTTTCTTGTCACTTATCTCATCTGCCCCTTGACTTTCGTCATAGGGTGCTGTAACCGTGCATAACTAAATCCCTCAATTTTTCCTGGTCAGCAGCTTTTCTTAGTAGGATATCAAGAGAGAGGTCGGTCTATTCTTTTACATTGTTCTTTCAGCTTTTTTTTTGGACAATCCTTTCTTCATGCTCCCTCCACTGTACCTTGAAGGACGACTTTTGACAGTGAGTCATATCTTACAATATGACCAGACCAGCTCAGCTTTCGCCAGAATGTTGACTTGCAAAAGTACAAACTCATTAGTCATATTTTCCTGGTATCTGATACCCAGCATTTTTTTTGTAGCATTTACTCTCAAAGGTTTGAATTCTCCTTTGAGCCTCAGCGTTCAGTATATAACTTTCACAACCATATAGGAGTACAGAGACTACTAGCGAAGAATACAGCTTTAATTATACTTGGAAGCTGATATTACTCTTCCAGATTTTCCAGTTTGCTCATGGCAACGGATGCCAATATTCAATGGGTTTATATCTCTTTATTGATCCTCCATCTTTAGTTATGTTTGACTCTAGTTAGTTATTTAAATGTCAAATGTTTCTAATGTTTGACCATTCAACTGTATGCAAGATCTCCACCACGTACTAGTTTGTTTTTTGTTTTTTCTGCATCAGAAATATGTTCAATAGAGCTGTGGAGAGAATACATCCTTGCTGCTCTCCTACAAGTACTGAGCTATTTGCATTATGGTGCAGGGCTTTGGTAACGTCAATAATGTTATGTTCCTATCTATGTTGAACTTTCTCATCACTTGCTAACAATCTGTTGTTAAATATTTGTTCAACAGTGCTTCTTCCAGCTCTAACCCTGCCTGTTCTTAAGTAAGGACCTCCTCAGCTTTTCTCTTGAGTGTGTTGAGAATTATCCTTAACATTATCTTTCTTATAGTTTTGGCATTGTCTCAAAGTTTCCTTTCTTGGGCAGTTGAATACTAGACTGAAAAAAAAGTTGTCAGTTAAGTAACATTGGTGTTTATAATTGAAACAGAAACTGAATTGATTGTACTTTTGTTTTAAGAGCAATTTAATATTGATGTGTATGGTAAATTTATTTCATCCATATATCTTGTTCCATACTAATTGCCACTTGTGTTTATCTTTAAAATATTCATCTATAAATTAAATGTTTTGAGAAGCTAGTTACTTGAATTTTATTTATGTTACAGTTAAATGTAAAGTTCCATGGGAAACCAGTGATGGATACAATGTGTAAATCCAGTGTTGAGGTCAAAGGTCAGTCTGTATTAGATGGAATCTATGAACTAGCCAAGTGTGGTGTTCTCAAGTTCCCACTGCCAGCCCACTTAACCACAGTGGCCAGCAGTGCACAGCGCAACAGCTTCACAATACAAGCTAGGAACAAATGAATTCTGTGTCTGATAGCAACGTAATAATTATTTATTATAACTTACTTAGGTCCTCCCACCATTTGGCACTTGTCTCTTCAAAGATGTCACTGGCAATGTCTGAAGCCTCTTATTATAATAGCTTACATTATGATTTCTTAGACAAAACTTCACAATAAATGATGTTCTTTCAGCATTTGTTAAGGAAGTATTTTAAAACTGCTTTGTTTGTATATGTATATATTTGTATTTCTTTTTTTTTTAATGTAAATTTGACCAATTATAAAAAAGGTGTCTAAATTAAATATATGTATTGTATTTTGATCTATGGAGGTTTTATTTTATGAATACTCAAGATTGAATAAAATATTCAACTAGTAAGTAGTATTGGATAGTTTGAATAATAGAATACTATTTAAATACATTTTGAGAACCATCTCTTCTCTTAGTACATTACCCACACAAAGAAACAAAAAAAGTTTTATTAAAATGTTTATTATGGTTGAGTTGTTTTCATTGTTGGTCTAGTAAAAAAAAAAAAAGGCCAAAACATACAGATGAGCAGATTACAAAAGTACAACAAAGAATACAGTGTGTCATGGTGGTGGAGATGTAGTGTTTGATTAATCCAGTCAATATATTAATTGCACACAAACAAGATCTTGATTTAGGATAACATTCAACCAGTTAATGCACCTTTGATTACCAAAGAAAAAGATTAACTAAGTAAAAAAAATAGTTTCTGTGTTTTAATTACTTTATTTCTGTGAACTAAACCTGCGACTCTTTCTTATGATTCTTATTCTGCTTGTAGATATATGACTTTCACACAATATTTGAAAATTATTCAACTGCTTGATGTGTCTGCCAACTGCACCCATTTAACCCTAATCATATATGCACAGTATTGACAAAGTGTTCAGTACAAATATAATGTTATGTTCATAAATAAATTATTCTTTAATTAGATTAAATGTGTGACTTTACCAAAACCTAAATGTTGACATGGTTAAAGATAAAAAAAAACAACAAATTGTCACATCCTCACCACTGATGAAAGTGCTTGCATCTTAGTACATAGAGATTAAAACTTGTTAAATCTAGATATAAGTATTGGCATATAGCGTTTTTGTTCTATGAGTTTCTTTATGCATATACACTCATAAGTATGCTAGTATCTATGTACAAAATGACATACACACAAATACAAACTGAATATTAAGTAGACATTATAAATTAGGTCACACAATAACACCCTAGTCTTCATACCATAAGAGTGGCACATGTACCCAGCTACTAGATTCTTCTTGATTCTAAGTCAGAGAAATGTGTGGTTCATTTAGAAAGACCACTTTAACATAGCAGGGTTTTTTAAACCTGTATGTACAGCCCGGGGTAGGCTAAGTCTAGAACTTAGTCTTACATCTACAATGTGTGCTCTTGTTTAATTCTAATAAGTTTTAATAAAAACAACATAATATCAAAAGAAGTTTCCTTTCTGATGTTGCACTGTTCCAATGAATGGCTGTTTAAGTCAGCATGAGCATCTGACGGGAGTTACTACTAGTGACCATCAATTTATTCATTTCAACATAATCCTTATTTTTCAAAATAGGCATGTACTTAAAAAATGAAAACAAAACAGTGTTGCCTTTGTTGACCCCATTTAAACTCATTAAGATATCACCTGTGATTTACAAAAAAAAAAGACATAAAACATGTTCACAATAAAAAACAAATGCTGTCCATGCAAATATAGAAGCTTCAAGCGCAAGGATTACTATTTACAATGACACAAACATTGAATACAGCCAGAAAGAATGCATAGCGCTGAAGAAATCAAAATCTTGAGTCCGAAAGAAATTGTTGAAATGTTTCAATTGGTGATCCAATGGATGAGATGTCATTAAGTATTTTAATTCATAACTAATAAAGTCAAATGAATTTTGGACATCTTCACAGATAAAAATAAATTTAATGAACACAGTTTGGAAAAAAACATTTTTCAATAGTGCTAAACACATTGAGAAAATGAACAAATTTTAAAGGTCAAAGGTACATGTTTTCAAGTGTTTTCATCCTACTGCAAATCAAAATCACTGCTTACAGTAATGACCTGCTTGTAGAAGATTGATTTATTAATTTCAGGAAGTGAAATTAATTTCAGCCTTAAAAGACACAAAGTTAGCAACTCTAAAAGTAATATATTAGTTATCTAATTATACAAATTTAGAATTAAGATTTAATATCTTGCTCTGGAATTAGATTTAGCTGTTTCCAAAAACTTTCAGTAGGTACAGCACTAGTTGAAATGATACATTCCAGACTGCACATAGAAACAATGAGCTTTATAAAATAGTTTAACATCATAAAATAAAATAGATAAATATATACATTAGTCACTGTAGCACCTTATCAATTATTTTGGCCAAATTTATCTCAAATCAGGAATATAACTATTAAACATAAAGAGAATGCCTACCACAGACAAATAATTAAACTAAGCAAATTTAAATCTGAGACATTTGTTGTAATAAAGATGCTCCTGCTACAGTCTAATAGCAAATGTGTAAAATTAATATTTGCATATCAATGTCTTCATTCACATTGGTTTGATGTAATAATATAGTCACTATTTTTTGTTCAGGATTTAAAAAAAGGAAACATATCTAATCTATTTACATATAAAACAACCATCTCAGAAAGTAACGCAGAAGTACAAATTAAAAATGTTAACAAGAACTTGATTTTAAAAAAAATAATGTGCAAAAATAAAATGAGTAACAGCATGAGTACTTATAGTGATGACAAATAAAAAGGTTTTATTGAAACAAAACACAGACCAGAATAATTAGGGTCAGTGCCATGAACACATATGTGTCAGTATTATGTGGGAATAATATACAATGCCATACTGCTGCTCAATACATATTCAGTGATGAGTTGCAAATGTTTCATTGAACAATTTCATAACAATACATGAACAAATGAACAGGATCCTTCTGAGAGAGTCCCTTCTTTTCTAAGTACTTCAGTATTTATACATGTTATTCCCAGACACTATTGGGCTTAGCATTATGTTTACACTGAATTATATTGTATGAAATAATTGGTCTAAAAAAATACATAACTGCTCCCATAAAAACATTTTATTACTCTGACAAAAAAAAGTAACACCCAATAATTCCGTACAAAATAAATAAATTTCTAGAAATTAAGTTAATTTCACAATATATAAGAAAAAAAAGACCAATTTTTAGCAAATGATAAAATTATATTCAAGTTGACTTCTTATTGACAATACAAGTGAAACATACATTTGAAATAAATAAAGCAAAATAATTTGTATACTCCTAAATTAAACAATTTCATAAATGACTTGGACGAAGATTGTTTTTGTGGGTAGCTTTGTGCACACACATTTGGTACAGTAGTAAAAAAAAAAGTTCTAAGTAGTTCAAATGGCCCCACTTGACTTGAGTAGATCTTTATGTTGTCTTAGAATAGTCCTTTCTTGGCTTTTTTACTGGGAATAATGAAAACATTAGACAAGAATTATAATGACCATCATGAAGTATGAATTGCTATATTACTAAATAGGAAATTACTATAGCAATCTTGACAAGTAGTTGTTTTTTTTTTAAACTGAATTATCTGAAGTTTCTCTAATGATGATGTGATCAATTGTAATCAACAATAAATGAATGTACCAGTACTTCAGTCCAACAAGGCAGTCATGTCCTTTATACTAAGCTCTATCTTACCTATAATGGCTATCACTCTAAGACTTTAAATTTAATATATATTGCTTTTATCATTGAGTGATAACTTGTCAAAGAAAGTGATGTATCAATAACCTATAAACAAGATACCAGTCTATACATAATCTCAAACTTGTAATTAAGTTTTTGTTGTTTTTTTCATTCAATCTTTTATTTCTGTATTTATATCAATATAATACTAGTTAAAGAAAAGATGTTAGAGTACAATGTTGACACTATTAGCTGGTTTATGTCAATGATAATCATAGAACTTAGGGAGTTAGGAACAATGATTTGATACACTGTTGTCATAAGATGCTCATTGTTCATTCACTATGTTTGACTACAAGGGATTCTTTTTCACCATGTTGGGATTGGATGTTATATTTACAGAGTCATAGGGCCTAAGTGTTGTATCACATGGATGCATCAAACAGAAAGGATGAGGATGAGCAAAAGTACATTAACGTAACTCACAAAATGTCCAGTCTAAAGAAAGCTACTGTCAAGTTTCCTTTTAAAACCTAAACTTGCAGTCAAGTTTCCTTTCAGGACCCCAATGGACAGAGCAGGTGAAGAAGAATTCACTTGCTTTTATAGTTGAGAATGGCCACTTGACTTTCCCTAACAAATGTGAGCTACTTATTTGAACTGGGTTTATTCACACATTTCCCTATTTACCCAAAATTAAAAGCTGTCTCCATTGGTTAATGAAATCAAGACAATTGAGTTCAGCAATCAACCCAAAAAAAAGGAACAATGTTGCTTGAACAAATGTAGTGAACATATTGAAGTAAACCTAAGGCAACAAGCCTTTCACAAGAAGGTAAGATGGCCAGTGTCAATCTAGGAAGCTAAGGAACAAAGAGAGAACAATGAAGCTGATAATACAGAGCTTTTTTTTTTTTTGTTCTAAAGTTTGTAGCACATCCCACAATGCAGCATCAGCACAAAGAGCTTATGAACATGGCAAACAGTGATACAATGTGATGTCATACTGACAACTAGAAACATTAGGACAATGATGAGTCACTAAGTGCAAATAAAAATAATTTATCTAATCAGATCTTTGGTTCTAATGAGACAGACTAAGAGATGGTGTTCAGTTTGTGCTCAAATGAACTGACAATGCTGAATATTAAAATACAAATAATATTAACAGAGCTTCAAACAGAAAGTCAAGAAAAATACATTCCTATAAATAATTAGAAAAAAAAAGAAAATTCAATAAAAACTACTAGATTTACACTAGTTTAATGTCAACACAAGATACACTGAAGCATTCCATTGGGTTATTTTAAGACTTTGATACTACAAGATCCTATGTTTATATATACAGTGTTAATCAAAGATTAATTATTGATATTAATAATGATGTCTGTTTTTAATCTTAAGACTTTTACAATATTTCAACATGGAAACAATGTGACAAGCAGCCATCAGATAAAATCAGGAAGTCTTCTGTAGCAAGTCCAAGTGTGAAAATGAGATCACACAGAAATAGGCCCACTTTTGTGTGTGTAGGCCTTCTGTTTTATCTGATGGACTTCAATCTTGATTCTTTTCTATATTTTTAAGACATACACTTTCATTCATCAAGGCCATTCATTGTTCATAAATATAGGTTATAAAAAGTTTCATATATAAAAAAAAATAGAACAAAACAAAACTCATTTGAAAGGGAAATGAACTAGTGAACAGGCTTGTTAAATGTTAAGAAACAATGAAAACAAAGAAATAAGAGTTTGTAGGAATACCTTCAGTGACATCCACTTCCTGCCTTTAGTGTTGGGGGAGCTGAACAGAGAGTCAAGTCAGACATACACTTATTAAGTCTAGGACTAACTACAAGAACATTATATAATCTATAAAGTCAGAAATGAAGGAAGCTGACAGCCTACTGAATTGGTTTCAACTTTCCAATAGGACATGAAAAGATGGCTGTAGAGCTTTGGGTTGACAACCTAAAACACAACTAGCAAGAAGCCACTAATAATGTGTGCTCACTTTAACCTAGACCAAACTCTAGAAAGAGAGAGAGAGAACTGATTACTAAGTCTACTTACTCTTTCTGGTTCTCTAGAGAGCGCCTCCTCTCTCCCCACTGTTCCTCCCATGCAGCCTTTTCTTTTTCAAACTCTTTCCACTTCTCATCCAACTCTTTCTGTTGTTGTTCTAAACTCTTCTTCATTTGTTCAGATCTTTTCTGAAGCTGAAACACAGATAAGGCCAATGAGCTAGAGACACAACACTTAGAGTCACAACATGTGAATAAGCACTGAATAACTACCAATTTAGATCTAAACATTGCCTAATCAGTGTTGGCTACAGAACTTAAGGTTATGGTAGAGTCTGGTAAGATGATACTCTCATCATATAATCATGAATCAACACAAAACCTTACATCGGCTTCAGAATCCTTCAGTTTTTGTCGTTTTTCTTTGACTTTCATTTCAAAGACTTGTTCCATTTCAGCCTCCATCTTTTTCATCTTGGCATTGTGCTCTGCCCTCTCTTCAGCCATCTGACTTAAAGGATCCCTAGACAACATCATCATAGATTACAATTGGCATATTAAATAGAATAAAATTCACACAACACAACAACACATTTTATACAACACTGGTTTATGAAACCTTAACACATAAATTAATAATTTAATTTTATAAATCTGTCTATTGATTTTTTAAACTTAAAGATGCACTGAAGTCTTACATTTATGATAGACATTAGCTTAAAATATAGGTTAGTGATACACTGAGGCAGAAGTGTAGAGTAGTTATAGATATTTAATTTACTATCATCATTTTTAGTAAATGAACAGATTATTTCCAATGATTACTTACTTAGTTAAAGAGCCTGGCTTAACTTTATTTCCTTCTGATGTTGAAGGAGCCAGTTTGTTGTAGCGGAAGTTTTCATAGTGGACATTGTTAGTGACATCCTTTAAGTCTTGCATGTGAGTCCTGGTTGGGAGAAAGACATGGGCACCACATATTTACACCAGATATTTTAAACTCTTTAACAAAATCTATTTCAAACATTAAGACATCTAAAAGCCAGGAGATACAAAAAAAACACCACAACATTTGTATGAAAATGTCAAGGATCTAGTCTTATGTTCACCAAAGATAACCAGATCAACTCAGTTCATAGTTTCCACTCAACAATGCAGACATCCCACAAAATTTGTTTTGGTTCTATGCTGTTCTTACTACACTGAAATAGTTCACATTTTGGCATTTATTTCATCTTGAAACATCTTTGACCTTATATCTTTAACTAATCATCAAAAGAGCTGATTGTATTACATATTTTGTTTGTTTCATGAAATGTGATTGTATTACATTTTTTGTTTGTTTCATGAAATGTGATTGTATTACATTTTTTGTTTGTTTCATGAAATGTGATTGTATTACATTTTTTGTTTGTTTCATGAAATGTGATTGTATTACATTTTTAGTTTGTTTCATGAAATGTGATAGTATTACATTTTTTGTTTGTTTCATGAAATGTTCACAAGTTTTTTGAAAATCTAATTTTCAGTATCTGATACACCTCAAGACATCCAGATTTAGTGCCCCCCCCCCCCCCCCCCATCCAACAAAAAAAGATATAAATGACATTGTTTTCTAATCATACAACTTTTTATAATTAAATTCAATCAAGTATCCTAAGTTCAGCAAGATTTAATAATAACATGTTTATAAATCTGACTTTTAGCCTAACGATGACAATACGCAATATAAAGTGATAGGAATTGTTCCATTCATTTACTTTTTTTAAATAAAAAAAAACACAAAAGCTATTAAAAACAAATTCTTTAAATCTGAACTATAACGAATGAGTACTATGTAATGTTTACCTAATGACCATATTCCTGAGTGCGATGAAATCATTGTGGTCTAAATTCTCCACCTCAACTACACCCCATGGATACTGACGACCTCTGACCTTTTTGCCACCAATGTCTATCACTTTGTCACTGCCAACTACTGCAAAAGGTACCCGATCCTGGTAGACAAAGTTCATACATTAAGTTCATAGAAATCCTTTGCTATGTGAATGTCTTCATAGACAAAAAAAACACATAAAGAAACTAAATATATATAAACTAAATAAAACAGAATGTAACAGCCTTGTTGGTGGACACTGAAGCTCAGTCAGCTCAAAGCAAAATTGCAGGATAATTGAGATCTCATTTGGTTATTGATTATCACAAACAGTCTTTTGAATTTTTATCTTAAAATTTTTTAATATGTATGATTCTATGTGCAGCAGGCATAAATAGTTTTTAAAATACTTTTAAATAGCTTTTGAACCAATGACCATATTTAAAACATGACGAAAATTACACTATACAATAGCATACTAGAGAATAATTTATTTCTGTTTACAAGTAAAATTGACTATGTATTTCATGTTTAAAACATGTTTATAGAGAACTAGAAATAGCCTTTGCAACTATTGCAAACTAGATGAAGTTTACTGGGAAAAAATTGCATCATCATATTTGGATTTTTGAGTTAATGTTTATTTTAAAAAATGGTCTTTGTATATGCATAAGTAATTTTAAAAACCATTTTTTTTTAGAAGACTTTCAGAAGACCAAAAGTAGTTATGGCACTTATACCAAGACCCTTATATCAAGCAAGATGCAGGTGATCTTGAAAACAGATTTTCAATTCTGATTTTTGTGATCTTTCCATGTCAGACAATACAAAACCAAATAGTGAGAGACTTCTCTGGGGAGGAGGGAAGTGTTCAACTGGTTGTCCAATAGAACATTTGCATGAGAAGTAAACACTAAGCTGAGAAGTAAATATGGTCCAAGACGACTTGAAAGTGTCCAAAAGCTATTGGCTAGAGACTCAAAATAAGCTTGAATATCAAATGTGATTTTTAATGAGTACAAATAGATAGATTTTAACAAAAATTATTCTAATCTAAGTCATTCATGGAACATACATATATTAAACATAAATGAATAACAGCACCAGGGACCAAGTTTTTAAGTGAGAAAGTAGTGAATTAAAATGCTACGAAAATAAGGGCATGCGCCGACCGAGGCTCGAACCTGTGACTCCGGATTCGACACCACCGCCTAGCGATAACGCACCAAGCGAAACTAACCTCTAGACCATCGGAATGTCCAAAAAAACATTCTTCTGATCCAGAGTCATTTCGCCCGTATGCAAATTACCACCCCAGTGGTCAAAGGTCACAAGCCCCAGCTAGCCCCTCCCCCACCCTCGCAGCATCCGTTCACCAACAATTTCGATAGAGCCTACACAGACAGCCGTTAGGCATGTATTAGACAAACGATGGCTCTATCTAATTGTATATCTCTCACAAAGACAAGTGGACAACATAAACACATTACATATAGAAGCTTCAGTGGGTACGAGCAATAATGCTGTAAATGTAAACATAGAGTTGAAGCTAGGTGCTGAAACAAATGATACATACATATATTAAACATAAATGAATAACAGCACCAGGGACCAAGTTTTTAAGTGAGAAAGTAGTGAATTAAAATGCTACGAAAATAAGGGCATGCGCCGACCGAGGCTCGAACCTGTGACTCCGGATTCGACACCACCGCCTAGCGATAACGCACCAAGCGAAACTAACCTCTAGACCATCGGAATGTCCAAAAAAACATTCTTCTGATCCAGAGTCATTTCGCCCTTATTTTCGTAGCATTTTAATTCACTACTTTCTCACTTAAAAACTTGGTCCCTGGTGCTGTTATTCATTTATGTTTAATATATGTATGTATCATTTGTTTCAGCACCTAGCTTCAACTCTATGTTTACATTTACAGCATTATTGCTCGTACCCACTGAAGCTTCTATATGTAATGTGTTTATGTTGTCCACTTGTCTTTGTGAGAGATATACAATTAGATAGAGCCATCGTTTGTCTAATACATGCCTAACGGCTGTCTGTGTAGGCTCTATCGAAATTGTTGGTGAACGGATGCTGCGAGGGTGGGGGAGGGGCTAGCTGGGGCTTGTGACCTTTGACCACTGGGGTGGTAATTTGCATACGGGCGAAATGACTCTGGATCAGAAGAATGTTTTTTTGGACATTCCGATGGTCTAGAGGTTAGTTTCGCTTGGTGCGTTATCGCTAGGCGGTGGTGTCGAATCCGGAGTCACAGGTTCGAGCCTCGGTCGGCGCATGCCCTTATTTTCGTAGCATTTTAATTCACTACTTTCTCACTTAAAAACTTGGTCCCTGGTGCTGTTATTCATTTATGTTTAATATATGTATGTATCATTTGTTTCAGCACCTAGCTTCAACTCTATGTTTACATTCATGGAACAGTGTGTGATAAGAAGAGCCTATGCACTACATAAAAAAATGGATGCACATTATACAAACATGATGTCTATAAATGTGAATTAAAAAGATGATTGATTCTCATGGACTAAATGGAATGTCTACTTTCATCAGAATTGTATTTACAAAAATATTTTAATTCATCAATGATAAGTCATTAATGATAGGAAATTTGACACCTTTATGTTTTATCACATTTAAATTTCATTTAAATTTTTTCTATCTATACACTACTTCATAAAATACTTTCTTGTAAATTATTTTCACAATACTTTTTTTTTTTCTGTCATTTAGAAAAGCAGCTACAGCTTTAAGCATACTGAGGTTAAAGTCAACAAATGTTTTTCTAAGAGTAAATTCTGTCACATTTTTCTTTCAACTACTACCGATCTATTCATGTCTCTCTTGCTAAGTTCTCCAATCAGAGGTCTGCTAATCCTTCTTACCCGAAGTTTTTTCTGTATTTTCATCTCTTCTTCATCGTCACAGTCAGGGAATTCATAAATTCTAATCTTGTGTTGAGCTATTTCATTGAGTATCTGACAATTAAAATTCATTCACATAATTGTAAAATACTAGTCAACAAAAGGTTGAAAACAAAATAGGATCTATGCGCTATAAGAAGTTCAACATTAAGTGTTGCCTATACAAATTTTTAAAATTCTACACTACCAAGTGAAATAACTTACAGTTTTCTTAAACTCTCGACAAACTTCAGGCGTTAGTGTATCAGCTTTGGCAATAAGGGGGATGATGTTGACTTTATCATGCAAGCGTTTCATGAATTCAACATCCAGAGGCTTTAACCTACAACATATTGGAATAGAAACAATGTTAAAGGTGTAGGGAGTTAAAATAGTACTAGAGAGGAAATTTTAAAATCTGTATTACTACACAGCGATAAAACAAACAAACAAACAAAAAAAAGAGGGACAATCTTTTTTTTTTTTCTATATTTATGTGGGGCAAGATGCATGGGAGCAAATAACTATTCTAATCCTTTTGATTTATTCATCATTTTTAGGATGTGTTAGGATGACTTCTATGAAAGGGAATATGGGTCCAAATAAAACTAATAGTTGTGAAAACAGGTAAATCCAACACAATATGTCAATTAGAAAGAAGAACTAATTTAGCAGCAGAAATGAAAATCTTCATCCAACTATATTCAAACATTAGATGTAGAACAGCATTCAGACTAACATTAATAAACACTTAACCAGGGTAAAGAAAAAAAAACATTACTCTTAATGTTTTGCAAATAATTGCTATAAAAATAAAACGATTGAAATATACCCATGTCCAGTAGGTGCAATAAAATATAGACAACAATGGACCCTTGTGTCAGCACATGCTGTACGATTGACTCGAGATTCTGCATTTAAATATTCCTCGTATTTGCTATCTATAAAGTCTGTTATCGGCAACCAGCTGCAAAAAAATTCACAAGGTTAAAAATATTAATATTGTTATATTTAAATATTGCAACAAAAGTACAAATCTTATCGATGATTTTACAAACAATAATCTACTGGATCATTTCATAATAATGTAATAATGCACCATTAATTAAATTCTTATACAAATAAAACATAACCACTGCATTCATCAATTGTGTATAACCTGTATAACCCACCAGTTGCTATTGTCTACTGCATCACCGAATCCTGGAGTATCAACTACCAACAGTCTGAGCTGTACACCATTTTCTTTGAGGGTCACTTGTGTTGTGTTTACCTGTAAAACAGTCAGTATGTATTCAGTTCAAACAATTCAGCTATATTATTAGTATGAGCAAAACGATTTCACAAATATCAACCTCAAGTCCAAATTATGTTAGAATGAAACAACACAACAAATACAATCCCTACATCAAAATATGTTATGGTAGAATACATGATTGCAATAATAGAACAAATCTAATAATCCAGAGATGAAATTATGGATTTAATATAAATATTTCTATCATGGTGTAACATGTGCATTTGTTTTAGCAAACTTCTAAGAATTGCTTTGATCAGTCTGCTGTACTCTGGGCCTGTTTTAAAACTATATGACCCAAACTTATAAGATTTAATGGCTGCACCTTAGACTTCCTCATATTAAAATCTCTATTTTCTCTCTTGAAATGTCATTTTCATATGCTGTCATTTTATTAGCTACAAGCATATCCATTTTTCATTGTTTCAGCAATGAGCTTTACTTTAGTATTTACAGTTACATAGTATAATTTCAGTCACTGTAAATACCAGTAACAGTAATAGTTGATAATACAAGGCTGAAATAAGTCGCCATTACAAGCGGCTAAAAGCACTAAAGAGAACAATGGAGCAAGTCTCCAACTGTATACAAAGAAATAAACTTTGACTATCGATGTAGACTGGAATGTCATTTATCAATGACCACGGTTTGTGGGATCTAATTAGTCACAGGTCAGTTTGGAAACTCAGGGAAATAGGTGAGAGATAGAGAGAAGATAGAATGTAGCTGAGATTTTAAAAACAATTAATGACTAGAAACAAGGTTTACACATAGACAAAAATCTTAGTAACACCAAGCATTTTAAACAACATATGTGGCAGTCTCTATGCCCTCTGTTATGCTTATAAACAAATCAACCATCTAAAAATCAATGCTACTGTCTTTGTTCACAACCAGCTGCAACTTTGCTACACAGGTAAGACTATTTTAATTGTAATTAGGCTTTTAATATTTGAAGAGATTTAAGACTTCATAATATTTTCAAATAGGTCTGTTTATTTGTTACCAAATAAATCTTCGTGTGCCTTCAATTGTGTCAGTAAATTTGAGATAACTGCTTAGCAAGAGAATAAATAAAATAAACAAATGATCACTGTTTTATGATACCAACCAAAATAGCTGATGTACTTAGTGCATACAAAAATAAAAGGCATTTATAATCTCATATATGCGTTACTAAAAAGCTCTTTCAGATAAAATAGTGTTTAACTTTAGTGCGATTGCATTTATTATTAACATTCTCATATACCCAGTTCTTTGTTTTTTAGAGTGATGATCAGCAAGTCTAGCATTTGTTTAATAGATTGATCATTTAGCTGGCTGTGAGTCTTCCCTATAAATCTGATGTAGCTTATTACATTGTAAAAATGTGACCCTCACCTTGACAGTTTTCTGTATTCTATGTGATGGACCAGGGTATTCAGCAGCACTGTAGAGATCAGTTAGAAACAAAGAGTTGATCAGCGTGGACTTGCCCAGGCCTGACTCACCTAAATAATCAAAGAGAGGATGTTACAGACTTTTCTCCTAACTTATTGTATTCATCAAATTTTTTTTAGAAAATGTAAGTAGATTCCCTGTGTTATTTGTTTAGAGATCATTGATATAATGAATATAGTAAAACAGATGCACACACACACAACTGCAGGATGGCTGCCTAGTTATACGGTATGCACTCTGGACAGTCTTGATAATCCCAAGTTACAACCCTAACTGCAACCATCCCCAACAGTTTTATGGAGGTTTGGGCTAGAATGTAAAATCTTTAACTATGAAAGAATGTCAAAAACTTGTAATGACAAAAAACAAAACAAAATCAGAAACGTAAACTTATGGTGCAATAAATATATTTGTAGTGAAATTATTCAAAAGTGTGCATAGTTTTTCAAGTACCATTACTAAGTTGATCCTTTGTCACTGACCAACTTTGCAAACAAAATGTACAACAAAACTGTAACATGACATTACAATCACCAAGTAGAGACTGTAAAATCTACATCATGATAAAACAAGATTCTTAGATTACTAAGTCACTCAGAGTGGGGGGCAGTGCATTGTTAACAGAATGACTGATCTCTTAAATCTCTGTTGGTGAACTTCTAAGGTCCCTGAGGACTGGCAAAAAGGAGTGATTGTAAAGCTTCCAAAAAGGGCGACTTGGCAGACTGCAACAATTGAAGGGGCTCTGTCCCGGGCAAAGTTTTTAGCACTGTTCTGTTGAGACGGCTTCAGCTGTCTGTAGATGAGAAGCCCAGAGAAGAGAAAGCAGGCTTCAGAAATGGCAGATCATATGCAGAACAGTTCTTTGTTGTATGAAATATCATAGAACAAAGTCTCGAGAACCAACAATGGCTAATGATCAGTTTCGGAGACTTTAAGAAAGCGTTCGATAGTGTCCACTGAAAATCACTATGGAAAATAGAGAATACGGCATCCCAGAAAAATTTGTCCAGATTCTACTACACCTATTCAGTCAATCTAGTTGCTGCATCAAAACAGAAGAAGGAACAACCCAGTTTTTTAGCATCGAGACAGGTGTGAGACAGGGGTGCATCCTATCTCCCTTTCTTTTCCTACTAGTCATCGACTACATAATGAGGAGAGCAATGAACCAGACTGCCTTTGGTATTCTATGGCGTGAACAAAACTGAATGACAGACTTGGACTTCGCCGATGACGTTGCACTACTCGGGGCTACAAAATAAATGCATACAAGAAATGACAGAGAGCCTAGATAGAGAGGCACCCAAAATTGTCCTCCACATAAACTTGGATAAGACTATAATTTTGCGAGTAGGATATAAGACAAAGGGTGCCCTAGTCAAACTTGGCAAGTCAAAGCTTGAAGAGTTAAACAAGTTCACATACCTTGGTGGCATCATAACAAACGATGGGGATGCCTACCATGATGTAGCGTGCAGAATAGGAAAGACAGGGAGCATTTTCCAAGGCTGCAGCCTATTTGGGCAAGTCAAGCCATTGGACTTGAGACAAAAATAAACCTTCTCAACACAATCGTCAACACAACACTATACATATGCATGTGAGACATGGAAGCCATCTGCTGAAATTGAGAAAAGACTAAATGTGGCTCAACAAAAATGGCTGAGACGGATTTTGGGAGTCAGTTAAAAAGATCGGGTCTCAATCCTATGCCGAACTGGAAGTCGAACACTTAGTGAGGTAGTGACAGAGCATCGCATGAAATTTACTGGACATGTTCTCTGACAAAATGAACTGCGCATACCAAGAGTTGTAATGACATGGAGGCCAATACGACGAAAGCGCAAACAGGGAGGTCCTCGTATAACTTGCCGCCACACTTTCATGGAGGACCTCAGAAGAGTGGACACCAGGTGGGAGGAGGCTTCAGACATTGCCAGATCTTTGTAGAGACAGTTTTCCGCCCAATGTGCTGAACGACGCGGAAGGACTTAACTAAGTAAGTAAGTAAGAGTGTTAATGTTTTTACTCAGATGCAGTCCCTTGGACATCTGATTGGTAATCAAAGCAGGTAAAAAGGCTGGTTTCTAATATTTTAAGTACGAATATCAAAAACTATGAGCTACAAACTATCAACAACCACAATCATACCTCCATCTCCCCATAAATACATGAGGGCTAAGTAAAATTGTTAATGACATGATTATGTTGTTCAGACAATGTTATTATTATTATTATTACTGATATTATATATTGCTCACATTTATAAGTATTCAATGACCTGATTGTTATGAGGATATAGTCACCTAATTGATGGTTCACCTATAGACAAAGGGTTAATGAATAGCCAATCTCTCAATCATGGCCTCTAGAAGAGGTACTTACCTTTCTTCAAGTGTCTAAAGGGCCTTTGGCATCTTCTTTACCAGTGACAATAAGAATAAATAACACTTAACACTGACTAAAAAATCTTGTTTAAAACAAAATATAAAAAATCCTTTTTATAAAAAACAAAGCTTATCTAAAGGGGAAGAACTCTGCCCTTAAATCTATATCCATCAATAATGTACACATTTCTTCCCTTTTTCAATATCAAACAAAATAATTACCAATTAATAACTGTTTAAGGTATCAAGTTGACCGGATAATGTGCGAGGGAGAAATAGTGATAACAATTAATAAAGGGGACTAAACCCAACAAATTAAGCCATATCTGTGAATACTGAATAATTAGATTCCCTTGTTGGTATGAAACAAAATAATTAATTTCCAGTAATTGACTAATTGGTTCCTTTTTTTTTTATTGATCCATGCCTTGTCTACGCCAATGAATAATTGTGCAAAGTTGCAAATCCCACAAAGGGTGTTGGAGAAATAACGTGTACACACTTTTTACCAGACAGACTGACAGAGACAGTTGATATAAGCTTTGTAAAAAGTGGCTAATTAGGTGCATACAAAAAGCTTTTTTTCTACAACACTTCAGTTATTTGAATTTATTTTGAGAAATATCAAAACTATAAGTAAACATGTTTTGAAAAATATACAAAACAACCAGCTGCCTTACTGACTTTGGTCATCCCTTGCCTTTTATATTAGTAAATAGTTTTAAAATGGTGCATGCACTGTATTTTAAAGAAAAAATGAACATTTTCAATTTTAAAATTCAGGGTCTGCACAAAATAAACACATACTAACCTACTACCATGAGCGTAAACTCAAATCCACGCTTGACTGACTTCCTGTACACCTGATTTGGCAAATTAGCAAAGCCTACATAGCCTTCCAACTCCTTACGAGTCTCTGCACCATATTTACGTTCTCTCTCCTTCTCTTTCTCCATTTCAGAGTGTGGATCTTCCTTTTTGATTTGACGATCTCTGTCTCCTCCTACAACATAGCGTCCCGTTGGATCAAACTTTGTCGTTGGCCCGTCACCTCCGGCTCGAAAAAATGCATCTCTTTTTGCTGCGTTGATCTAACGAATGTACAGAATAAATTAATTTTGAAATGAATACTCTTTAATGTCAGTATAATTTCTACTCTAAATGACAACAAAAAGTTTGTCTAAAGCATGTAAGCTCTAGCTGCTAGCATTAAAATGTTCCAGATCACTACAACCAGTCAGGCCTAATAGTAGAAGTGATAAATCTTAAAGTAGGGCCAAAGTTCCTTGAGTGACACACACATCAGTTACAATGTAATATGTCAACAAAGATGTTTACTCCGATAAGAATGTAGTAGTCTACTGTTCATTATAATCTGCACATACATGACCTCAATGCTAAACATTCACTGACTTGGACTCAAGACTTAAAGTAGTCAACACATATTCGAATGTAGATCATAGGTCATCACAGATTAGCATTATTTCAACTGGATCTGTGTAGTCAAGTGAAATACTACACTCATCCTTCATTTTCATATCCCAATGCCAATGATATTTATATATAAGCAAAGCGCTTAACCACTCAGCCAATGCTGTTGTCTTTATAAGTCCTTTAAGATGTATTATAATGATTAAGATATAACAAAATCTTAATTTATTTGTATAAATATTTTATCAATATAATGTAATAAATAAATAACTCCTTAGAAATACAGCTTACTATTTCAAAACTGTTGTCAAAGCAATAAACCTTATTCAAGTTCAAGAAGCAAGCCTGCTACTGAACATTTGTATCTACAAATACATTGACTAAGCTTAAGGCTGCCACTGCACTAGGAATTTGTTTGTTGTCTCCTATACATGCAATGTGCACAATAGCAAGACTTTTTTTTTTATCAGCGTTTCTGAATACCAGTGGTTCTAAATCTTGTATCAAAGCAGCTAAGTAAAATGACAAATGTGTCATTTACTTGGACTACTATCTGACTGAAAGTAGCAAGAAGGACTAGAGAGAATCTGTAATTCTTCTAAGGGATTCAGTTTCTTTCAGCTGCATGTCTTACAAACTTTTGCACTATTTTAAGCTGATCAAATGATTTTCTGTTCAAACTTTGCCCATTTTGCCCACATTTTGTGGGTTCACATACACTAGACTTTAACTAACATTGTGAAATAGGATCAAATGAAAGGTTCTTATAAAGATCTTAACATAGTTCAATCAAATACTTACGCCTACAAGAATGTCAAAGCACCACACCCACAATGATGTGAGAATACCTGACTCAGCCATGAGGGGAGGGAGGGAGGGAGGACTGACAGGGCAGAAGGGAGGGGGGATACAGAGATAACATTGTCTTGAAGCCATCTCAGATGTACACCCCACTCAATCTCTGGCCTCTCCATAGAAATACAGCCAGAGACTTGTTGTTTCTAGCTAGATGTAACACAAACAGGTTGGGAGTAGGCTAGAAATGACACACTTGACTGTGTTGTCTCACCTTGACAAACAATTTGAGAACCATGCTCTCTCTGCTACTGGGCAAGGTTTTGTTTTCTTCAGCCCTATTCAATTTCTTTTAAACTAAAACATTATCAGCGAATATCAAGTAAGCAAACTGACCACTCAGTCATGTCTGTTGAGTGACTGAATCACAGAGAGAAAGTCACATAGATTTAGTGTGTGTGTGTGTGTATATATATATATATATATTCTCCACCAGAGACTGTAGCTATCAGTAAATGAAAGTGATACTGCAACATGACCTGTGGACGTGTTGGAGGTGGTTCCAATATAATGATATGGACCTCCTCTCAGTACTGTGGCATAAAGCTGATGGGCAGAAGTATTCTACATCCAGTGATTGGATGGATATCTGACAAGCTTTCACTGGCTACAGAAACATTTTGGTTCACTTTCTACAAAGATTTATGATCTGTTCTTGTCTAAAGACTACATGAACAAAAGGGCTCACAATGTGTTGTCCAAACTAAGTGCACTGGAGTCATTGTAGTGGCCAAGATAGTTTCAAGCTAGGGTTACAGAATGAGACCAAATAATGATGAGAAATACATGCTTTAAAGTCAAACACAACATAGAATTCGTTAAACATGAACAAAACATTGGAGCTTTTAAACAGGACAACATGCATTTGAATCAAATAAACTAATAAATAAGTCAAGGTTTAGACATTCCAAACAACCAATGACAAGTCTACAACAGAAAACATTCACATGCAACTGACTCATCAGATTGTCACAATATTTACAGTCCTAACAAACTAAACAATACTAATAACTTAATACAATTAAAACATTCAAACTTTACATCTAAATGATGTGAATTAGTATTCAACATAAAACTTTCCCTAGATAGAACAAAACTATATAACACACAGACACTGAGATATTAGAAAAGTCAACCTGCATGTACCTTGGATTAGTGACTAGATATAGTATTGAGTCCATATATTTTGTCAAGTCAAAATATTAGGAAAACCAATTAGGCATAGTTTATTTAAAAAATATTTGATGTGCACATTAAACAAGGAAAAGAATGAGAAATACATCTCTAGCACTGACAGATATCTACATGCGCAAACAGCAACACCTTACCACCTTCAGGTATCAAAGTACTGAAACTACAGTCAGTAGTACCATTAACAAAAGACACTGGACAGTCAGTAGACGACAGAATTCCCATCAGAAACTAGATGCCAGATAGTTCCCATAATACACATATCTAGATTAGATGAATAATCTCCAGTATCAACAGAGTGGCTAATCTACTGTGTATATGCCCTGAACACAGATACCAGCCTAGTAGTGTATTGCAGACGTTTAGTGTAGTCAAGCAGTAAAACTATCAAGACCATGGACTGGGTTACGGTATAGTGAAGAAGGGGTGGGGGGGGAAGGGCTGTAGACATTTGATAAGACAAGGGAAATAATTCTTCTAAAGTGAACAGCTCACTTGTATGCAGAGTACACAAATATCAAAGTAGCTAGATAAAATGTTTAACTTCTCGATCTATGCAAAAATATCGCAAACTGAGATTTTCTGTACATTTTTTCTAAAATCAGAGTTTTTTTTTCTTGATTTTTTTTTAAAAAGAAAAAGCTAAATTAACAATTGGTACGAACATTCCTACAATCACCCCCCCCCTACCCCTGGTCAACAGCTAAACAAACTATAGTATTGTACGAGCATCCTAATCCATTGCACCAGGTCTACAAAAGTCATCTCTCTAGTAAGTAGCCTGGCTAGAAATGGAAACGTTCATTTGATGCTCAACAAATCTCACGAGATGAAAGAGAATGACCAACAGAGAGATGGGCCAATGAAATGACATAACATCATTTTCTTTCATGAACTTTGACATGTATTTTGGTGGATAGACTGCTGCCGTTTCTAGGTCTAGACATGTCAATATCTAGTGTAAAGGAGATTCTCATACCAAAGAACAGTACATAAATTGGGTCAAATTGTAAACAGTTTTAATGAAATATTTGCATACATGTATTTAAATTAATAGTGAACTGTTTAAAAAAACAACAACAAAACATCGCAAGTCAATGTCAAAAGTGAGCAAAAGTGAACTAAAATGGCATCACACAAATGTGAAATGAAAAAATTAGGACGTTTAAATAATGAAACAAAAGAACTGAACTGATTCAACGAGCAAAACGTCAAACAAGAAAAGCTGTTAAGAGCAGACGACGGGCAGTGACACGTGGTTTCCAATACTTACAGATTCCGTGGTTTCAATATGCTGAAAATAAGAGATGATTGATGAGATTGTTGTTGAACACATACGAGGAAGTGGAAGGATTGGACTGGGGGAACACAGGAAGTGAATTAACAGTGGAGTGTACGTAGATCTATGTGGTGACATGATGATAGCACTTGGTTAGCTTGGTATAAAAGCGACAGTGGTGCGTATCGTGTCACGTGACAACACGGAGCTACGGACAAATGAGCATTGTCGTGGACAATAATGTCTGCTAGGTGAGCATTCCTAGAGTATAGATTAGGATACAAAGTGTTACATGTGTATGGAGGTGTGTGCTTTGTAGAAAGTATTTGAACAGTTCACGTCTGGAGCTGTATTTGCTACCTTTGAAACAAAAGATGCGACTGGAGGTTGCAAGGTAACATGCTATGGTAGTAGCTACTCTTATCTGAAACTCCTTTAGTGACAAGACGACCGCGCTGAGACTTTCGTTGCACAAAGGAAGCGGTCAGTGCGTCTTAAGGTCTCCTTGTCCCACTACAAGGATAGACCCGGCCATGAACTAGATCTCTCGCTCAAAACCTTTTGCAAGATGCGACTTACTCCCTAAATTAGATTAAATATATGGTCGGCTCAAAGTTTTATTTAAATCGTCCAAAGTACGCGCCTATTGAACATTGACAGACAAGCCGAGTGCCCACCAAGTATCCTTACGATCTGGTTTCCTCAACTGCATCCAAAGCTCTCTTCCTACCTCGGACTTGTCTCAGTCATCGATCCAAAGTGTCTGCTCCTGAACACAGACTAACGCTGGAACACAATTGTAAGAAATGGGCACATTAATCATGGTGCCAGAAGGCAAGCAAATGTTGCTACAAGATTGCTAACCACGCTCGCTGCCATCCACACAGACATGTGCAGGTTTCTAGGTACGCAACAGACTGTGACGACATTTCAGGGCTATTGTGAAGCCATTAGGAGAGAAGATTTTTTCCGAATTCATTCAAGTCAGTTCTTTCATTCGATGACCTATTTAGGTATGGATACCTATTACTTAAACGCATTATTTGTAGAAACTTTTGTGGTTGGATACAATGTGTTCGTCAGTACCTGCCGTGTTTGTGAGTGTTCAAATACGAACCAGCAGGACATTTGAAAGAATCACAACACCCAACTAAGTCATTTGAAACATTAGAAGCAACGTACTATAGGAGGCACTAGATTGACATTGGTTGGGTTTACAGAATTGTTACATGGCGGGAACCAATACATGTAAGGAACTAAGATTGACATTGGTTGGGTTTACAGAATTGTTACATGAACCAATACATGTAAGGAACTAAGATTGACGTTGGTTGGGTTTACAGAATTGTTACATGGCGGGAACCAATACATGCAAGGATCTAAGATTGACATTGGTTGGGTTTACAGAATTGTTACATGGCGGGAACCAATACATGTAAGGAACTAAGATTGACATTGGTTGGGTTTACAGAATTGTTACATGGCGGAAACCAATACATATAAGGAACTAAGATTGAAATTTGTTGGGTTTACAGAATTGTTACATGGCGGGAACCAATACATGTAAGGAACTAAGATTGACATTGGTTGGGTTTACAGAATTGTTACATGGCGGAAACCAATACATATAAGGAACTAAGATTGAAATTGGTTGGGTTTACAGAATTGTTACATGGCGGGAACCAATACATGTAAGGAACTAAGATTGAAATTGATTGTGTTTCAATGATTGTTGTCGTGGGAATCAATGAATTTAAAATTATTATTATTATAGCTTTTATATAGCGCTACTTTCATGCTTATAGCATGCTAAGAGCGCTTTTGGTCCTATCTCATTTGTGGATCAGTGGGGGGAGAGGGTATCTAGGAGTAGGTTTTCCGTGCTGCCTTTAGGCGCTCAGTAAACACAACTCTGACCGAGTCGGGTGTCGAACCTCGAGCCCCCTTCTAGGTAGCCGAGCCAAGTTCAAGCGCACTTGGCCTCTCGACCACGCTTCCCACCAATTTAATGAATGAATGACAAGGTTGAGGTCAAATCTAACGTGTTATGCCAAGGAGATAATTTTACTCATTTCGAGTGTCAAGTAAAAAGACTAGTAAAGTACGGACACTCACGCTCCCATTACAAACACTCTAATGATATGGTCAACATAAGTCACTCCCTTTCAGGTAAGCACTTCTTACCTGGTTGTCCAGCTTAGTCAGAGAATCCTCTTCAATCTGAATATTGTCCATAGCCGTAAACAAGACTTCAGAATAGACACCGTAAACTACTGACTGCAGCGTTATCCGAGTAGTTCAACCCAGTGAGACGTTATCCTATTGTACACTTAATTGTTATCTTAATTATCATAACAAGGGAAGTGTTCAATCGATAGGCGGTCTCTTTACACCCTAGAACTTGTGCCTAGCATATCTCAGAGTGTCTTTATACCTAATGCAAACCCAGATTTACATTGCTTGTGTTTCAACCCAACTCCAATAAACACAAAGCCTAAATGTGTATTTCACTTTCTACAATACTATACAAACATAATGAAAGAAAGTAGAAATGGATCTAGACAAAACGCACAATACACATTAAAGGGACGTAAAAATGCAGGGTGACAACTCTTGTGTGGATTCTCGATGGCGCTTTTAATTTGACGTGCTTCATCACAGACAGCCACACGATACAAAGGCTTTTAAAGTCTAAGAAAGCAACTAAAAATGAACGTAAGTTATATTTGTGTCCAAAGTCTCTGCGTCTTGTTTGGTGGGTTTCCACTTAAGATCCAGATAATTGTTGTTGTATCAATACAAATCAATAGAAGTTACTGCCAAGCCTCATCATATAATCGACTGTCAAATATCCAATACTGTCGAACGTAGATACATACAAGTGATTTTTTTGTGATTTTGGGCACATCGGCAAAATTTAGGCCATGACGTGCCTGCAGTCCCTCAAGGGCCACTACATACATACAAGTAATGTCTAGTTCAATGATAAAGAATGGCCATATAACAAATAATTCAGTTAGTTCGCACACTCAACTGTTTTCGATTTTACCCCCTGGGTCCAAACATTGAACTATGCTTAAGTAAATGTGCATTGATTTCGTTGAAACATCCAGAGTCTAAGAGAATGGGGTAGAACTCTCAGTATCTTTCTACGTACAGTGAATAGTCAAATGTATTCTCTTGTTACTAAATCAAGCTCTTACCTCAAGGCAATTAGGGCTGGCCAAAATTAAAACAGTTAAAAAAAAAACTATTTATAAACTTGTTACCTAATAGAACTTGTAGCAATAGATTTTAGTCTTTTGTTGAATGGCCTACTTTGTGTGACAATAGCGTGAGTTGTTTCATTTCGAGAAGACTTAACAGGACATAAAGACAATCGCTAAGTGTGCTGAATGAAACGTGTGGCGCACAGACTCCTTGAAACTTACATTTGCTTTCAAATACTGAGTCTCGCTACATGGAGATACACATCTAGCACACTATCGCTACATGGAGATACACATCTACCACACTATCGCTACACGGAGATACACATCTACCACACTATCGCTACATGGAGATACATTTCTACCACTCTATCACTACATGGAGATACACATCTACCACTCTATCACTACATGGTGATACACATCTACCACACTATCGCTACATGGAGATACACATCTACCACTCTATCACTACATGGTGATACACATCTACCACACTATCGCTACATGGAGATACACATCTACCACTCTATCACTACATGGTGATACACATCTAGCACTCTTATCACTACATGGAGATACACATCTGGCACTCTTATCACTACATGAAGAAACACATCTAGCACTATCTCTAAACTCCAGTGCGTGCATGTGATAGAGGAACACGAAAGTAGTTTCACCTTTTTCTCTTTCCCCTCCATGTCGAGTCTGAATGAACATGACCTGCTGATTGTATCCTTCAAGGAAATGTCCAGCACTCACGCTACAACATTCGGAACAAGCTCGTTATGAGCACATGTGGACAGGAAGTGAGTCCAGTCCTAAATGAGCATCCCTCACCACTTAACTCACACACTTGTGTTTGGTGCAAGTCATGTGCACTAAGCCAAGGGCTGCAGTACAGCCAGGCTATTGAAGGCAACGAAAGTCTGTGCTGAAGGTGAACAGTGGAGCCCCATAGAGGAACTAAACACCGTGAGGGAAGTCATTTCACTCCTATGACAGCTGCTGGTTGTCTGCACAGTTTACCCAAACATTCAACACTCACAAGATGGTCTTCATCAAACTAGCAGACCAGAAGTGGAGCTGATTCCACCAGTCTTACCTATTTCAGAGGGGAGGGGGGGGGATTAGAGAAGAAGAGGTGGACGAGAATAGCTAGTTCAAGCAATCGTCGTTTTTTTTTAAAACGAATTTTAATGGAAAAGTTACACGTTGATTCCAATGATATGAGCGTCAAGAAGAAGAATGTGGAATTTCAGACCCAATGATGTTTTAAAAAAAAATTAATAATTAAATAATAAAATACTAATAGACCTAACCCCAAGTAAAATTGTATGCTTGACATCACAATGCGGTTACAGGACAAAGTATTTGATAAGGTTTTAAAGTTTTAAAAAAGAAAAATTGTCTAATTGCGTGTCAATGTGTACAAAGTGAAATGTCCATTTGAGAGCTAAATATTTCTGAAGAAGACATCTGTGTTTATAACAAACGTTCAAACGGTTATCAAAGGCTTAAAGTAACACTTCACGCTATATTGAATGCATTCTTAAATATGTGTTGATTCAAATCAATGTGATCTCAAACTTGAGTTCGTCTCGTCTACAGTTACTAAGTCTCTTTAGAATATTCACGTGTAATGTTGAAAGTTTCTGTGGCAAGCCTCCTGTTACCTGTCTAAAGCCGGCACTGACTCATATAAGATGACGCACGTGAGCCGCTCTAAGATAAAGAGCTATCCTTTACTTTATCGTTAACGATGTCATCTCTACCAAGCGCGGGGTGAATGCACATAGCAGGGAGGCAGGCACGATAAGGAGGAGGTAAATATAAGCTGTAGGCCTATCCATTGATACATTTACGTCTGGCATTCTCACACAGCATGCCTCAGTTAATTTACTGAGAGGCAACACAAGAAAGAATCTTACAAACAAATGTCAAACTCTAATTCTGTCCAAAATAAAATGTAAAAAAAAGTTATATTAAAACGTACTAAAAAGTAGATAATTAAAAAAAAAAAAACACTTTGGTGTGTTTAGTATATGCATGACTAAATGCATGACGCGTAGGACGTAATCATCTTCTTTTTTGAAGTAACGTCTGTATTATATAAGATAAGATAAGATTGTACTTTTTTTTTCTTCTTATTTGCATTTTTAGCCTGTAACTTTCAGTATGGTGATCGGCCTCTAACGCCTGTAAGTCACAGTATATATCTACTTTATAAAGTAGAAAGTAAGGCGTATGTATGTATGTTATGAATAGAAATCAAAACCGTTTGACCATTGTGGTTAAAACTTGGCAGAAATGTTCCTTGGGTGCTAACTTAGACCGTAGAGTAAGTATTGTAGCCCCTAAAAAAAAATTAAGACCCTCAAAAACAAAAAAAAAGTTTTCCAACTCTATGAAAGCATTATAACTTTATCGATCTAGGCTATGTTTACCATATTTACATGAAAAGATCGAAAGGATCTAGATCTAGGTCTAATTTTAAGAACTACACTTTGCGCAGATAGTTTTTTACTTTGATACATAAGAATACAAAATATACTCTATTGATTTCATTATTTAATAAAATTAAACTTCAAATTTGTGTTTCAAATGCATTTTTACATAAATTCGTTCCTTATATATGCGAATTTAGAATTCCTGAAGAACATTCTTTCATTAGACATTACGCGAAGTGTTACACATTTCTCCTAGGGGCCTAGGTCTAAAACTCTAATTCAACTTTAAGATAAGAACTTCTCTTCGCAAAGATACTTTTACACTTAAATACATGAACATACTAATTATAGTTCATTCATTTCATATTTTAATCAAATTAACATTCAAATTTGTTGTTCTAAAGCATTTTTCATACATTCGTTCGCTAAGCCTGCGAAGCCGTGTTATATTCAAATAGTTTCACGCATGAATCTAATTTTAAAAAAGGTCAGGCATGCGCAGAGCGAAGCCTTCGCGCGCAGATTGAACTCTAGATTAGTCTAGATATAGATCTATGTCTAACTCAAGATCTAGATCTACTTTATACTTTAACACATGAACATACAAAATTAAGTATATTCATTTCAAATTTTAATCAAATATATGTAGGCCTACAAGCAAATGTTTTTATTTGAAAAAATGGATTTAAGTCCATTAGCTATTTAGATAGCTCCTTTCATACTATTTTTACATTCACGCATTCCCTTTACTTATACAATTATTTTTTCGTTTAATTGTTTACAAAACTCTCAGTGACTATATCGAAAGTGATACGCAAATTAAGACCCGCGGGTAAATTATGTCTAGTCTATATTTAAATATATAGATACAGAATTATCTTTTGTGAACATGGAAATGAAAACAATGTTTTTCACAAATCCATTGCAAAATGTTCTGAATACTTCATGAATGCACATCCAGTCTTTGACAACATCGTGACATCAACATTGAATTATTTTATTTGACTCGATCTTTCAATTCTTAGCGCCTAGTTCTCTACACAAGGCTTATCTACCCTTAGCTTAGTACACGGAAGGCCTTTAACTTACTACATTTTTTTTCCGTATATAATACATAAAATTAAGTAATAAGTAATTAGTAATAATTAGTGAACTAATTGGTTGATATATGACTGATGTATGTGTTGCCATCGATCATGAGCGTGTATGCAAAACTTGATGGCGATTGGATGAGTTGAAGTGGTACAGCAACACTCTAAACAACATATCCAAGAAAGATGAGAGCAAGTTCATTCAATTAGCAGGTCAGAGTTGAAAGTATAAAACTGGACGTGTCTATCCAAGTCTCACGCTACAATACTACAAATAATAGTATATCAGGACAGGGCAGATATTCAATGTAGCATTTCAACATTCAACAGAACATTTAATAACAAATATACCTCGCTAGAACTAATCAATTACTTTCAAACAACATGACTCATTAAAGCACTCTACAAGCTAACTTTTGAACAATACATTTTGAAACTGGTAAAGAGCAATGTGCTTGCAGCCAAACTAATACACATTCTCCTGGTAATCAGTTTTCCGAAAGACAAGAACTGAGTGACCAGAATACATAAAGAAAACCTTTTTCCCAATGTGCAGTATAGTTCTCTCTTTGTCTTGTCAGTGAGGGCTACACCCAAACTTTAAGTACAGAAACACCAAAATAGAGTTCCGTAACACTGCTTGCAATCGCCTAATGCTAAGTGCAACGCTTTCCAAACAGAAGAATGTCTTCTCACAACACTGGCAGGATTAGATCCACGGAAATATTGTTCAAACTCTGAGCATTACTCACCCATCACAAAACGCTGCTTCTCTCAAGTCTATAGAGCATGAGGAAGTCTTGCTTTATGACTCGAGCGATCTGATCACGTGCCAGCAAAAAAAAAAAAAAGAGATTGTTGCATACACAATTTTCGAGGTGATGGGCGTACACCTAGTCCTCAAAAAAATTTTTTTTTTTTAAAGAAAGAAAACTTACACGGAGGAAAAAGTAGAAAGAAAGAAAACTGGCACAGACCTACGTTACAGCAGAGCTTTAAGAAAATCATAAACAATAACGCCGGTAAAAATTTCCAAAACTTGTTACGGAATGGACGGTATAAATGTACAGTGTACAAAATGTGTTCTTTATCAAAATCAGGCTTATACCACACCGTACAGTTTCTCTGCTAAGTGGTGCTCATGGACGGATTGGAGTTCTCAAGACAACTTTGTATGCTAGTCAATATGCTCTTCCTAAATAAATCACAACCTTCGCCGGGATTCTAGCTCTCGACCATCTGTTACACACCGTAGGCTTAGACTTTCATCAAATAACCAATAAGAATGAATATTGATAAATAGCATATCGGACACCAGGAAAAGAATAGGTCAAGAGTAATACGAAGAACACGCGAAAGTTTGTTTTTTTGGTCATTATTTAAGAAAGACAAAAAACTGTCCAAATGCTCCGTTTCGGTGTACGAGTGATGGCTAGCATGGTACAATCAAACTAAATAGTATACATTTTTTATTACATTCTGTAAATGTTTGCAACGATTGCGTTTCATGTTTAAAAAAAAGCGTCGGAGAACTTGGTGGAATCAAATGAACAGCTACTTTTGTGGGTTGATACTGATAGTATAGAAATAAACTTGTTAATACTGATAGAATAGAAATAAACTTGCTGATACTGATAGTATAGAAATAAACTGACTCTATTGACTAAATATATATAAATTGTATTTTTAAAAAATGTTAACTAAGGGTAGAACCGAACCAAGCACTGCCACAACTCTCAAATACTGCAAGGGTTAACTTCCTCTTTTGAATATAAAACAAGGTTACAAAAGACAGTTTGTGTGGAGACACAAACTCAAAATCGGCCCCCGAAGTGGTCCACTCAGGCAGGCTTCAATATTTTCAGAAAGAACATCCAAATGAAATAATATCAAAGACAAATGAGAGATAAGAATGGAGAATGAAGGTTAACAGATCTTGTGTAGTGCCCCAACGGTCCAGCAGATCAAAGAATAGGTGAAAGTGAATGTTAAGTTAGATGTGAACCTGGCCTTACTAGTTTCCCTTTCAGACCTTGTGGTCTATAGGGCAGATGATGTAAAGTTTATATGTTTTTGTGGCCTACGGTTAACGAGGGTGTCATGTAGCCAGCACAACGACTCAGAGGCGCCCAAAGATTCCAAAAGTTGAAAATTCCAGTCTTCACCAGGATTCGAACTTCGAACCCGGGACCCCCGGTTCGGAAGCCAAGCGCTTTGCCGCTCAGCCACCGCGCCTCCCCTGGCCTAAGTCTTATAATCTAATTGTTTTAAAAAGGCTCAATTGCTTATTCGAATTCTCAAAATTAAACATACAAGATGTGTACTTTCACATTGAAAATAAGTTTAGAAGAATGAAGTTTACAAGATTATTATTCGTTTTAAATTAGGTTTAACTTATAATGCATACTAATTAGCTTTTTCTCTTTTAAAAACTGCTTGCATAACTGATTTTAAAAATTAGATTTTTCACTTTCAGAAAAAATAAGAGTAGCCGTTGCATCAGAACTGTGAATGGTCTAAAATATTGTGATGTCGGATTTTCAATATCTTTTCTAGTTTACGAGATCTAAACGGGACAGACATTTCACACAAAACTAATAGCGTCTTTTCCCCTTTCGGAGCGGGGGCCGCTAATAAAAATAAGTAATTAACACTAATAGGTTAACTTTTTATTGATTCAAGTAGTTTCATCGACTATGAATAAAAGTGCAAAAGTTCAACTGAATCCGAATTAATATAATCTTTGTCAAGATCAAAAGATGTGCCAATTGAAACCATTCACATCTAGATTCTAGTCAGTCAGGTTAGGTCATTTAATCATCATAAAATAGTGTTGAATTGAAAGTAAACGTACTTTTCTGCTAGATCTATTGGAATGGTGTACGACTTCTACATTAAAGATGCTTGCCACTGACCACTAGGTGAATCGATCTAGATCTAGTCCAACAACACTCGCACACACAATTACCTGTTCTTTTTTTTTTTTTGTTGTTGTTTTTAAGAAGGTCTAACCAATGGTCAAAAAATTTGATTCACTCAATTATTCCAAGAAGTAATCCGACAAGATGCACACTTTGTCCAGGCTAAGTTAATCCTAGGAATGAACTCTCTGCTAATGTACAACTCACTATTTGAAACAATCGCTCTCTCGTTTCTGAATGGCGGCTCACGCTGCTGCAGACAACGCTAAACGTAGGCTCAGGCCAGTACGCTGTTGTCTGTGTCCATGAGGGAGGGAGGGGGGTAAGTGTTGACAAGGGCTAGACCATCACTTAATGACTCACACCAGTCCAAGGGGGATACAACTAGAAGAGGCTCCACAATTACATACACCCACCATTAGATAATGAACTCGCTACATTCAATCTGCTTTCCCGGTAACTAAATCTAGTACTTGGCATAGTACGACTAATAGTCTACACTACACAAACTGAACACTCTAAAGCTATAAATCAATCTCCTTAGCTACTTGTGCTCCAATCAAACAATACCACAAAGTGGATCCACTTTGAGAATAAAACTATGTATGTAGGTTGCATGAATGAATATGTTGTAGTTGATGTAGCAATGGATTGGGTTTAACATTTTTTGACTCTAATTCAGCCCAACAGGTGTTTTTTTTAAACTGAAAGTAAAAGACAAAATGTCGACACTCTCTACTTGTCAAGCCTTTACAAAATGCACATGGCGGCAAAATGGGGTCTAAATTTGCCTGAACATTTAAACTTGATTCTAGCCTAGCTGACTTCCCCGCTAACTCGCCATATTGAATGACTTAACATCTGCTAGAACGTAGCTAATGTTCTGCCACCCATCCTTCCGTCTTCTGTCTGCGTGTTTTTGAACACACGACGTCGCAGTTCCCACGCCTACATCAAAGCATTTTATTCAGCCTCGCCGCCCTCCAACCTAAACAATCCCAAGCGCCCGTACTGTACTCATACAACAAGGAAAAAACAGGCGCCCTAGAACCACAGCGTAAGAGCTGCCAAATACATCATATTTTTTAAATTCAAGCTGCTCCTGGCCCAGGTTCTTGAAGTTGACACTACTTTGAATGCGTGAGACCACCGAAAAAGGTTTGATGACAGTGAACAGCTCACGTTCACCTACTGGCTGTAGGATATAGAAACAGTATTACGATCTTCTGCTCATGGAGCGTGTCAAAAATCGTGTTCACGGTGTGTGGGTGTTGCATGGTGTTATTGAAAGCAAAATAAAATGTCACAAAAATATGAAATCTTTTAGAATGTTTAAATAAAAAACAACAAAATACAGGTCAATGTACATGTTGCTTGTTTTCTAGGGAAAATGAGATGGGTTCGTTACAAATATATAAAGTCTCTCTACTAACATTGAAGAATTTGACGATCAATGTGGCTTATAAAGCATATGATGCAAAATAGAGTCAATGAGATGCTGGTTCACTGGCATCCACATATTTTTTTTTGTAAGTGACTAAACATACTACTGTCTAATGAGAGTGTCCAGTAAGTAGAACTACAAGATGAATAAAAAAACAACGCTATAAGATAAGGTAATTTGATTAAGGTAGGCTATATTCATGTATAAATATGTTAATTACATTGGTATAGTGTAAGATAATTTTTTAAAAATTCGAAAATGATTTTATGACCAATTTTTCTTACTTATTTCATAAAATAGCAATGTCTGCAAATATGATCGAATTAAATTCAAATGGCTAGTGACTAATTGATGGGTTGAAACGAGCACACTAAAAAGGGTAGATAACTGAGAATTTTCAAAAGCTTTAATGGTTCCGTGATTGTGTTTCTTTGTGTGAGCATAAAAAGTATTGGCCAAGAAATGTGCAGAGTAAAGCGAGACAATCCCTTTTCATACGTATGTATTACCTGCCATAAACTATACATAGATCTATTACAGGATTTCTGAAGATGATATATTTATCTTTTCCTTTAAACTCATTAGACAGACATCAAAACATGATAGAAGTGTTTGTCAGAGATAAAAAAAGATTATATCTCCACTTTATATTGTTACCTATTTCGTACACCCTTGTACACGAGACTTCTTCCTGGAGTATCATTGGTGTACGTGTAGGAAAGCAAACCACAAGGGCTTATAACCTTTGAACTGAATATGATAGGAGAAGAAAGTAGAGAATCCATGCCACGTTCCTACTGAAAGATCATTCTTATGTGAATCAAAATATTAGCATAAACACTTGACAAAATGCTGCAATATTTCGGACGGTAATTGGACCAATTCCTAAGCCTCTATAAAAACTAAAATCAGTACAATATTTAAGATGTTTCCTCAAGACATGTTGCACTAAAGCTTATTATTAAAACTCGACACAAAGGTGGGATCCATCTCCTAGTGATAGACACACAGACGACCTGACAACAAACCAATAGCTGAAGTTCCTATCTAACATGGAACCACATGGTATTGATGACTGAAAATACACCGGAGCACTTGAACTTGGGTTTGATAGGAAGTATAAAGTTAGGAAAATGCCCCAATGCCTACAAGAAGGCAACCTAAACAGCAAAATTTAATATTACTTCTAGATCTAGTTGCAAGGAAATCTACATACATCTCCAGCTGCACATGCTAATTTATATAATTGGGTTAGTTAATTAGATGATGGAAATGGCTGCGCTTAACAGGGTCGAGTAAATAGCGCCTTTCGCAGTAATACGTATATATGTTTTTGAGTGGACCTGCTAGTTCGTATTTCGATCTCCGGCAGCCTTCCCCTCTCTCTCTCTCCATTACTTCTAGGGTTACTCAGCGACTTAACAAGAAGTGTTACAGCAAAATATATCCCACTCCCCAGCCCGTGTCTCTAGCTCAGTGGTTAACGTGTGGCCTGTACAGAAATGAAGCTTCGTTAACAGAAAACATGTCAAATATTTTATTTCCAGATCCCGAGTCAACAGCACTGGGAAGGGGACGTGAGTATTGAGAGCAATCTTTTTAAAACTAACTGTAGGACAGCAGCCACACACAGAATAGACAAACAAAACGCAAACTAAGACTAGGAGTTACTATGGTAACGTGATAAGTTGTCAAGTCGAGCACCATTACGTCGGCAAAGCATCAGAGAAATACAAGGTAGCCTTGATGAGCCGGAAGACGAGGTGAAGGGTTCAGGGTCTGGGACTAACATGTTCCCGCAGGACGCTGATAAGACTAGGCACCTGTGCCTATAGCACCGCACCAGGATGGGTGAGGGAGAATTCCTGGCATTCTAGTCCCAAGAAAACACAACTTGTATCAAGCAAGCGAGTCTCAAATGTTCCGGTATTGTCATAGAGCTACATTTAGAATTGGGAAACAGAAAATACAAATAATATCTAGATCTTGTATATCCTTTGAACCAACCCTTAACAAAAAAGAAATGACTTTTTGAAAAAAAAGTTGTTTGTACCAAACGCGAATAGGATACTATATAATATCCCATAAGATCTACGCGTCATTTCTAAGAAAAATAAACCTAACCTACCGGGTATTTTTAGAGTGGTAAAAAATGTTTTCTTTTAGATTGTACCTTCATGTAGATACTTTTTTTTTTAAATGTAGGGCAAACAATACACGCACAAAATCGTTATGAGTCATTTGGAACTACAAAATGTGCCAGCCTCTAAACGAGATATTGTACTTACTATACATGCATTAGAAAGCGTCTAAGACTTTTCGTACAATCCCTGTGCCCGTACTTCATAAAATCTAGAATTGTAAACTTAAAAAAAAAAAAAAGGTTCTAGTGAATGGCATTTTGTTGGACAGTATAGAGACACAGTTGGACAACTGGTTTTGGTTTGAGAACCTTTCCCTAATGAGGGACGAGCGTAAACCAACAAGCTAAAGGAGGACGGCGTGACATGACAGGGGCGCTCTCAGCCCAAATAAGTGCTGCATAGACCAGCGTAGACATCAGCTAGACATACTGGCAAAGTGAAAAAGGGTTAAGAAACAATGGAGAACTCTGTACAATAAGAAAACAGACCTCCATCTCCCATAAGATAAATGTCTCGTGTTAGACAAGACATGATAACAGATAAAAACAGCTGGGTTCACATACCTACGTAAAATAATGAAAATAGTTCTAATAACAAGCATGCATTTAATTATTGCAATTATGTCGTAGATGTACTTCTTGTGTTCTGGGAAATATGAATACAATTCTACTTGTAGGATCTGTATGTCAGGCAAACATACATACTCTAATGAACATAAGTTGTTCGATTCTGCCTAATTGTTCAAACATCTCAATGACATTTCGCTCAGCATTAAACGATTACTGCAGTCCATTTGTAGCAGACAAAAAAGTCACTTGGCATTCAATAGCTAGTGTTGCCAAATTCAACGTGTTTCCCAGGACTGTAATAGATGACTAGTGTCACATAGTTCACACCATGCGTCAATGTGTAAAGCGATTGGGAAAACCTATCTATTATGTGAACAGATGGCTATCACGATTTTGTATCAGACTGGTTCAACATGGAGTCTACATAGTCAAATATTTGTATTGTATGTAATGGTTGTGATGCTTTGGGACTTGGAAAAGGGGGGGGGGGCTTCAAGAACACAACAACAAACAATGACACTAGAGTGGGAAAGGGGGGGGGGGTTCAAGAACACAACAACAAACAATGACACTAGAGTGGGAAGGGGGGGGGGGGGTTCAAGAACACAACAACAAACAATGACACTAGAGTGGGAAAGGGGGGGGGGCTTCAAGAACACAACAACAAACAATGACACTAGAGTGGGAAGGGGGGGGGGGCTTCAAGAACACAACAACAAACAATGACACTAGAGTGGGAAAGGGGGGAGGGGGCTTCAAGAACAAAACAACAGACAATGATACTAGAGTGGGAAAGGGGGGGGGGTTCAAGAACACAACAACAAACAATGACACTAGAGTGGGAAGGGGGGGGGGTTCAAGAACACAACAACAAACAATGACACTAGAGTGGGAAAGGGGGGGGGGTGGCTTCAAGAACACAACAACAAACAATGACACTAGAGTGGGAAGGGGGGGGGGGGGGTTCAAGAACACAACAACAAACAATGACACTAGAGTGGGAAAGGGGGGGGGGGGCTTCAAGAACACAACAACAAACAATGACACTAGAGTGGGAAGGGGGGGGGCTTCAAGAACACAACAACAAACAATGACACTAGAGTGGGAAAGGGGGGGGGGGGCTTCAAGAACAAAACAACAGACAATGATACTAGAGTGGGAAAGGGGGGGGGGTTTCAAGAACACAACAACAAACAATGACACTAGAGTGGGAAGGGGGGGGGGTTCAAGAACACAACAACAAACAATGACACTAGAGTGGGAAAGGGGGGGGGGGGGCTTCAAGAACACAACAACAAACAATGACACTAGAGTGGGAAGGGGGGGGGGCTTCAAGAACACAACAACAAACAATGACACTAGAGTGGGAAAGGGGGGGGGGCTTCAAGAACAAAACAACAGACAATGATACTAGAGTGGGAAAGGGGGGGGGGCTTCAAGAACAAAACAACAGACAATGATACTAGAGTGGGAAAGGGGGGGGGTTTCAAGAACACAACAACAGACAATGACACTAGAGTGGGAAAGGGGGGGGGGAGGGTTCAAGAACACAACAACAAACAATGACACTAGAGTGGGAAAGGGGGGGTTCAAGAACACAACAACAAAGACACTAGAGTGGGAAAGGGGGGTTCAAGAACACAACAACAAAGACACTAGAGTGGGAAAGGGGGGTTCAAGAACACAACAACAAAGACACTAGAGTGGGAAAGGGGGGTTCAAGAACACAGCAACAAAGACACTAGAGTGGGAAAGGGGGGTTCAAGAACACAACAACAAAGACACTAGAGTGGGAAAGGGGGGTTCAAGAATACAACAACAAAGACACTAGAGTGGGAAAGGGGGGTTCAAGAACAGAACAACAACAACAAAGACACTAGAGTGGGAAAGGGGGGTTCAAGAACACAACAACAAAGACACTAGAGTGGGAAAGGGGGGTTCAAGAACAGAACAACAACAAACAAAGACACTAGAGTGGGAATGGGGGATTCAAGAACAGAACAACAACAAACAAAGACACTAGAGGTATCCTGGTAGTATTAAACTTTAAAAATAACTTGTTGGTGTGTATTTAACAGAAAGGATACCTACAGGCTGTGGACCAGTAGGAGACGGCCTGCCATTGAATTCCTTGTTACTGTCCACATTGTGAATCACTGGGGATTTCTCAGGCACTGGTGGTTTCTGTGTGGAGGGGGCGTTGTGTGGTGGAGATGGCGAACGCTCCCCGTTGATAGAGGCACTGGAGCCCTTCAGGTCAGCGCCCTTGCTCTTGTTGTCAGGCTTTTCCGGGACCTTGGGTTTATCTATGTCTTCCTTGCGAAAACTAGATCTCAGAAGACGTGTACGCTCTGCCACTGAGGGCGGCTTTTCTGGTAGTGGCGGTGCAGGCCCGCGTGGGGCGGCCGTGGGTTGAACGACGGGTAGCTGTTCCGACATGGTTAGGGAATCAAAAGGAATAGCTCATGCAACTATTAGTCGAAATGATGCTCCTCTGTGTCAGCCTTAAGTACTTAAGAACACAGAAACAATCATCCAAGATCTGTGCTTAAAATCTAAATCTTGACACAAAACTTAATAGAAACAATAATCCATCATTTGTTGTTGTTTTGGAAGAAAATAGAAAATATTTAAAACACGATTCAACAGGCTCACAAAAGAATATGACAAAACTGCTAAAACACTAACAAGGCAAAAAAACAAACAAAAAAACAACAACGGTTTTTACTTCAAACTAGATTATACGATAAGTTACTGAGCATTTCCTAAGCAACATGACTAGCTAACACAATAAGTACCAGTATCCAGATCGAATTACTAACAACAAAACAATAAGAGGATTTATATTTTTAAAAAAAGGATCACGTGAAGAGCACCACTGACATGTGAATGAAATCACGAATGGACACAAGACAACAAAGCTTTCAATCTAGATCTAGACACTCGAATGTTTCAAGAAAAGTCCAGGCTTCACTGAAATCTCTAACTAACCATCTGAATTCTAGTTCTAGTTCGCCTTCAACAGTTTTCAATAAACAAATAAAAGTCAAAAAGTCGCCAAGTCAAAAATCTGTTTGAGAGTTTAAAGAAACAAAAAAAAAAAAAAAGAGTGACCAAGAAACGCCATCAACAAGAGTGACTAAACACTGAGGACAGCAGGCGTCAGTTTAAACGAGTCCAAAAAACCACATGACTAGAAAACACGCATGCACACACTCACAAGTTTCACTTATTAAAAGAATAACAACTATCAGCGCTATAGCACAGCATCAAAAAAAAAAAAAAAAAAAAGCAAAAATACACACACACTGCATCCACCTCAGACTCAAGTTCCTTGTTGTTTTTTTTTATCCCTCTAAACACAGAATCTCTCTTCACCGACCATGACACGCTGGTCGATGTGCTCAGTCTTCGACCACAGTGAGTATCGATAAAGTGTCGTGGTCGATACCATGTTTTACAAAAAAAGCGCTATTTGTGACGACATTAGCGAGTAGCGATGCATGATCTAAGTTAAAGGCATATTGTCAAATTTAACTGACTAAACAATGAATGCAAGTATTTTTGTGTAACTATTTCATTTTTCTTGTTTAAATGGGCACAATACAAGAAACGATACCGGTCGTAGATCGAGGCCGCACGTGAAATCTATAAAGAGAAGCACAAAGCAGCCGACACTCACGCGCAAACACACACACTCGGCGAACGTGTTGATTGACCTCTCGACCCACGAGAAGGCAGTGGTGCGTCGTGAGTGGGAAGAGAGAGAGAGAGAGAGAGAGAAAACGTAAATGAATTTTGGAGGGGGGGGGGAGAAGGAGGGTGGATGATCACAGCAAGACATTTTTCGCCTACAGGTCTGTAAGGCTGTAGCCTTGGCCCCATAACGCAGTATAAAAGTTCACTGCTGATTGGCTGGTTGAATTAGTCATGGGCTTCACATATTATTAGGTAGAACCTAGAGCTAGCTATAGTGTAGTGTTCACATCTTGTAGATTCATTCTACTTTAAATCAGACCAGGGCAGTTGAAAGGCACCATCGGAGTAAATCTACATACGACCGTGATATTAATATTTCAACAAACGACTGTCTATAAATGTAGTGACTGTTCTGTCTTTATTTTATTTTTTGCTTTAAATACTGCTTCTTTCTATTTGAAAGCTTTCATTGGATGAGGTTTCTCTTGCAATACATTTCAATGACAACGCTGTTGTTTCTCAACAAATACTGACACAAAAAGTCAACCTAAGAGAATAAATCGAGGCCGTACTTTGATCACTGTGTTTCAGGGGAAGCTTAGAATAGAGAAACAAAGTGCGCCTACAGTCGACACGTTCATGATGTGAAGTGTACACTGTAAAGAAATGATACAAATACGTTTGTTTCTAATTGTGTGCCCTACCACCACACAAGACTGCTCATGTCTTTCTGCAGGATCACTAGGGAGAGAGACATACAGACTAGTCCCACGTGTTTTAGTCTTACAAATCAACACCGCCGGTAAACTCAGTTGGTTGTTGTAAGTTGAAACATATATAATGGCTTCAAGGCTACAACACCTAGTACTATAGTTGTACACGTGTGGATTTAGAGTGATGGATGCAAGGGACATAACAATCGTAACGGTACAAATGAAGGCCAAGAATAGTTAGTGGACGTAGTATACTCAATATACCCTCTTTTTTTGGTTTTAAATACATACGTTGATTTTTTTTTTTTTTAATGTCGTTCCTTCCACACAAAAAAATGTGTATAGTTTCCGCCATTGAGTTTCAGTCTAAGTAGATCCACGAGTTCATTTCACATTTTTGTTTTAACTTTCAGTCAATGAGTCATTGCAATCAAGTGACACTTATTACTGGAGAATTCTATTTCCGAAAAATATTCTACTACAGCCTGCTTGCCTCCACTTTTGTAATATAACACTGCTATGAATATGGTGTGATAAAGATTAATGTCAATGGAGATATTGGTATACATTTATACAAACTTTGTTTTCATTGGTCAGATAATTAAAGAGCAAGAATACAAATTAAAAGCCTTGTCATACTAATTAATACAAATAAATATAAGATATTTAGTGGATATCTTTATATATGAAAATACATTTTAGTAAATAAATATTTGTACAGTCCAACATAATCATTACAAAAAATAAATTCAAAATGAAAAGTTGTTGATTTTCATGCTGTTGTTTTAATAAAAAAATTAATATCAAAATAGATATTATATTACAACAATTTTTTTTTTAAAAAAAGGGTATAACAATGTTTTCAAGAAATGTATCCTGTATCATTAAATAACTGTGAGACACCATTCTCAGTGTATCAGAAAATTTCTTAATTTGCAAGATTATGTTTGAATGAAGGTTTTGTGTTGGAATAATTTTTTTAATTAATGACAACAAGTTCATATCTACCCCAAGACTAATTGATCTGTGTGAGTAAAATAACTTTTAAATGTTATGTGAAATTAATCTAAGAAATATATTGAGTCAAAGTAAACAAAATAAAAATTACTTACAGAAGCTGTTTGTACGAGGACACGATAAAGCAGAACATGAAATGAAAGGAAACAAAGAATATCAAAAACATTTCAGAATACAACCCAATTTAGTTGTGATTCTTTAAATAGTTGACATTTCTACAATTTTGGAAATATTTTGCAAGATTCATCTTGCTGGTGGTATGGATATCAGTAATTTAGCGTGCTTCAGATTTGTAATTTGTTTTCAAGTAATACTTGTTTCTTTTTGTTTTTCAAACATTAAGATGCATTTTACAACATGCAATAGAAATAAATCTGTTAGTTTAATCTTAAACATGACCTGTTACATATGTGTATATACACATTTGTTTGAGCATCTTAGTTAATAAGGGTAGCATGTGGACAGCATTTCGCAACAGTAAATGACAGGCACTGATTATACAAGTTTGATGGAAGTGGTCTTGTTCTAAAATCCCTAAGCACAAATATAGTCATTCTATTTTTTTGCTTGTTATACATAGTCTTGTCTATAGCTATTGACTGAGAAAATTTACTTGACCTGTTGATTTAACAAGTACTTGTGAAAGCCTGTAGAATAAAATGAGGGAATGGACTCCAGCTCAGCCTTAAAGAGCTTTCACCAATAATCACCTGTGACTATCCCATATATGCCCCTCAACAAAAAAAAAATTTAAAAAAATCATAAAATACTAACCCTGTGTGACTATTACAAAATTAAGAATAGTTGGAATGCCATTGAGTATTTGAACATTTGTAAAATAGAGATGTTGTTTGTGAACATATTGTGGCTGCCATAGATATAATGCATCAGACATTTTTTTTTAGGAAAACAAAAAGGATTTTTACAAGCTAACAATGTCTCCTTTACTAAATAACATTTCCTTCATTACACAGGATCAACTATGTACTATCATTTTCCTCATGTTCTGATTTAGTTCTAATCTGCAAGTTTGTGAAACACTTTGAACAATTTTAAATTAAAAAAAAAAAAAAAAGAAGTAATAAATAAAAATAGTAACTGAATATATCTCACAAAAAAGTATATATATATATATATATACCTAAATTATTTTTTTCTGGCTATTAATAGTATTAAAAAAATACTAAACTCAGGTATTGAATTAAAAAAAATCAAATATTTGAACTTGAAGTGAAAAGAAATATAAACTACATTTGTAAAGAAAATTCTTACTTGAAAAATTGTATGACAATGTTAACATTACAAGAGAGTAATTTACAGTAAGCCTAAGTTATAAAATAGTTTTCAAAACAAAAAAAAACCTTCTAAATTTATATCTAGACTAAATGAAATTAGAGGTCTAATTTCATAGTTTAAAACTCTAATTATTAAGTATAATTAACTTCAAGTAAAGCATTAATAATGACTTTCAGATTAATGCTTGACTAGTTAGTCTGAGTTTTCTTAAGATTGATAGATCTAAAAAAATGTAAGATAAAAAAAAAGTTAAGAATTTAAAAACTATTTCATTATAATTTTGTTATATTTTTTTTTTTTAGTTTGTGGTGTGGTGCAATAAAAATGGTACTGCACTAGTCAAGCAGTTGACAAACTAATAGCTGATCTTGTTTTAAATGGTAATGCACTGGTCAAGCAGTTGACAAACTAATAGCTGATCTTGTTTTAAATGGTAATGCACTGGTCAAGCAGTTGACAAACTAATCTAGCTGACAATGTTTTAAATGGTAATGCACTAGTCAAGCAGTTGACAAACTAATAGCTGATCTTGTTTTAAATGGTAATGCACTGGTCAAGCAGTTCACAAACTAATCTAGCTGATCTTGTTTTAAATGGCAATGCAATAGTCAAGCAGTTCACAAACTAATCTAGCTGATCTTGTTTTAAATGGTAATGCACTGGTCAAGCAGTTGACAAACTAATAGCTGATCTTGTTTCAAATGGTAATGCACTGGTCAAGCAGTTCACAAACTATTCTAGCTGATCATGTTTTAAATGGTAATGCACTGGTCAAGCAGTTCACAAACTAATAGCTGATCTTGTTTTAAATGGTAATGCACTGGTCAAGCAGTTCACAAACTAATAGCTGATCATGTTTTAAATGGCAATGCAATAGTCAAGCAGTTCACAAACTAATAGCTGATCATGTTTTAAATGGTAATGCACTGGTCAAGCAGTTCACAAACTAATAGCTGATCTTGTTTTAAATGGTAATGCACTGGTCATGCAATTCACAAACTAATAGCTGATCTTGTTTTAAATGGTAATGCACCTCGTCAAGCAGTTCACAAACTAATCTAGCTGATCATGTTTTAAATGGCAATGCAATAGTCAAGCAGTTCACAAACTAATAGCTGATCATGTTTTAAATGGTAATGCACTGGTCAAGCAGTTGACAAACTAATAGCTGATCTTGTTTTAAATGGCAATGCAATAGTCAAGCAGTTGACAAACTAATAGCTGATCTTGTTTTAAATGGTAATGCACTGGTCAAGCAGTTCACAAACTAATAGCTGATCTTGTTTTAAATGGTAATGCACTGGTCAAGCAGTTCACAAACTAATAGCTGATCTTGTTTTAAATGGTAATGCACTGGTCAAGCAGTTCACAAACTAATCTAGCTGATCTTGTTTTAAATGGCAATGCAATAGTCAAGCAGTTCACAAACTAATCTAGCTGATCTTGTTTTAAATGGTAATGCACGGGTCAAGCAGTTCACAAACTAATAGCTGATCTTGTTTTAAATGGTAATGCACTGGTCAAGCAGTTCACAAACTAATCTAGCTGATCATGTTTTAAATGGTAATGCACTGGTCAAGCAGTTCACAAACTAATAGCTGATCTTGTTTTAAATGGTAATGCACTGGTCAAGCAGTTCACAAACTAATAGCTGATCTTGTTTTATATGGTAATGCACTGGTCAAACAGTTCACAAACTAATCTAGCTGATCATGTTTTAAATGGCAATGCAATAGTCAAGCAGTTCACAAACTAATAGCTGATCATGTTTTAAATGTTAATGCACTGGTCAAGCAGTTGACAAACTAATAGCTGATCTTGTTTTAAATGGCAATGCAATAGTCAAGCAGTTCACAAACTAATCTAGCTGATCTTGTTTTAATTGGTAATGCACTGGTCAAGCAGTTCACAAACTAATAGCTGATCTTGTTTTAAATGGTAATGCACTGGTCAAGCAGTTCACAAACTAATAGCTGATCTTGTTTTAAATGGTAATGCACTGGTCAAGCAGTTCACAAACTAATCTAGCTGATCATGTTTTAAATGGCAATGCAATAGTCAAGCAGTTCACAAACTAATAGCTGATCATGTTTTAAATGGTAATGTACTGGTCAAGCAGTTGACAAACTAATAGCTGATCTTGTTTTAAATGGCAATGCAATAGTCAAGCAGTTCACAAACTAATCTAGCTGATCTTGTTTTAAATGGTAATGCAATAGTCAAGCAGTTCACAAACTAATCTAGCTGATCTTGTTTTAAATGGTAATGCACTAGTCAAGCAGTTCACAATCTAATCTAGCTGATCTTGTTTTTGCCCCATTCTTCCTAACCCTAGCCCATTTGCATAAAACACAGATCCCAGACATTTTGCCAAACAGAATCTTAGACCATACTAAACTCTATAGGAAAGACACAATAAAATTAGTTTCATTTTCAGCTACTAGATGATAGATCTGAAAAATTAATGAGGCCAAGAACATCAAGTTGATGATGTTAGGAATGTGGGTTAGGAATGTGCCAAAATTTGACTCAGTCTAGATCTATAACTACATAGTGATATCTAGATCTAGTTGCTGTTTAGCATTAAGTTAGTGAGGCTGAGAACATCAAGTTGATGTTAGGAATGTGCCATAATTTGGCTCTAGATCTATAACTATATAGTACATTATATATATATAAACTACTATATAGATATCTAGATCTGGTTGCACAAAAAGTCCAACACTGCAAAAATCTTTTACTTCCCATAAAAGTTTAAGTTACTGATCTATCATGATTATCTAGATACTAGATCTAGAATAGTAGCTAGATCTATTAAATCTAACTATAGTAGACCCTCTAGTAGTCTAGTTTATGATAATTTAGAATTGATCTAGATTTAGATCTCCATACAATGTAGTATCTAGCTGTACTATGTAGATCTAGGATCTAGTTAAATATATATATAGACAATATAGTAATTCAAGTAATACTGCTTTTTCTAAACTAGAACTAGAGTCAGTATAGTCTAGAGTCATAGGGATCTATTCTAGAGTCTAGATGGTAGATGTTATTAGATTAGAATTGATTAGATCTAATCGATCTATATAGATCTAGAATCTAGATGTTGATATTTAGAATAGGAATGTCAGACTACATACTCATACTGATAGTATTTTATTATTGATAGTAGAGAATCTAGAATTAGTCGTGTATGATCAATGATCATCAATGTCATAATCTTTCTTCTAGTAGAACTTCTTGAGTATTCTAAACTCCTACTAGATTTAACTTTAACTAGATATATAATAATATAAAATAAAATATATTAATATATATAGCCATTTTTGGCATTATAAGCATTATACTAATTATAGTCATAGACAAATCAACAAATGATAATCATTATCATGATTATCATAGACATAGTCATCTCATAGTCTCGATTTTTATTATTCGTTTATTTAAGTTGTGATTGTGAATCAGTGTTAATGTTTTGTATGAGATTATTGTGATTCTCAGTGTGAACACAGCGTGACTGCCTGATTCAGTGAGTGAGTGATGAGTATCATGAGTGTGTCACTAGTGTGAGAAAGATGAGCTATCGATAATTGGTGTGTTTTTTTTTAAATAGTAGGTGTTCAATAATAAAGAACCGATTTCGGATACATAAATATAAAAATGATATAACGTAAAAATATGAACAGAGGATTTGAAGCCGAAAGCTATAGTAAATTATTGTTGGATCTAATAATTATAAAAATAACAGCGTACATACCCATTATGATTATTTTGTTGACTATTTTGAAGTTCAACTATTTCCTGTTGAATATACGCCAGTATTTTAGTCCGCAACAACACGTAGCCAAAAATGTTTGTTTTTTTAAATAGGCCTAGTAGGATAGCGCGACAAAGCTTAGAAAAAAAAGATAATTCAAACTTAGAGTATTGAACTTAGTTATATCATCATTGTTCGCTAGAGTCTAGATAAAGATCTAGTATATAGTCCTAGGTCATTTTACTTTCAGAATTAGTATATTCTTTAAAGCCTTTTTTTTTTATTAATTGTCGCTAAGTATAACTCCAACTCTGTGCCAATAAGGGACGAGAGCTTAGGAACAAACAAAAAAAGTCTGACCCAAAATGTGCCTACAAATACATAAGTGTCAACATACGGATTAAGTAAGAAAATGAAAGAAGCGAAGAAAAAGTGGTTAAAAATTCAAGAAATTGAGGAGGGACTGGACAGAAACGTTAGTAATTAAACGTTCCAACTGGTAAAGGAGCTCACAACCTCAAAGCATGGCAGAACTACGACTATACCTACAAGACAAAAACAATAGATGTTTAACTGAGCAAAAAGATGGGATAAGAAGATGGGCGGAATACGGTGTATAGTTGTTTAACTGAAATCTTGGGAGATTCTAGGGTTACTCAAAGTCCCTTAAGTATCTAAGACTGACGAATATCAGCGGTGAAAGCTCTGAAAAGGAGATAGTCCTCCGGAGTTGACAATACATTCCTTGTGAAAGTCTACAGGCTGGAGGAGAAACCATGATAAAAGTACTTTTTAAGATTTGTAACAAGATCTGGCAGTCATGAGAATGGCCGAAGACCAACCACTCATCATCACCCTTCCAAAGATAGGCCATTCACAACTCTGTAAAAACAGTCACGCCATCGGCATCATAAGTCATCCTAGCAAAGTACTGTTAAATATTATATTTAACCGGCTAAAACCGATAGCAGACAAAATTATATCAAAGTCAATACACTAACCACTCTGCCAGCGAATCACTCATGAAAATAGAAGGTTTTTTATAATTATCTATTGTTAGCTCTAAACTTAAAAGCGGCAACCTACTAATTATTAAGGGGGCTAATTTTACTCACACCCCCACACCAGTTAAGTAGGCTACAATTTATTTTCCTTGTTCTAAATACCAAACAAAATAATTAATTACAATAGTTAGTTAATTATTGGTTGTTTTGTTTTATTTTTACATCGTCAGGTAAAAGAAATAATTGTGCAAAATTTTAGCTTAATCCGAGATAGGATGTGAGAGAAATGACTTTTTACCAAACAGACAGACACAGAGTGAATTGACATCAGCTTTGTGAAAAAAAAAAAAAAAAAAAAAGCAAAGCAACACCCACTACATTCGATGAACGTACTTCAACCAAGAGGGGATTGAAGTTTAAACCTCTCCAATTAGTTTAAAAAAAAGAAAAATTGTCAATAAATTCCACGAGCATAGTCAAGGGAGGGTTTTATGTTAAACCCCCCGTCCCAACAACATGAAAAACAAATTCCATCAGCGTAGCCAAAAGGGGTTTTGTTTTTAACCTCCTTTCTCCAATAAACAAATTACACTGCCCGAATGTCCGTAAAGGGGAAAAAAAAGTATGGGAAAATACGGCGATAACATTGAAATGTTTTTAGTGCCATTCTATTGAAAGGAAGTGAATAACAACAAGCCTGGAGTCTATAGATCCAATTCTAGAGCCACATTAACTAATAATAATAAAGAACCTTAATAGGCTTCTTTATCAAGTTTATCTAAAGCCCTAAACTGATGTTAGAAGGTATGTGGAATTGAATTGTCCAAATACTGACAAAGAATGACGAATGACAACCAAAAAAAAATAATTAAGTATGACTATCTCGATGCCTCTTTGATAATAATAATAATAATAATAATAATAATCTTTATTAGATTCACGGAAAGGCCTTGATCTAATTACAACTAATATATATGTGTCTTTTCCTTCTTTCCTCTTCGGAGAGAGAGACAGATAGACATGCAGAGAGAGAGAGACAGACAGACAGAGAAAGACATATAAAAACAGAGAGAGATAGGTGGAAGCAGTGGCGTCACTAGGGGGTGCGGTCCGCACCGAGTGACACCCAAGTTGGAAAAAACTATATCTTGGCAAAAGCAGTCACATAGGAAAAGATAATAATAATAAAATCTCTAGATATATGCCCAAACATGTCTAGACACGTCTAGATGGTAGTTTACGTTTAAATGACACAGCACAACGTTATATTTCTGTCTTAAAGTATAACAAAGGAAACCTGTTTAGGTAATGTTTAATTTGTTTCTAATTTTAATTAAATATCATTGTAAAATTTGCAATAACAATTTAATAAATGTCATTAACAGTGGGATTTTAAAATAGAACTAGAGTAACACCATTAGTAAAATCACTAAATTTAGAAAGCCTTCAGGACAGAAGACTCAAAAGTAAAGTAGCAATTATACATAAAACACTGAACCATAATCTTCAAATACAAAAACAAAATTTAATAAAATACTCTGAAAGACACAAAAATAAAGGCACATTCCTCGTCCCATATGCTAGGACAAATTTGTACAAATACTCCTTCCCTAGTGCTATTAGAGCATGGAATGGGTTGCCTGAGCTAGCCAGAAAAACCAGTGACTTGGCAGAATTTAAGTCATTGGTTAATATGCATGACTAAATGCATGACGCGTAGGACGTAATCATCTTCTTTTTTGAAGTAACGTCTGTATTATATAAGATAAGATAAGAATTGACACTTGTTTTACATTTAGTAACTATCAATAAAAGTGGGTTATCAGCTCACTGTATTGGTTCAACAAAAAGAACTAACTAACAATAGTGTTTATTTAAACATACCGGGGGGGGGGGGGGTGACACCCTAAGCTAACCGCACCAGGTGACACCGACAAGAGTAACGCCACTGGGTGGAAGGAAGATGATAAAGGGAGTGATTTGAAAAGTCCAGAAAGATTGAAGCTCATTTGCATTTCGAACTTTGACCAATGGTTAGGAATGAGCAATTAACTCTTCACAGAACCTTTTTCTGAAAGGCCTCAGTGCTAGTCTAACAGTCTTCTGCTGAAGCAAATCCAGAAATAGAGTGCCTAGGGAGAGCCCTTCATCTTCCTACTTTAAATCTTCATTTAATTAACGGGGTATTGGTATATACCACCACAAAGGGGAGGGGATGTTGCTACTGGTGGTGCGGTATGTGCTCTGGACTATCGTTCGGTCGTCTCAGTGGTCCTTGGTTCGAATCATGTCCAGCCTGCTGCTTTCCTATATCGTCTAGCGGGAGGTTCATATTCTTGGTAGGCCTATATAATGAAATGATAACATGCTTAAAGTTTCACATTCTTGGTATATAATGAAATGATAACATGCTTAAAGTTCACATTCTTGGTATATAATGAAATGATAACATGCTTAAAGTTTCACATTCTTGGTATATAATGAAATGATAATTCAGAAGTCTAAGACTGCTTTATGGATCCTTAGTGCAAATTTGTAGTGATTACAAGGATTACTTTATTCAATTATAAAAGACAACATTCTACAAAAGAGAACAGATCACCATATCTAGATCCATGGTCGAATCGTATCCAGGATTTCTTTCGGGGGGGGGGGGTATTTTTTCTTTATACACACATACCCATACGTAATTAATCTTAAATTACATTCTGGACCTTCATTATTTTTTTTACTGTTGTTTTTTTTTTACCATAGAAAATGGGTTCTTGCCAAGCAATATTTCCGGCATTTAAAACTTTAAAAAATACATATTCTGAGGTATCTACCGAGTTACTCTTCTATTTAAAACAAATTGTAGGTCAAAACCAAATCTGCAATTCACTGCACTTTATTAATGGAGTCTATTGGAAGAAATTGTTAACTATATGCTAACCACAAATCCCTCTTGGCCTCGCTCATGAAATTCAGTAATTGTAGCTTTGCTTTTCCTTTTGTTGAGAGTGGGGGTAACCTCAAAACACCTCTTGGCTACGCTCATGGAATTTGGTAACAGTAGTTTAAGTCTTTTTATCTTAAAGGGGAGTTTTATCGTCAAAACCATCTGTTAAAAGGTTTTAAACTCAAAACCATCTGGAGGTGGTGGTGTTGTTTTTTTAAACTCAAAACCCCTTTGCACATTGCTCATTAATGCTCATAGAATTTGGTGACTAGTTTGCTTTAGTTTAATATTGAAGAGGGATTTTAACATCAAAAGTCTCAGGGAAAACCCTTTGGAGGGGCTTTAAACGTAACCTTCTAGAGGGGCATTTTAAGCTCGAATCACACCCTCCCGGTAACTCTCATAGAATTTGGTGACTGTAGTTTGCTTTAGTTCTATATTGAAGAGGGATATTTAACGTCAAAAAACTCTTGAGTTTTTTTTTAACTAAGCGATAGTTTAACATTTAAAAGTTATTATCTCCCCTACAATAAAAAAATTAATGAAAAAAAAAAAGTCACAAAATTCCACCCACCCTCTGCGGGTGGGGGTGGATTTAATTCCCCGAAGCCCCGCCCTTTCACGGCTACGCCAATGTATAGATCTGTTTTAAATATGTCAAGATATAGCATTTCACACCAGCTCCTACTCCATTTCGAATCGATCAGCTGTATACGCTAGCTTGCAGCTGCCTGCTTAAAGTTCTGATCTTTATTTATTTTAAAATTGCCTCTCTTTTAACGCCGCAATTGTAATGTCCGTTAGAAGTGGAGGTAAACTTCCGTCCGAAACTCTTTCTTTTTGTAGGGGGCGCAGGTTAAGGGTCACAAAAGATGTCTAAGAGGTTAAAACCATTGCCATTAATTAATAAGATAGATTAAGATTATAGATCTAGATTTCTAGAGTCTAGAGACTAGATCTAGCACTAGAGTAGTCTAGATCGAAACTCTAGATTTATTTATATGCTAAATCTAGATTTATATATAGATCTAGAAATAATCTCTAGAGATATAGACTATAGTAATTCTATTTTTTCTATCTTACTTAATCTAGTTAGTCAGAAAAATCTGATCCAGGAAACTACAGACCAGTATCACTTACCAGCATCACATGTAAAATACTAGAACACATAATATGTAGCAATATCATAAACCACTTAGACAAACATAATGTCCTCACCCCATACCAACATGGCTTTAGGAAATATAGATCATGTGAAACACAACTAATAGGACTAATTGATGATTTTTCAAAAGGTTTAGATAATAGTGAACAAATAGATGCTATCTTACTAGATTTTTCCAAGGCTTTCGACAAAGTTCACCACCATAGTTTGCTTAAAAAATTAAAATATTTCGGCATTAACGGTCCACTGCATCAGTGGATTAAAGATTTTCTGATAGGGAGAGAACAAACTGTAATAATAAATGGCTCTAAATCAACACCAATAACAGTAAACTCAGGTGTACCTCAAGGAACAGTCTTGGGTCCACTACTATTTTTAATTTACATAAATGATTTACCAAATTGCATTAGTTCAGGAACAAAAGTCAGATTATTTGCAGACGATTGCATAATATATAGAACAATAAAAACAGAACAAGACACAGATATTTTACAAAGAGAATTAGATGAATTACAGAAATGGGAATCAAATTGGAGCATGTCTTTCCACCCAGAAAAATGTCAGTTGTTAAGAGTAACAAAAAAACTAAAACAAATTAATTCCACTTATCTTATTCATGGCAAACCAGTAACACAGACTAAAAACTCAAAATACCTAGGTGTTATAATAAATGAAAAACTGTCATGGAATCCACATATTGATGAAACTATAAAAAAATCCAACAAAGCATTAGGGTTTATTAAAAGAAATTTTTATAAATCAAATAAGAACATAAAACTAAAATGTTATTTAACCTTGGTTAGGCCCATAATAGAATATGCATCCACCGTTTGGGACCCCTCAACTCAAGAAAACATTAAGAAACTGGAACAAACACAAAATAGAGCAGTGAGATTCATAACTAACGAATATTCACATTCGACTAGGGTAACACCATTAGTAAAATCACTAAATTTAGAAAGCCTTCAGGACAGAAGACTCAAAAGTAAAGTAGCAATTATACATAAAACACTGAACCATAATCTTCAAATACAAAAACAAAATTTAATAAAATACTCTGAAAGACACAAAAATAAAGGCACATTCCTCGTCCCATATGCTAGGACAAATTTGTACAAATACTCCTTCTTCCCTAGTGCTATTAGAGCATGGAATGGGTTGCCTGAGCTAGCCAGAAAAACCAGTGACTTGGCAGAATTTAAGTCATTGGTTAATATGCATGACTAAATGCATGACGCGTAGGACGTAATCATCTTGTTTTTTGAAGTAACGTCTGTATTATATAAGATAAGAAGATAAGTATAATAAAGTATAATTATAATCAAATAATCTAGAGTCACTACTAGAGATCTATATAATAATATATAAATATATTATATAGACATCTCTCTCTCTCTATATATATATACATGTCAACATATGATAATGTCATCAGACTCTTATTTCACATTAGAGACTGGTATTATTATGTATTGGTATTTTAAAGATTTTAGAGATACATTCATTGATTCAATGAAAAACACATGTGAGTGATCTTAATGACTGTTAATGACAATGGCTGGATGGCTGCCTGGTCGTGCAGTATGCGCGCTGGACTGTCGTTCTGATTTATCGACAGTCGAGGGTTCAAACCCTGCCCGCTCCCATCCTCCGTCATCCTGCGGGAGGTTTGGACCAGGAAGTAAACTATCTTCAACTCTGAAGGAACATCCGAAACATGTAAAATATTTTACTAACAAACAAAAAACATTTTACAAACATGTAGTAAAAATATGCTATGCTCATTTGACATTTGGATGTCCCTAGTTCAGGAAATACCAGCACCGAAAAATTCCACCTTTTACCTTGATTCCAACTCTAAAATCTTACTTATATTTGTATGTACGATTATCACTGAGCTTTTACATAATTACAGCAGTGCTAACTACTATTGCATAATTAGTTTTCTCTTTTCTTTTTTTTCTTCTTTCAAGCACTGAACTTTTTTAAAAAAATAGACACAATGATTTTGTTAGCAGGAAATACAAGGTTTAAATTTTGAAAAGTGAGTTTTTAAATCTGTCTTTATAAACATTTTCAACTTATTTATTATTATTTTGAATACTATAGCTTATACAGTATATGCTTCTTGCACTTTAATTGTATTCTATTTGTGGTTGAGGTATTTCTGTCATAATTTTAATACATACTTTTAGGTGCTTATGAACACAAGACAGCTTATATATACACATCATCTTGTTGTATTGTCTTTGTAAGAAGCTTTGGTCTCCAATATGTGTTGACCCTAAATATAAAATTGTCTATGAGGACTATGTATTAATATCTTAAAGGGTGAATCCTTTTTTTACAGTAGGATTTTGCTGAATAAAACATATGCACAGCAAGAGCACCAGATCACTCCAGCATTGGTCTATACTCTCTTAATCAAATTGTTTTTATCCAACTATTCATATTATTGTGCTGTCCATCTATATATATTATTTTAAAGATGTTAGTGGATGTTTTTGAAATATGGGAATGGCAGCAAGTGATAATTCTCAAGCTTGAATCCCTATAATCGGTTACAATACATTATTTAGTTTAGATCTTTATTGCAGGAAAGTTGAGGAAAGATTTTAAGATGTTTCTTTCTGAGTCTTCTGAGTCTTCTTAGCCCTTTGTTAAGAAAATATTAAAGTTGGTTGATAGTTATATGCATTAGCTGAAGCACTGGCTATTGAAACAGGTGAATTCTTTTCTTATCTTATATAATACAGACGTTACTTCAAAAAAGAAGATGATTACGTCCTACGCGTCATGCATTTAGTCATGCATATTAACCAGTGACTTAAATTCTGCCAAGTCACTGGTTTTTCTGGCTAGCTCAGGCAACCCATTCCATGCTCTAATAGCACTAGGGAAGAAGGAGTATTTGTACAAATTTGTCCTAGCATATGGGACGAGGAATGTGCCTTTATCTTTGTGTCTTTCAGAGTATTTTATTAAATTTTGTTTTTGTATTTGAAGATTATGGTTCAGTGTTTTATGTATAATTGCTACTTTACTTTTGAGTCTTCTGTATTGAAGGCTTTCTAAATTTAGTGATTTTACTATAGGTGTTACTCTAGTCAAATTTGAATATTCATTTGTTATGAATCTCACTGCTCTATTTTGTGTCTGTTCCAGTTTCTTAATGTTTTCTTGAGTTGAGGGGTCCCAAATGGAGGATGCATATTCTATTATTGGCCTAACCAAGGTTAAGTAACATTTTAGTTTTATGTTCTTATTTGATTTATAGAAATTTCTTTTAATAAATCCTAATGCTTTGTTGGATTTTTTTTATAGTTTCATCAATATGTGGATTCCATGACAGTTTTTCATTTATTATAACACCTAGGTATTTTGCGTTTTTAGTCTGTGTTACTGGTTTGCCATGAATAAGATAAGTGGAATTAATTTGTTTTATTTTTTTTGTTAACAACTGACATTTTTCTGGGTGGAAAGACATGCTCCAATTTGATTCCCATTTCTGTAATTCATCTAATTCTCTTTGTAAAATATCTGTGTCTTGTGTTGTTTTTATTGTTCTATATATTATGCAATCGTCTGCAAATAATCTGACTTTTGTTCCTTAAGTAATGCAATTTGGTCGCATTAGGGTTAGGGACATCTGCCTAGCATCTACCTGTTTCTAAAACATACAACTTGACCTGGTCAGCTAGCAAACACCTTGGCATTGGCTCACTGCTGTAATAGCTGAATAGTAATTTTATTTTATCCCAGATCAAGAATTTGGCTTCTATCTGCACATGAACTCTGCTATTTTGGCTCAGTTGCCTAATGCTTTACCACTTAGGTCATAGGTTCTATTAGAGAACACACTGTACAAAGGATGCCACACATAATAATTATACATTTTTTAAAGTGCATTTCCTTTCAAAAAACTGTTTTCTATTCATTTATAGGTTAGTGGTCTCGGATGATTTATTTGTACAATGACTGCGTAAGTATTTTTTTTGTATGGATCCATTATAGTGTTAATTTTTGAAAAAAAAAAAAGAAATGTATTAATGCACTATGACATTTTAAACTTGCAGAGCCAATGTCCATCTGAGCTATCTAGTCAATGAAGTGTATCGACCTTATATAATATCTAAAGTTGTGGTTAAACATTTGATGTCCTTTATGCCATTCATGAATGACATATTGCCAGACATTTACACTTTAAGTGATTCCAAAACGGCAGCTGTGTTATTTTTAGACCATCTTAAGAAAGTTGATGAGCCTGGAAAATATCAAGTAAGTCATGTGTGGCATCCATTATATAGTGTGTTCTCTATAAGGACCTGCTTGCAGATATAACACATTTAAATATTGCTGATACCTTGGCCATAATTTCAGTATCACTATTAAAGGTAGTCTCCTTGTTTTCTTTGCTATTATTTAGTTTTAAAAAGTAAAGTTCCCCTTTCAGATCTTGTAATCTATAAGGCAGATGATGTTTCGGTGGCCCATGGCCACACAATGTTCAACTGCTTTAACTTTTTCCCAACTAATGTCTGGTACCCATTAAAAGAGGTGGCCTTAGCAGTGCGCAGGGCCTTGGGTGAGTGTCAAATGCGGGGCTCTATACATATTGTTCCACATCACGTTAACAGGCTTATGCACCTCTAACGCAGTTGGCGAAAATGTTGATTAGTCTATACTCTCTTAATCAAATTGTTTTTATTTCTTGCTTCTGACTCTTTGTCTAACTCTTAATTCTTTGAATTTTAGATCGTCTTTCATTTCAGAAGCTATTTATTTTGCTGTGAATGTGATCATTGCACCAGAGAAATCGATGTACTTTCTAAAATGTGCAAGAAGGCTTTTGTGTGTCAGCAGATTGCAAAGTTTTGCTGGCAGTATTCACAACAAATAAAATTTAGCATAGGATTAAACTGAGAATAAACTCGAAGCTTCCTTGTTCATAGTTTGCTAGAATTCGGCTTTACTTTTCACCAGTGGATCATTTACGGTGTCAGTGACAATCAACAGTGCCTCCCTCAATTCTTTTGTTTGATAGGGTAGCCCTTTATAACTTTCGAGGCGGCACTCCCACCATGTTTATGACAGTGATTTTGTTGTTATGAAAGGCACTGCTTCTTCCAAAACTTTTATAGATTCTCTTTGTGAAATAAAAAAAAATGTCACTGTTTGAGAGTTGCATTTAGCCATGTCTCCTAAAGCAAAGTTCAGATTATGGCAGTCTCATAGAGTGTAAAATGCTTGACTGTTAATACGAATTATGTGTTCTTTTATCTCCTTGGTGCTTTCCTTTCATATTCGCACAATTGTCATATCTCTTGCTACGACAATAGGTGATGTCCAGACCAAGGTTTTCCAGCATGGCGAGAAGGGTCTCTGACAAAACATTTCCTGTTGCGTTTTCAACATCTACAAATTCGATGAAGTGTTCTCCACCATTACATCTCTCTCTGATAAGTCCACAAAACACAATATAAGGGACATCTGCTCCCTGTGGCTAACATCAGGCTTGAAGTCAAGGAAGACAGAAAAATATTTACCAAGTTTTATCAATAACTTTCCCTTTTACTTCTGATGCCATCAGGTCCATAAGCTCATTTGGAATCCTATCCCTGAATTAATGGTCATGAGCTTTGTCGTTCTAAATTAGTAGAAGATGGTTGGGTGGAATTTGACCAGCATCTCAACCAAGCCTAAAATTGATCATTGTTTGGCGCATAAAGTTTAACTGTTCTCCCAAGAAATGCTTGTAGAGACTGCACACCAATAAAGTTTTTCTTTTATAATTTGGTTTAGCATCATTTTATCCATTGTGCTACCATTGGACATTCTCAGAGCTAAATCCAACCACATTGACACACACTTAACATGATTCACAAAAGCATCATTCTGCTGAGGTTTAACACCAAGATGCTTCCAGTCGCAGTAGCCTTTGTTTGTTAATTGGCCTCCAGTAGCCATCATGCCAAACAATTTACAAGGAAAACACAATGCTCTGTTTTTTGGTCTTTTGATATAAGAACAAAGTGTGAAATAGGAGGTACAGTAGTTCTTTGACTTTCACAGATCTGACTTTTGCAAAATGGTTTTCAAAAAAATTAATGACAATAATACTTCTGCTGTGCCTGGGGGGTGGTTGCCCCGCTTGCAACCTCTATTACCCATTAGAGTTGAGTGGACTCAGAGACACCCTAAAATTCTGAAATTGAAAATCCCAGGGTTTTAAATCCTAGACCCCACAGTTCAGCCAACACCATTATTTAGTATGTCATTATTGATTTAATGTATGTATAAAATAATATCTAAAATATCATTAACATGCATGACTTCTACAATATTATTTTTAGGCATTTAAAGAGGCATTAGGACATGCAAATTATCAAAACATTGTCAAAGCTTTAGAAGATGAAGAAATACCAGATGACTTCAATCATAAAAAGGTAAAAACATTTAAAGAAAAAGCTAATCTTAATCCAAACTTAGTTGACCCACTTTAAAAAGTAGACAGCTGTTACAGATTCCCAAACATTTTGGATTTTAACCTTTTAATTGCACACTTAGGCTGTGTATCTAGCAATGAAAATATTCTCATTCATAGAGCTGGTATATTTGTCACTTAAGCTAGCTTACACAGCAAGGCATGGCATCATTGTTGTGTGGTATGTGCTTTGAATTGCCATTTCAACGATCCAGGGTTCAAACCCTGCCTCCTACCAACCTCTGCTATCCTACATCAGCTTTTTCCTTAATGGAACACTTCACACATTGAGTATTTAGCAGAACACTTTGCTTATTTTTTAGATTAATTCACCTAGGTGGCCTACTAGTTAATTATTCAAGTAGTTCATGGAACACCTGTTCAGGCCTCTAACACAGCTTGTAAACAATGGGCAATATCGTCTTCATTTTTAAAGGAACATCTGAAGAACTTACTCAAGTCACAAGCCTGCACCTTTACTCTTAGATATATGCTTTAGTATAGAATGTACATAGCTTAATTCTAGAAATTAATTCATAGGCAGCTAAAACTATGCCACATATTTTTTTAAATAGCAAAATTAGAAAGAACATTTTTACAGATATGATTGCAAAATCATATCATATTTATTTACTACAATAGAAAATAAAATGCTACTTGACAAATTCATTTGGCATAAATTTACTGCCTGTCAAATCAACAAAAGAGAAATTGGCTGTGCATCCAGGAATGAGTGAGAGAAACAATACTTGTCTTGTTTGAGTTCAGATGGCAACTGGCCTAGAAACTTCAGATGTGATGTGATGAATTCCTTTTTTTTATGCTTTTTATTTTTTAACACAGAGGTTCTCAAACATTTTTAGTTCAGGGACCCTTTTAAAGCCATATGATATTAGTGGACACCCGATGCATACTGATTTGTCTGCCCAAATCAAATATTTCTAAAGCTGCTGGTATAATCAAACTCTCCGAAATGGTTTGTGCTTTTTTGCACTGTGCTGTTTGCAATGCCTTTATATATGAAGCATTAATTAGGAGCTTTTTCATTCCCTGTTGTTGCATTGCTTATAATTTTGTACTGATTTGCCTACAACTCCAAGTGACAATTGAAGCAATTAACGGGTTTATTACTTAGTTCATTATGATTTGTTATAAGATGATGCTTCAGTTTAGCAGATTTCAGATATTGTATTGGATAACACATTCAAACAAATGACACATTGTGGCTGATCTCTGTTGTCTTTGTATGGTATAAATCTGAATTGTAAATTTTTGTAATTTTGCCTTATATGGTGTGGCCTCTCTTACAGCATCGTGTCTCAGTTCATTGCCACTATTTTCATTATACTCTTGCTCTTCTTCAGATGTCTGCTTACCTTACAAATATTTCTCCATAATCTAAGAGTTAGTTAGGCGTGTGAAGACAATTTAACTAACACAAATTACACTGTACAGCTGAACAATTAATTATAAAATATGCAAGATTAATTAGAAAACTGATATCGGTGTGGCACGAAGTCTCATTGTCTTTGGTTGGAAACTTTAAAATGAAGATAGGCTTAGTTCTTTAAATGGTGTGATAAAGCAGAGAAATTGAAAGGCCCACTTTGATTGGCATAGAAAGTAGTGTTATTAAAAGAATGATTAAATTGTAAAATAAGTAAACTTCATTTTCATGTGCAAAAAAATATCTATAACAGGACTGTTATTCATTGTTGTTTTGCTAAGCTTTGTCAACTATGTGTCATCATAGAATAATTGTAAACGAAATATTAAACAGTAGTGTCGGGCGAGTTGATTATTATTTAAATAATCCAATTTGGAAAAACAAGCTTTAGTGAAGAAGTTATTTTAATTGTACACAATTTTCAACTATCTGCTGATCCCTTGCAGACATCTCAGGGTCTGCAGACCACATTTTGATAACCACTGTTCTAGCACATTGAAAGAAAAAAGGAAGATATAGAAGCTAATGCAAAAAAAAAATTGTTTTAATATTTAAATATGGCATGGTTCATTATTGTGATTTGAGCGAAGCATCAATTTGAGTTAATTTCAATATTTCAAAATAAAAAAATTAGGAAGTTACCTTGTTCTTTTTTTTACAACATGATTTTTTAACTGTGATCCCATTTCGGATTTCAAACTTTGATGGCTTTTACGGTTTCTAACTGTCATGGAATGTTAAGCTTCTAACTGTGATAGCACTTTGATTTTCTGTGATGGCATTTTCGGTTTTAAGCTTTGATGGCATGTCGGGTTACTGTCATGGAATGTTGAGTTTCAAACTGTTATGGCATGTTTGCAAACCGTGATGACATGTAGGGTTTCTAACTTTGATAGAATGATGAGTTTCTAACTTTGATGATATGTAGAGTTTCTAACTGTGATAGCATGGTGAATTTTTGTGATTGAATGTTGAGTTTCTAACTTAGATGGCATGGGGATTTTCTAACTTAGATGTTATGTTGTTCTGTACTTTTGAACATTTCTGTTTTTATTAAAACAGGCCTTTACAAAATTCTTAAACTGAATTCTAAAAATTTAATTCAACCAAACCATTTAAAACTTTTTTCTCCCTAAGAAAACTTAAGACGTTAAGAAGATTGAGTAACTTATTTTTCTTGTAACCACCATCATCTACACCTGCTATTTAAAATAGTTAATGACTAACCTACAAACAAATGTACATACACAAATAGTCTACAAATGCAGTATCAGTAGTTAATGATATTAATTTTTATTTTAGTAACAGCTAATGAAAAAAAGAACTTGTAATATTTCATTTGCTCCTAAAATAAAAAAATTTAGGGGAAAATAATATTAAAAGCAGACAATATATTTTGACATTATGTAATGACTTGTCTAAGAAAAAACAACCAGTTTGAACTAAGTCTCTTCATTGACTGTGTAAAAACAAAATTTTAATTAATTGAAAACAAATCTTAAATTTGAAAATAATAGAGTTAAGTAGCAATATCCTACTTTAAAATCCACATCAGATAAAATTGTTCACAATATTTACACATAATTAGGCACTAGATTTTATATTCTGCATTCTTCTAGACAGTTTTGTAGTCATTGCACAGAATAACAATGTCAAAATATTTGACGCTCGTAATATTTTGCTTCATAATGTGAAAACTCTTTAAACATTTTGTAATCATCTCTAATGGATGTTGTTTGCATGTTTTGATACTGTAACTACAAAACTGTGACTGACAAACTACATTGTTCTGAAACAATCTATGTTAATATTTTTCAGATTATGGAGCTCTTCCATAAGGAAATTCAGCAGAGAATTGATCCATCAATTTTAGCAGAAGATCTTTTAGCTGAAGAACTAATAAGTCAAGATCAGTTTGATGAAATCAGAAATTTAGAAGAAAAAAAAAACACAATGGATGCAGTGTTTCTACTTCTGGACTCTATCCCCAGGATGAAAGATCAATGGTTTGAAACCTTTCTGAAAATATTAGATAGGAATGAACGTAAAGAACTAGTTGAAATTTTAGATGACACGTATTATTCTAAACAAGGGGACGGTGCTGGGAGTCAAAACATATCTGATACATTAACCACTTATCAAGACATTAACCATGAGGCTGGAGATGTGAACCCTGGCCTAAAGCAGTCTAGCCTTGCAGTTCATCAGATGGCTGAGCCCAGTAGAGTTAACAGTAATGTATTTCAAGAAATACATGCCCTGAGACAGATTATTGAAAAACAGCAGCAGTTATTATTGACACTGAACTCTAAGGTGGAAAATATTGAACATTTGTTACAGAGATTAGCGCGCAGTAAAGATGGAAATGAGATTAGCGAGCAGTAAAGATGGAAATGAGATAAGTTAGCAGTAAAGATGGAAATGAGATAAGTTAGCAGTAAAGATGGAAATGAGATAAGTTAGCAGTAAAGATGGAAATGAGATAAGCTAGCAGTAAAGATGGAAATGAGATAAGCTAGCAGTAAAGGGGGAATGAGATAAGCTAGCAGTAAAGGGGGAATGAGATAAGCTAGCAGTAAAGGGGGAATGAGATAAGCTAGCAGTAAAGGGGGAATGACTTCCTTTTGAGAAAAATCTTTTTTCTCTTATGACATTTATACTTATTTCAGATGTGCTACCGAGATATAAACAAAGTATTTCTAGAAACATTGTTGGTGACTTTTCCTAACAGTTTCAATGTGGTAAATGGCAAGGCACTATCCTTTCTATTTAATGAAAACATTTCTATTTGGCATTTAAAAAAACAACAACTTTCTATCCATTTTTCCTCTGTTAAGTTTACATTAGACCTCTAGTCCAATATAATGTTTTACAGAGTGACAATTTGTCTAGTCATTCATCTGAACAAACTGGTATGAGCTAAAGCACTTACCTATATATCTTTTGCTGATTAATAAGTAAATTAAAAAAAAAAAGCTCTTTAGCTCAGAGGATGATTATGTAGTCTGACATTTGAGATCTTCAGAGTGCATAGTGAAACAAACGAGATTTAATCTTTGAGTGATCTTACTGACTTAAAGTGGAAGATACCTTGGCATTTTGCTAGTCAGAAAGAAATTCTCATGCACTAAAAGATATCATAAATACCATCAGGTTGAAAGATAAGGAACGATTGCAGCATCCAGTTTGAAACAGATTGTCCCCTGGCCCTTGTTTAAGGTGCTATAGAAAATGAAATGTATTAAAAAGAGAAACTTTTAAACTAAATTTAATAACTTTTAAGGCATATCTATTTATATATATATGTACAGCTGACATAAAATGTACACAAATTAACTATCTTTATAAAATGTATATAACATGTTGCATGCTTTAACTTTGTATTAAAACTATGAGATAGTGAGTACAACATTTTTATGAACATTGCTTATTTGTATTAGTAAACTCCAACTAGGAAATTTTCAGTAAAACATTTCTTTGGACATTGCTTATTTATATTAGTAAACCCAAACTTTGATATGGTCAGTAAAACAATTCTATGGACATTGCTTATTTGTAATTGTAAACCCAAGCTATGATATTGTCAGTAAAACATTTCTATGGACATTGCTTATTTGTATTAGTAAATTCAAACTATGATATTGTCAGTAAAACAGTTCCAAATGACATTGCTTAATTTATTAGTACAAGGTGGTTCTTTGACTTTGTTATACTAAAAAAAAAAATGTTCGCTTGAATTGCATATCTAATAAGTTTTGTTTTTCTGTTTCACTGATTTTTTAAATTTAGAATTATTGCCTAGATCAGGGATGACCAAAATATGGCCTGTGGCCTTATCTGGTCCTCAACGCAGGTCTTTCTTGCCCTTCAAAACCTATGTTCACAATATACAGTAAATCGGCATGTAAAACAAAAAGGTGAAAAAGAAGAGTGTAAAACAAAAAAAAAAAAAAAAGGAACGTGAAGACGCCACTCCATTGATTTGGATAGATTTCATTCCAGGATATAATATTCATCAATAGTTTCAAATTATCTAATACAGCTTTTTTTTTTTTTAAATAGTTTTTATATAGCGCACCTTTCATTCTTATAACATGCTCAGAGCGCTATGGACCAATTCCTTTTGTGGTTCAGTAGTGGGAAGGGTTGTGTATCTGTGCTAAGGTTTCAGTGATGTCTTAAGCTGCTTAGCAAACACAACTCTGCTCAAGTCCAGATTTTAACTCAAAGCCCAGTCAGGTAGCTAAACGGTTTTTGACACACGTCTCATTTTAGATTCAATTCTTGGATATTTGAGAAGTGTCCCAAAATGGGATTGACTTAAGGTCCATTTTTAACATTAGACTTTTGGTAGCAACACGAATGGTAACTTGCTACTCAACATTTGCATGTTCATGAAATGTCAACAAAGAAAGTTAGGAACACAACAATAAACGGTATTTTAAGACATGATTAAGGAAAACACAAATGGCAAGCTGCCGTGACGCTAGATGCTTGCTAGAAGATATCTTTAAGGATAGAAGTTTTCAGCTTTTCGTACAAAGCTTAGATCAACTCTCTCTGGTAAAAAGTTTGGAACCTTATTTCGCTAACAGCCATTCTCCGATCAAGTTGAAATTTTACACAATTATTCATTGGCTAACATAATACATGAAACGATAAAAAATATTAATCAGTCAGTCAATTATTTACTGTTCATTATTTTGTTTGATACTGGGATTTAAATGATAGTTTCAATGAATATGTAATTTTTCATTTGAAAATTGAAATAGTCTTTTCGTTAAGTTCCACGACACACCTGAAACCGATAGTTTTTAAAAACCGATGTCACTGCCAGTGGCGCCACGTGGATATGCGGTCCGCACCGGGTGACACCCAAGGGAAAAAATGCAATTTGCAATAACTAACAATTAATCGCTAAATATTGGAACATGTTATTCACAATTAATAAATATATCATATATAAATATATCAATGTACATTTTATTCTAAGTCTCGGCTAAACGTATTTCATCTTTTTAAAATTAAATTCCATCAAAATGTCCAGAACATAGTATACATTATATCACAAACAAAAGGTAAAAGCTGTATACCAGCTGCATGAACAATGCTTTGATTTAAAAAATATTTTTAGGGGATCCATTTTATAGAAATTAATGAAGTAGTAGCTACTAGCTTGCATCGTAATGAAAGATGCCAACCAATTGTCACTGTTTATCAAATAACATTCTTCAGGCATAAAATATTACAAAAATCTCAAAATGCCAATAATGTTAATTCCGTAGAATTGAAAAGTAACCAAGTGGCTATTGAGATGTCTAAAGACGATGATATAATTTCAGAAGTTGGCTGTAAAAAAAAAAGCTTTAGCCAAGAAGAAGAAAATGTTACAATGAGTCAGTCGAATGATATAGTCTTCAATATTTTAGGAAATAGTTCTCTTTGACATGCGCCTGATTCACATGATGTATGCATGAAATTATCAAGAGCTTAAGTAAAAGTACACCAGTTGTTGAAAGAATGCTTCTCTAAAATGCTCATTAAATGGAATGAATTAATCACTTAATAGAAAACAATTTTGTTTTTCTTTCAATTATTTTCATTCTATTCTATAGAAATGAAATATAATTTTTTTGATGAATTAAATAGGTGTTGGCAATAAAGTCTAAAATGGGAATATGAAAAGACGGTGTGAAGACTATCTCACCTGGATTGGACAATAAAGGCACCCTGCTACAAATACAACTAAAAGAGAACTCGTGGCTACGATTGATGTCAACAAAATGGGCGGATATATTGCACACATTGTTTCTATGAAAGCAGAAGAATTGACATTGTGTGACCACATTCACGACGTGTCTCAATTGAATAGAGAGTTTCCTTGATATGAAGGAAATGTCAATAAAAACCAAAAGTGAAAGTACATCTATAATGTTGAAACGTTAATTGACGATTTAGCAAACAACGTTTAAGTGAGAATGACTGTAAGAATCTTTGTATTTTGTTTGACAGCACAGCTGACATAGCAGGCACTGATCAGATTCAGAAATTATACGATTTTAAGGGAGAAAAAAAAAGCTTAGGAGATGAACTTAATATCTTAAAATGTTTAGAAACAGGTGAGCTTCATGTGTGGAGCTCAGGGATATGAAAATGCAGCTCCAATGTCTGGAACCATGGAGGAGTACAGGAAATTTTAAGAAGCAACAGAAAAGCTTTTTAATACAAGTGTATAACAAAACATTCACTTCATTTATGTGGTCAACATTCTTTGTTAGAAAATGCTTCTTGCCTAAATTTTGTTTTACTATTGAAAGAATATTTTCATTCTGAAATTACTGCCATCTTTGTTTGTTGTTTTTTTTCGAGAAGATGTACTAAACGGCCAGTGTACTTTATGTTGTTCGACAAAGTGGTGACCAATTAAAACCTTTTCTTTACCAAAAGCACAACACGTTATAGGTGAAAGTGTTATTGAATACTCTTTTAAAAAAAACAATAACTTGTGATTCATTGGGGACAATTTAAAACAATCAGAAAATATCAGGCGAGAAATCAAAAAGTGCCGAGAATTACTGTTTAGTAGGAAGTTCCCCTTTCAAACCTTGCGGTCTCATGGGTAAGTTAATGTAATAGTCATCTGTCTCTGTGACCCACGGTTAACGAGTTTGTCATGTGGCCGGCACAACGACCAACCACCTTTACTTTTCCCTCAACTAATTTCAGGTACACATTAGAGCTGAGGGGACCACAGGCGTCTAAAGATCCCGAAATAAAAAATCCCAGATTTCACCAGGATTCGAACCCGGTTGGGAAGCCAAGCGCTTTACCACTAAGACTCGAGGCATCTCTATGCATTTTTAATGTTTTTTTAATGTTGAGCTTCTACTCATACAACAAGCAATCATTGATGCTGCTGATAAAACAAAAAGTCTTTAGTTCAACAAACTGGCGGATCCGGGGGGGGGGGGGCGGTAGGAGCGACCCCCCACAAAATCAATTCAATATCTATGTCATTAAAAATTGTTATTGATATTTTAACCGTTCCCTGTTTGCCGATTGGTGTGGGGGGGGGGGGGGGGCGAATACCTCTACTGCCCTTCCCACCTAAACCCCTTGAGTGGGGGGGGGGGCGGTCCGTTTTTATAGAGAAATCATAGTTTGTGAACAAAATTAGTTGAATTAATATATACATTTTATAATATGTCGCTCCCTTTCTGGTATATTGGCCGATTCGGTGGGGTGAGGAGGGGGGGGGGCTATTGCATGTACTGCCCTCCCCACTCTAGCCCTCTGAGTGTTGGGGGGGGGGGGGTCGGTCCTATTTTTGTGGAGAATCATACTTTGGGAATAAAATTTGTTGAATATCTATATAATATAAACTACGTTTTGATATGTGACCTATTGTATATTATGTCGTACCACACTCTAATCTCAAATTGTATCATTAGTAAATTTAAATGAAAATGGTTGTACCAGGTGGGAGGGGCGATACATGCAATCGCATTTCCCCCATCGGACAAATCAATACTTTTTATTTTTGTATTATAGTTAAGAAATTACAAAATAAAAAAAATCTGTCACTAATATCGAGTCGGCCCACCCCTATTCTTTAATGCCAAATGAAATCTTTAGCAGAAATTATTAAAGGAGCGAGGATTAATCGTTTTCACTCTATTGCCATTCCCCTTTCCAGACAGAGTTTATGTAATTTCACATGAATTTATCATAATTATTTTAAGAAGACTTTGCATTGGAAAAGATTCATGATTGAGATGAGTTGTAAACTCAAATAATGTTTACATAGTCTCCTTTTCCCAACCTTTAGTCAATCTGATATGTTTCTAGTTAAATAAATTTGGGACTATAACTCACAATTTATACTACAATTTTCTTGAATACTATTTATCGAATATTTTTTTTTCGGCGGCGATCCTCAAAGCAAAAATCTAATTACGTGTGGTATCCTATCTTTTCAAGGAACAAATCGGTTTTATTTGCAATGTATTATGGGCCTATAAATTCATATTAGAATATTTTTCAAGTACAACATTATTCAAAAGGTCCTTTTTTAATAGTCTGAATAATGAGCTTTAGGTCAGGAGAATGCGTTTCTACAGTTAAGAATGCAAGAAAACGCTTTTGGCGTCGGGGCCCGAACTCCAGTGATGAATAATGAGCTGTACTTGTCAGGAGAATGCGTTTCTGCAATTAAGAATGCAAGAAAACGCCTTTGTCGTCGGGGCTTCGCTCCGAACTCCATTGATGAATAATGAATAATGAGTTGTTTTGTTTTTCGCCGAAGGTTGAGAAATGCTGCTTTTTTATTTTCATATATATATATATGTATATATATATATATATATATATGTATATATATGTGTGTGTGTGTGTATGTGCTGTACGCACGTTTATGCGCAAGGTTAGAATTTACTGGGCGTTAGGGTTTGGAAAAAAATCGCCCCCCCTCCAAAGTTCTGGATCCGCTAGTGGTTCAACAACTGACGAAATATTGTTTATGTGAGTTTCAAATTTATTAACGTATTTGATGATTCCCCAAAAGACGACATTTAAACAGATATACCAAGATTGATAAGATATCAAAAAGCAGCAAAATTTTTCCTGAAGAAACTAAAATTTGACAGTGCACGATTAATATATCACTAAGACCTTAAAGAATATCTCTGAATCATTAACAAAGTCTTCAACTATTTCTTACTATTTGCGTAGGCCTATGTATATGGGGTCATGTTAAATATATTTTTTAAAAATGAATTAAAGTTAAGAAATATTTGAGATCGACTTTAACTTGTATTAATCAGTTTTCAAGTTTGAAATCCAGAAAATCTACTTAAGGCCGCACATTTGCAAAACTGAACTATAGATAGGCTACATTGTAAGAGAAGAAATCCTAAAATAGAATCGACACTCATTCTATAGTTATTTAAAAATTAAAGAATGTTGGTAATTATAAAGTATATTTATAGGTAAATGGTATTATGCCTTAACGAAAAATAAAATTGAAATTTTGGAGGAGGGTGACACCCTAAATTGAACGCACCGGGTGACACCCACTCTAATGACGCCACTTGGTCACTGCTCAATACATTTTCAGCAGAAAATTGGTTGCTAATGCTTGATTTCCTGCAACATACCAGATATTCGAAAAATAAATGTTAAGATTAACCAGAAAGTTTTCAAGCATTTTTGTGAATGAATATATTTTGTTTTTGGGGGGGGGGAGGGGATAACTGATTGAAACTCGTCAGATGTCTTTGTGCTCTGACTTGGTGAAGTATTTGTGAAACTTGTCAGATGTCTTTGTGCTCTGACTTGGTGAAGTATTTGAGAAACTTGTCAGATGTCTTTGTGCTCTGACTTAGTGAAGTATTTGAGAAACTTGTCAGATGTCTTTGTGATCTGACGTGGTGAAGTATTTGTGAAACTTGTCAGATGTCTTTGTGATCTGACTTGGTGAAGTATTTGTGAAACTTGTCAGATGTCTTTGTGATCTGACTTGGTGAAGTATTTGTGAAACTTGTCAGATGTCTTTGTGCTCTGACTTGGTGAAGTATTTCAGAAACTTGTCAGATGTCTTTGTGCTCTGACTTGGTGAAGTATTTGAGAAACTTGTCAGATATCTTTGTGATCTGACTTGGTGAAGTATTTGTGAAACTTGTCAGATGTCTTTGTGATCTGACTTGGTGAAGTATTTGTGAAACTTGTCAGATGTCTTTGTGCTCTGACTTGGTGAAGTATTTGTGAAACTCGTCAGACGTCTTTGTGCTCTGACTTGGTGAAGTATTTGTGAAACTTGTCAGACGTCTTTGTGCTCTGACTTGGTGAAGTATTTGTGAAACTTGTCAGACGTCTTTGTGCTCTGACTTGGTGAAGTATTTGTGAAACTCGTCAGACGTCTTTGTGCTCTGACTTGGTGAAGTATTTGTGAAACTCGTCAGACGTCTTTGTGCTCTGACTTGGTGAAGTATTTGTGAAACTCGTCAGACGTCTTTGTGCTCTGACTTGGTGAAGTATTTGTGAAACTTGTCAGATGTCTTTGTGCTCTGACTTGGTGAAGTATTTGAGAAACTTGTCAGATGTCTTTGTGCTCTGACTTAGTGAAGTATTTGAGAAACTTGTCAGATGTCTTTGTGATCTGACGTGGTGAAGTATTTGTGAAACTTGTCAGATGTCTTTGTGATCTGACTTGGTGAAGTATTTGTGAAACTTGTCAGATGTCTTTGTGATCTGACTTGGTGAAGTATTTGTGAAACTTGTCAGATGTCTTTGTGCTCTGACTTGGTGAAGTATTTCAGAAACTTGTCAGATGTCTTTGTGCTCTGACTTGGTGAAGTATTTGAGAAACTTGTCAGATATCTTTGTGATCTGACTTGGTGAAGTATTTGTGAAACTTGTCAGATGTCTTTGTGATCTGACTTGGTGAAGTATTTGTGAAACTTGTCAGATGTCTTTGTGCTCTGACTTGGTGAAGTATTTGTGAAACTCGTCAGACGTCTTTGTGCTCTGACTTGGTGAAGTATTTGTGAAACTTGTCAGACGTCTTTGTGCTCTGACTTGGTGAAGTATTTGTGAAACTTGTCAGACGTCTTTGTGCTCTGACTTGGTGAAGTATTTGTGAAACTCGTCAGACGTCTTTGTGCTCTGACTTGGTGAAGTATTTGTGAAACTCGTCAGACGTCTTTGTGCTCTGACTTGGTGAAGTATTTGTGAAACTCGTCAGACGTCTTTGTGCTCTGACTTGGTGAAGTATTTGTGAAACTTGTCAGACGTCTTTGTGCTCTGACTTGGTGAAGTATTTGTGAAACTTGTCAGATGTCTTTGTGATCTGACTTGGTGAAGTATTTGTGAAACTTGTCAGATATCTTTGTGATCTGACTTGGTGAAGTATTTGTGAAACTTGTCAGATGTCTTTGTGATCTGACTTGGTGAAGTATTTGTGAAACTTGTCAGATGTCTTTGTGCTCTGACTTGGTGAAGTATTTGTGAAACTTGTCAGACGTCTTTGTGCTCTGACTTGGTGAAGTATTTGTGAAACTTGTCAGACGTCTTTGTGCTCTGACTTGGTGAAGTATTTGTGAAACTCGTCAGACGTCTTTGTGCTCTGACTTGGTGAAGTATTTGTGAAACTTGTCAGATGTCTTTGTGCTCTGACTTGGTGAAGTATTTGAGAAACTTGTCAGATGTCTTTGTGCTCTGACTTAGTGAAGTATTTGAGAAACTTGTCAGATGTCTTTGTGATCTGACGTGGTGAAGTATTTGTGAAACTTGTCAGATGTCTTTGTGATCTGACTTGGTGAAGTATTTGTGAAACTTGTCAGATGTCTTTGTGATCTGACTTGGTGAAGTATTTGTGAAACTTGTCAGATGTCTTTGTGCTCTGACTTGGTGAAGTATTTCAGAAACTTGTCAGATGTCTTTGTGCTCTGACTTGGTGAAGTATTTGAGAAACTTGTCAGATATCTTTGTGATCTGACTTGGTGAAGTATTTGTGAAACTTGTCAGATGTCTTTGTGATCTGACTTGGTGAAGTATTTGTGAAACTTGTCAGATGTCTTTGTGCTCTGACTTGGTGAAGTATTTGTGAAACTCGTCAGACGTCTTTGTGCTCTGACTTGGTGAAGTATTTGTGAAACTTGTCAGACGTCTTTGTGCTCTGACTTGGTGAAGTATTTGTGAAACTTGTCAGACGTCTTTGTGCTCTGACTTGGTGAAGTATTTGTGAAACTCGTCAGACGTCTTTGTGCTCTGACTTGGTGAAGTATTTGTGAAACTCGTCAGACGTCTTTGTGCTCTGACTTGGTGAAGTATTTGTGAAACTCGTCAGACGTCTTTGTGCTCTGACTTGGTGAAGTATTTGTGAAACTTGTCAGACGTCTTTGTGCTCTGACTTGGTGAAGTATTTGCGATGCACCTTGAATTGGAAATTTAGGGAAAACTTCAAACATCCAAGTTATTACTATTGCAATAGTGTTTGGAGTCTACGCGATTCTAATCCAAATTCTGTCTGTTCTATTTTATTTCTAATTGCTCAGAGATGTACCACGTGACAAGAGTGTGGAAAGTTCGTTTGACCCGTTGGCTGAAGAAGGTTGGGCATCACTGACATAGATCATTCTTTTTAAAATGTGCATTTAAAATCTATATGAAATTGTGTTTTCTAGAATGACTGTTTTCGACTTGAAGATAATAGAATGTACGATAAAGAAACATTTACATAAGTTTTTATTACTTTACATTTGCACAGCTAAAGAAACAAAATGATAAAACAACAATTTGTATACAGTTACATACTATTTTAAACACTTATTCTCGTGAATACTGCACAATCCCTGCATTATCAGGCTCTAAGACAGTGGCGTAGCTAGGGATTTGGGAGTCCGGGGGGATGGAGCTTTTTAGGGGCCCCTGCATTTTAACATCTGACATCTAAAAATGAGATAAAAATAAATATACAAGTCAAAATTCAAGAGGGTACAGTATATAAGTAAAATTAACCAAAAATAATCATGCAGACTCCTTTAATGAATAATAACATTGTTTACAGGCGAGATAATGCACCAGTGACAAATTCATATCACCTCACATCGTGCTTCATGGGCGTAGCTAGGATTTTTTTCGGGGGGGGGGGATCCGGCCAATATATATATATATATATATATATATATATATATATATATATATATATATATATATATATATATATATATATATATGTGTGAGCAGGTCAAGCAGGCGCGAGTGGGAGAGAGACCTATTCTCTTCTGCTCAACATTTAAAATTTACCAACAGTAGGCAGATGTTAGCGCTACTGGGTGGGTTCAATCTGTGCACCTCGGTATGGTGACCAAGGGGCTAGAGTCGCCTAAGTAACCAGACAACTAGTTATAACTAACCTAAACTAAATGAAAACAAGATAACGAAACTTTAGTTAGGATAAATAAACAAATGAAACTTTATTTACATATGCAAAAACAAATCAATAATAAAATATAATATATACACTAACTTGACTAACCACCACTACTGAACCCATCAACTAACTAAAACCCTCTAAATCTACACTACTACAAACACTAACAAACTAACCAACCATCTAACACAAACTGATCAACCCAACTATCTAACTAAATCACTACATAACAAACTACAATAAACTAGTCTAGATCTACAATATTCTACTACTACAACCAACTCATAACTAAAACTAAAACAAGAACACCTTAGTTAGTACCTTACTATAGTATTAGTAGATCTATTCACTAATAACAGAAACAGACTATAACTAAGTTTACTAATAGAACTCTAAGGCAACACTACACTAGTATCTACAGAGACAAAATAAATCTACAACAGCAGCTTAAAACAGTTAAAATCAACAGTTAAAACAGCAGTTACTTTCAGCAGCTAAAAGCAGTAACACAGCAGTAACAATAGCAAACTTACAGGCCGTCCCAGGTACAGGAATAAAAATAAGTACACGACAGACCACAAAGATCTTCGGCTGTCACACAGACATACTATACTGACCACTGGTCAACTGTACACTGAACTGTTTTTAAAACAGCGTGGCACACTTTTTATACACCCCACCCTAACTTACACAAAAAGCGGAAGTACAAATAATACATTTGGCACTAGCCTATAAAAAAATAGAATACACAAAAATATAGCTCTGGGAGCGCAAGCTCACATATATATATATATATATATAATGGCCTCCATGTCATCGCAATTCTTATTATGCGTAATTCATTTTGTCGGAGAACATGTCCCGCAAACCTCATGCGACGCTCTGTCACCACCTTACTAAGGAGTCGACTCCCAGTTCTGCACAAAATTTCCTTGATTGAGACCCGAAACTGTCTCCTAAAATTCGTCTTAGCCATCTTTGTTGAGCCACATTTAGGCTTTTTCAGTTTCGGCAGATGACTATTCACTGCACTTTAGTAATTGAGCCCAGTCACTGGTAGACATTTGTAACCTCTCTTGGCTACGCTCTTGGAATATATTTAACTCTATGAAACAGAATGGTCGACATAAGCTTTGTTAAAAAAAAAAAAAAGATATATACTACTCATGGAAGGTCTTTATAAAAAAGCGGCGCGTTAATAAATCAAGACAATTTTGTAAAATTATAGGCAACTAAATTTTTTCGATGCTACAGTAATTTTTTGTGTGTTTTCTGGTTTATTTTTGACTTCCTGAACTATGTAGAAAGACGTCATTCCGCTTCCTTCAATCTCAAAATGTAAACTTTAATGTAGTCCTGATCAATTTAAAACAATAAGGATTCATAGAGATGTAGATAGCCATAGTTCTCTGTGTGTTCATAATTAACAAGAAATGGGTTAGTCTAAGCCTCACTGTTCAGAAATAGTCTAGATCTTCTAGTTTCTAGCTATAAATGAACAAACATTCTAACATAGACCTAGAATAATGCTGAGCCATGGAGTTCATTGAAAGCCCAAGGTAATCCCACTACTATTTTGTCTAGATCTGTGCAGTCTCCAAGTCATGAATTAAGCAGAATGACTAGATCACAATGCCCAAACTTTTTCAGCCCTCAGGCCAACGAAATTTCCACAGACTCTTGTCGTTAGCCGTATCATCGCAAAATAGAAATGTAATAAAACAAAAAATAATAACATTCATTTGTATCCAACTTTTTTCAATGATAAATAGTTTGATGTTTTGAGTTTTTACCAGAAACCAGGTTCTGAACATCCTGCTGCATTGTTAATACCTTCTGGTCGTTTGGTTACTAAAGAGTTAATTAGCCCATAGTAAACATCGTGATCAACCTTAAAGCTTGTTTTCGGAGATTCATACAGCATAGACAGTAGTTTTAATCTCAATACAACATAGACAGTAGTTTTAATCTCAATTAATTCAACATAGACAGTAGTTTTAATCTCAATTAATTCAACATAGACATTAGTTTTAATCTCAATTAATTCACCATAAACATTAGTTTGAATCTCAATTAATTCACCATAAACATTAGTTTGAATCTCAATTAAGTCAACATAGACATTAGTTTTAATCTCAATTCAACATAGACATTAGTTTTAATCTCAATTAATTCAACATAGACATTAGTTTTAATCTCAATTCAACATAGACAGTAGTTTTAATCTCAATTAATTCAAAATAGACATTAGTTTTAATCTCAATCAATTCGACATAGACAGTAGTTTTAATCTCAATTAATTCAACATAGACAGTAGTTTTAATCTCAATTAATTCAACATAGACAGTAGTTTTAATCTCAATTAATTCAACATAGACAGCTGTTTAATATAATATTGAGAAGAAGCAGCATTACTTGAAGCACAACATTTCTTTCTGTTGCGTTTTCATTATTATTCTTCAATTGCTCATCATCCTATTGGCTAATTAAATGCCGTTTGTTTCTTCCTTGTAGTTTAGAGTATATGATCTCGTGTGTGTATAGACCTTATATAGAGGAACACGTGAATGTAGTCCAGCTAGCTGAGATGATGCCATGTATGGAGGACGCCTTAAGCTATTTGAAAAGTGTGCGCTCGCTTTCAGAATCTGTTGACATCTTTTTAAACCATCTACACACGTCTAGAAGCTCAGAGAAGTATATGGTTAGAGAACTCTTCAGTTTTGAACACTACATTAGTTTAATTATTAGATATCTGAGTGAACCTTTTGAGAGACCACACTGGGGCCCAAGGACTGAGTTACCAGGCGTCCTAAAAAAGGAGGACATTTCCTCCGCCTGGAGGCATTAGCCCAAAGTGTGAAAATGTCCGTCTTTCATTCCATTCTTTATTGCACTAAAATCTTTTTCGTTAGTCTAGATCAAACCTTCACACTCTTAGAATGGCTTACATCAGCCCGCCCCTTTCGGTAATTTCCCTCCATAGAGATTGGTCGCAGGTGACTTTTTAGGGGATCGGGCTTAGGACGTTCTGTCGAATGGGGTTCAACGCCGCCCTCGTGATTGGCCACCCTCACCGCATGTTAGATTAACAAGAGCTAGAAGGTAAATGCGTTGCAGCACAAAACGGCAAACATCGAACATCATTTGATTTAAACAAACTCCCTGGTTGCACCTTAGATAATATGAGGCCCTTACCTATTTTACCTTTACCTATCACTTAGTCTGTTGGACCGTTGGGGCACCAAGCAGTATTTGCCCACCGTCTTTCTCCAGGGTTAGGGTTAGGGCCCTGAGGCCCTAGGGCCTAAGCGAAGTGAATTTGGGTGCCCCAAAGAAAATAGAAAAATAAGAAAAAAAGGATACGTTTTGCTATATCTTTCCTCACCAAACGGAGACACTATGCGGCTGCTAGTTTGCCTATGCCTAACGCTGGCTCTGACCGCAATGTGGGGATAGCCTGCTAGTTAGGAGCACACCTTCTTATGATAATGATTGTGAGATCTTTTGCCTTCTCAATCTATGTGGCAAAACTTGTTACCCTTCACCATGACTGTGTCTACTATCAGAACTGAGTGGCTTACAAATGTGTCGGAGAGTGGGGAGAGAGTGAAAGAAAGGAAACACAATTAGGTGGGAAGGAAAGAGTGAATCCACTAATATAATGTCTTCACTTAACTATTGCAACCTCTATTGTGTGAGACACGATGGACAGAGAAACACGAATTCATTCGCGCCTTGGGTCACAACTTTGAGAAGATCTTTGCCTGTTTTAAAATAATGATTGTAAGTGAAACCAGACAATCTGCAGATGTGTGTCATCACGTGCCTGCTTCTCATGTGTGAGTCTTTTAATAGTCGTCAATTAGTCACCCGTTCTTGAACAAGTTTTCATGATGTTGCAGTCTGTCGATCTTAGCACAAGCGGCCGCTCAACAGCACTGTGACGATACGTAAACGCTTGCATATAAAAGTTTCATTTGTGTTTAAACGCTCGAGAAAAGAGTTGAATCCAATAGACATATTAAACTCAACACCCTAATAATAGTTACAACATGTAGTGGCTCGCATTATTCAATTTGAATAGTATGGTGAAAACTGTAGGAGGCGGAAAGCCAGTCCGAAATCCCCCCCCCCCAGGTCACCCCGCCCTTGATATGGGCTGAGTCACCGGATCGCGTGATATGGAAGGGACAAAAGCTTTCAACTATGACTCATACCAGGAGGGCCGGTTAAGGGTCAGCAGGTCAACATTTCTCGACAACACATACACAAAAACAGGTGTGGGCACACATCGGTTTGGGACGGCGGTAATTTTGGAAATTTAGTAACTTTAATCCCATTGGATCAAGCACGAATATTATTTTAAAATTCAAATTGCCCCAAATCCATTGGCCCGGCACCTCTGTCTATGTTAATGAGTTCGAGTCCCAGTCTATATAAGAGGGGACGCGGGCTCCAACCCACGCTTACACACGCCAGACAGATTTCTATATTTAATAGGCGAGAGGCTGGAACTTAGTTTCTCTCATAAAGCCGCCTATAATTTAAACCACCGTGGTAGGTTGATCATATTTATACAAATCTGTATATGTGTATTAGTTTGTGCATTTATTAATACTATGTAAATATGTAACCTTTTATTTTAACTTCAACACATTGTTTATTATCAATGGGCTATGTTCTCGCCTATTTTAATTAGTTTATTATTTTCCTCAACCTAGCGTTGAGATGTTCTAATCTAGATCTACTGGAGCGATCGGATCTGTTACAAGATTCCGAATCGTGTACTCTCTTACTAGATCCATGTATATGTTTTGCTGTATAACATGTCAGCTTATTTTAGTGACGGCATGTGATATACCACATCTGTCAATGGCATTTACAGTCTTTATAATTTTACTTCTATTCAATCCCGCTATGAAGTGAATAAGATTTAATCTACGATCACATCATTCCCTCCCCCCCCCCCTGTATATCTACATATTTTCCCCGTTGTCCACTAGAGATGTATATAACGTTGTCCACTAGAGATGTATGCAACTCTCTTCTTTTATGTTGGTTTTATCAGCATATATTCTTGTTCACTTTTAAACATTGCTTGCGTTATCTCCCTTATTTTGTTTTGTTTATATAATATTGAAGTTCGAAGTTTAAACCTGTTGTTTACTAGTATGATCATAACATCGTGGCTTATTTTACTTATAACCTCACGTATTGCTTAATGTAGCTATTTTTCCTGTTTTACTTTTGCTCTATGACTCACATGCACAATCTGATTGATTGCTAAGTGCTTCTTTCTTTTCAGCCTGGTTGTTATTGGTGGTGCAATATCACGCACACTAGACTTGCAATCTTTTTACCACTAGATCTGCACTGTCTAGACCTGTTAGATCGTCAGCTTCGACTGGATCAGCAGCGTCACCAAACCTGAGCCTACAACGTCTGAACTCACCCCCCCCCCTCTGTCAGCGAGAAGGAATCTCAGTAGTGCCCATTGTAAACGGCCCTAAAGCCCAGTGTCCATTATCAATTGCCTACGGTCCAGTGCCAGGTACTTGCCCAGTGTTCAGCACCTACAGCCCAGCTTAAACTGCCCAGTCCAGGCTTCAGCTGTCCGCTGCCCAATATCCACTACCTACGTTACTGAGAATACCCTTCCCACCTTTCGCTACAGACATACTCCTTTTTGACTCAAGCCTCATCACTCTACAAGAAGATTCAGCTCCGAGTCCTTCCCGCATCTACCAGACAAGCCCAGCGGCCAACCGACCAGCAAAGAAAGTTAAGAACACAAAATAGAAACACTTATCCACTCTTTCATATGCAATCAATGATGAAATTAATCCACCTGAATCATTGTTGACTCACTACCCAAGCTAGTAGTGTTATTGTTGTTGTTAAATAAATTTGTATTTTTTTTATTCAACCTATAGTCAGTTCATTTGTTCTAATTGTTGCCCGTAGTGGGCCTGTTCAAAATTTGCTTATGTTGGCGGGGAAACTCAAAATTACTTCCCCTAGAGTAACGAACCAAAAATCATTTAAAATATTAAAACCTCGCCACAAGCACATCAAAAGTCTCATTGATGACATAATCAAAAACCAACTTGACCATGCTGAGGAACACTTCAGTGATGGCATCCTGAGTAAGGTGACACTGCTGGTAGACAAACTTGGTAATGAGTTCGTGCTGGCCAGACCTTGCAGTCGACAGATACACCGAGCGAAAACCCCATGTTTGCATTTTGGGATTGTTACAGAACTCGACTTTACATTCTGTATCTTGATTCACTAGTTTCATCATTACCGTCTCACTTTTCAAGCAATACTAATGCTCAGTTCAACCTGTTTTTGTTTACATCCTAAAACGATTCAAAATTTGCAACGTACAGAACAATATCAGAACTGCCAGATAAGCGTTCATCGCCGCCTTGTCCATCGCGACGAGAAGCAATTCAGTAGTAAATTAATTGACAAATTTAACAGCGTTTGCATTTTGTGTTTGATTGACCGTTGGTATGCATGGGCCGCATGGATAAACAGTAAATAGTATTTTCACGTTAGTCTTTTTTTTTTTATATATTTCATGCAACAAGTATTTACAGTGAACTTAATATCACATAGGTATGGGGGGTGGAGGGGGCAGAATTTTTTTCTTTAATATTTTCTGTAATAAAAACGTTGAAGCTACGACTTTGAACCATAGGTGGCAACTTGCACCCCCCCCCCCTTGCAAAAAATCCTGCGGACGCCCATGACAACTTAGGCCTATTATTTTGCTTTTAATAACTAACGAATGTTAGATAAAAAAAAGTTACATTTGTCAACCCCCCCCCCCCCCCACACACACACGAGAAAAAAAACAACTGGTTTTAAGCGAATATATAAGTCTGATAGATTTTATAATAATCAAATGATAGAACATAAAATCTAAATTTAGAAGACTTTGCGCAAAATGTTCCTGAATATGAATGTATTAAACATTTTTTGAATCAATAGATGTCTATGACCTACTTGAGAAAATACCCGAAGACGATCAAGATATACATTTTTTAGTTCTCTAGCCAAATCTAAATTTATTTATTTCTATACCGGTGTTTTGTAAAATTATAACGATCAAACTAGAGTGTTGCCAGCGTGTCCAACGAGCTAGATCTAGAATATAGCAATTCTTTTCCCAGCGTTATATACCAACTGTCGAATTTCCTGGAAAATCATTAGATCCGTTTTCGAGATCCATGTCCACAAACTCACTCTGTCTGTCTCTCTGTCTGTCCGGTAAAAAGTTTGAACATGTTTTTTTCTCCCATTTCCTATTCTCGGATCAAGTTAAAACTTTGCACAATTATTAATTAAACCTGACAAGACACGAATCAATAAAAAAAAATTGCCAATTAGTTAGTTAATTGTTGTAGATTAATTATTTTGTTTGATACGGTTTGATACGGAAGTATGGAGCATAAATGCTTCTTAATGCTAGATGTGGATGTATGCAGGGCATAAATGCTTCTTAATGCTAGATGTGGATGTATGCAGGGCATAAATGCTTCTTAATGCTAGATGTGGATGTATGCAGGACATAAATGCTTCTTAATGCTAGATGTGGATGTATGCAGGGCATAAATGCTTCTTAATGCTAGATGTGGATGTATGCAGGGCATAAATGCTTCTTAATGCTAGATGTGGATGTATGTATGGATTTAATCCCTTTATTACGTTTTGACATTTGTTTTATACAACTTCCCATTCTCTGATGAAGTTAAATTTCTTTTAATTACCATACAAGAAACAATCCAAAATATAACCAATTAGTTGATCATTTAGTAGTAATTATTTAATTTAATTTTATATAACATAGAGATATCTAAATCCTGTAATTTTCAGATAAGTCACAGTAATTATATAGCAGTTCGTCCCTTTAATTAATTAATTTTTCTTTTCTTTTATTGTTAGGAATTTGCGAATGCTCTAATGAATGCAGAATACACTGTTCTGTTTTGTGCCCTTTGCTGTGGTCCAGTTTATTTTGATAATGAGCATCATAAAAAGGTTCGTCTTAGAGATTTCATGTCATAGAATATTAAATGAATATGAAATGTATTATACCATAGTAATATGTTTAAACTCTAGAACAGTAAAAGTTTCAATGAGATATTTCATATTACAACAGACAAAAAAAGTTACTACCATCATAGAACTTATAAAACGATTCATTGGCTTTGAATTAATTTTAGATTCTAGACAAGGAATATTCTCCCCTTCCCCTTTTATCCGAGAAAAAAATCTTGATTAATTGAAGGTATAAATCTACTACAGGTAAATACACTTTAAGCGAATGTATAAATCTACTACAGGTAAATACACTTTAAGCGAATGTATAAATCTACTACAGGTAAATACACTTTAAGCGAATGTATAAATCTACTACAGGTAAATACACTTTAAGCGAATGTATAAATCTACTACAGGTAAATACACTTTAAGCGAATGTATAAATCTACTACAGGTAAATACACTTTAAGCGAATGTATAAATCTACTACAGTGTCACTACACTTTAATCGAATGTATAAATCTACTACAGTGTCACTACACTTTAATCGAATGTATAAATCTACTTCAGTGTCACTAAACTTTAATCGAATGTATAAATCTACTTCAGTGTCACTAAACTTTAATCGAATGTATAAATCTACTTCAGTGTCACTAAACTTTAATCGAATGTATAAATCTACTACAGTGTCACTACACTTTAATCGAATGTATAAATCTACTACAGTGTCACTACACTTTATAGAAAAATATTTTGTATTTCTATAGTCTAATGGTCAAATGTAAATGTGGTGGGTTTGGCACAGAATTGAATACATGACTAAGACAATGTGTAGGCCGATTTCAAGCTTTTATTACAGGTTTTAAAAAAAACCTGCTAAAGGTAAACATAAAACATAATTAAATTTAAAAAATATAAACAAATAAAGGAATAAAACAAGAGAAGCTTGGCTCAACAAAAAACAAAACAAAATAGTAACTGAAATTTCAATATAAGACATAATAAATTACAATAGAAACCAAACCCTGAGCGAGCTTTCCTTCTAAAACACATACCGAAAACTACATAATATTCCAGCTCAAGCAATTATGAATATACAGTCAATAGAAAAATAAAAAAGGTTTCCGAATATATGATCCCAATGCGATATCAAGGGGGAGAACCAAACTTCAGCGAAAGATGCCAGCAGAAAGGGACAGTGACCACATTGATTCTTTATTTTAAATCCGTGATTTGGCGGTCTTTCAGGGCAGAGGTAAATTTATTCTTTGCCCACCGGTGTTTGGTCAAGTTTGGCCTGCCAGTAGATTTCATCCTCCCCACTAGATTTATTCCTTTTTATACTTTGAACAAATATAAACTAGAGTTTTCCCAGTGTGGCCTACGAGCTAGTAATTAATTTCCAATCAATAGAAAATCGTTAGAGTCGTTTTCGAGAACCGTGTCCATGTTCCATTCAGAGAGTTTTTCCACGAAGGCACTAGCTAAACAGAGGAATTGTAAAAACATTTACAGGATATGTATACTATATTTCCTATAATAAAAAGCCTTGTTCGATATGGTTGTTCATGTGGAACTGGAAACGGATATAAGCACTCCACTACCTACAAAATGCTTCCAACGGGTTGCGTCTTCAAGAGACCCTTACAACCAGTCCAACCCTTACCCTTCAAGTGTGGCTCAGATATTTGGTCCGGCGGAATCGACAGAAATTTAAAGGCGAGTAACTGGCGCCTAAGCCAGTAAGCTTGTTGACGGAAAAGCTCGTTAGCCTTGGCTGGCTACCTACCTAGGAGATGGAAAACGCCGAATTCAAACCTCATCATGCCTTGCAGCTATACTGAAACTTGGAAAAGGCTTCGTGATTCAACTCTGAAAAAAAAATCAAGAGCATGCCCATAGCACACATTAGTAGACACTGCTTGCGACGTCGCTGATGCCAAACTGTAACATCCCTTGCCGTTCATTTGGAAGTGGAGCTGCGTGGTCGACGTCGTTCCGACCAAAGCTAATGTCCAGCATTCAGCTCATTTCTGTGAGATGCTACTAGAGCGCTTTGTGACTGAAGAAAGCTATAGCGTTGAAGGTTTGTTTGAATAAGAATTTCACAAAAAAGAAACATACTTATAAAGGATAATTCTTATAACAGAAAGGTTTGTTTAAATGTGGTATTTTATATTTGTGAGCAGGTCAGGAGGCTCGAGTGGAGACCTTTTCTCTGCTCAACATTAAATTTTATAACAGTAGGCAGATGTTAGCGCTACTTGGTGGGTTTCATCTGTGACACCTCAGTCTACGACCAAGGGGCTAGAGTCGCCTAAGTAACCAGACAACTAGACTAAACTAACTAACTAAAGCAAGAAACACACTTTAGTTTAGGATAAATAAAACAAAAAGATACTTTATTTACATAAAAATAAACAATAGTAAAAAATAGAATATATACACTAACCACTACAACTGAACCCAGCAACTAACTAAAACCCTCTAAATCTACGCCACTACAAACATCAACAAACTAACCAAACCAACTATCAAACACAAACTGATAAAACCAACTATCTAACTAAATCACTACAACTACACAAGACCTAGATCTACACTAACACTAAAACAAGAACACCATAGTTACTAGTACCTTACTATTATCATCAGCAGTATTAGTATTACTTCACTAAGAACGTACTAAAAACCACTAAGTCTAAGCCGACAAAGGCAACACTACACTCTACAGAAAAAAATAACACTAGTCTAGAAACTAGATCTACAACAGCAATTATAGAAGGGCAGCAATATTAGATACAGCAGCATGTATTTCAGCAGTAATAATAGCAGGCCGTCCCAGGTACAGAATTATAGAAATGATTAAATAATCATATGCCAGATCACTAAGATCATCAACTGTCCCACAGACAGCGATATACTTTACTGACCGCTGGTCAACCGTACAGGATGTAGCATGGGTTTAACTATTTATACTACCCGCCCTAAACCATATAAAATATGCGGAAGTACAATTATAAAATCTGACACTAACCTATAAAAATAAAATATATAAAAATAGCTCCGGGAGCGCAAGCTCACATATTATACATAATTATATGGGATATTTCATATTATATTTTATATTATTTTATATGTTAATTTTGGGAACGATTTATTTCACGACTCCCAAAGGTAGGTCTCTGTGATATTTTACGACATCGGCAAGTGTTTATAATTTCCTAAATCTTGCATGGCATTTGAAACATAGTTTCAACAATAATCTTCTTTATCTCTCTCACTGTTTTTTTTTCCTCTGTAGATGATGTCTTTATTTGTCAAGGGTGTTAGTCAATCCTTTAGCCCAAGTGAAGTTGCCGATCTACTTTCTAATCATGGAATTCTGTCAGCCACACACGCTATGGGCGTGAAAATTCTGGAAACTGAAGGCAATCACGCAGATGCTGTTTTTCTGCTTTTCGACTCTTTGGCCCGACAAAATGAGAATTGGTATCAGCATCTCTTGGATGCATTCGCCTCCTTGAATTACTCCAAACTTGTCTCAGAGCTGGAATCAAAGTACTACGAGCAGAGTGGCCATGTTTCAAATGCTCCTATCAATTATCCAAGCCAAAAAACCCACAGCGTAAACCAAAATGAATTTGCTGTAGACAACTCTTTGTATTTACCAGACTCGTTAGACAATGTGTTGACTCCTTTTGGTGCAACAATTGATGTAAACAAAAGAGTTAAGTCTGAAGAAACAACACTTATGAATGAGTTTGTACCGACAACACAGACAGAACTCAATAGCTCTATAAAGCTAGCTTCTAAGCAAGTTACTTGGTCGAATGCATATCCTCAACACCTCTCAGGTATTGGATCTCAAGAATATGAACAAAGGAAAACGTCTATTAAAGATCAAAAGCCATCAACATACTACATTGACAATATATTGAAACAAGACGGTTCCCTGGTCTCTTCAAGTCGTATTATGAATCCAGAAGATCTCAATGGTGCAACAATTGATGTAAACACAAGCGTTAAATCTGAAGAAACAACACTTATGAATGAGTTTTTGAAAGCAAGACAGACAGAACTGACTAGCCCTACGCAAGCTACTTCTTTAAATTGCTTCGCTGATACATACCAATACCTCTCAGAGGTTGAAGCCCAACAAGCTGAACTCAATAGCTCTATAAGACTAACACCTAAGCAAGTTATTTGGTCGAATTTCTTAGCCGATAAACCACAAGACCTCTCAGATATTGGATCTCAGGAACATGAACAAAGAAAATCGTCTAATAAAACTCGAAAGCCATCAACATACTACGTTGGTAATACTTTAAAACAAGACAGTTCCCTGGTCTCTTTATCAAATCATGTTGTCAAACCACAAGATCTAAAGGATTCTATTTTAACTGATCAAAATGCGATTATTCAACATAGTTATTCTATGCCAGAAGAAATGTCATTTAGTCAAAAATATTCTATTTCTCCTGAAGATTTGGTGAGTAGAAAAAAAGGTTCTTTAGAATTCTATGAGACTTAATATTGAAACATGATTATACATCATACCTTTATACTACAGAACAATCTGTTGACATTGTTATTTATTTACTTGAAACACATTGTTTACGGACTATTATATTTATTGTATGTTTCTATGGGATATATCAACTTCATGTCCTAGAAAGGTGGGTCAGTTATAGTTTACGAGATCGGCAAGTGTTAACAAATTCATTCATGCAAAAAGGCTTTTAAAAATCATACCACTTTTCGAGTAAATTTTTCCCTTTTTTTTATTCTGTAGATGAAGTTCTTGTTTGTCAAGGGTGTTAGTCAATCCTTTAGCCCAAGTAAAGTTGCCGACCTACTTTCTAATCATGGAATTCTGTCAGCTACTTACGTCAGTGGTGTGAAACTTCTGGAAACTGAAGGCAATCAAGAAGATGCTGTTTTACTGCTTTTGAACTCTTTGGCCCAGCAAAATGAGAATTGGTATCAGCATCTCTTGGATGCACTCGCCTCCTTGAATTATTCCAGACTTGTCTCAGAGCTGGATCCAGAGTACTACGAGCGGAGTGGCCATGTTTCAGATGCTCCTATCAGATTTCCAAGTCAAGAAAGGCACAGCGTAAACCAAAATGAATTTGCTGTAGACCAAAATTTGTATCCACCTGACTCGTACTTAACAGAAGAGGCAGTTTCAAATCTTGGTACGGATACAATCGAAGTAATTTCTTATGAGACGCAAGATGTAAACACAAGAGTTAGTTCTGACGAAACAACACTTATGAATGAGCTTTTGAGTAGGCGACATGATTCTGTAGTCTCAGAACAAGGGAGCGTTACTCAAACTGCAGAGGACGATGCTCAACCTGGTGTTGTATACCCAGAACAGAAAGCGGGTAGCTCTGAGGGCTTAGAAGAAACAGAACATATTAGTGAACAAACACTTGAACCTTCTAGGACTCAAGGAAAAAAATCAGTGTTCTCAGATAGAAAAAGCTCATTCCCAACTGCAAAAGATGAAGAGCCGCATGGTGTTCTATACCCAGAACAAAGTGCGGCCCTCTTTGAGGGCTCAGAAATTAAAAAAAAAAGGCATGAGCAAGCATTAGAGCATTCTGGGACACAACGACGAAGTACAGCTATACCAGATAGTGCCTTTGGAACATTTTCATTACCATCTACCTCTAATCGAAACAGTTTAGCACTCCGAAAGGAATCTTCTAGTTTTGTCAAGGCCGCCAAGATTCACGTGACAACTGACGAAGCCCCGTTGATAACAATATTTGGACAAAGTATAGTGGTACCCGAGTTGACGATTACTGCTAAGACTTATCAATTCGATTCTGAGCATTCGGTAAAAAGCCGGAAAGGTTCTGAGGTAACGTCCAAAAGAAACTCTGGGCGTTCAGAGCCAGGCTCAATCAGCATGAAAGAATCTAGTCTCCAATTTTCTGAGCATTCACAACCTTCTCATGACAACTTTTCACCTACTGAGGAAAAAAGGTATAAACATGTCGAGCGCAATGATGCCAAGTACGAAGAAGACGATCCCCAGCCTTAATCATGAAATTTCTACAAATTGACATGAAAATCTTATTAGCCTTGTTGGAAGAAACTCCTGACAGCGTAGAAGGGCTCAATATTATTGGATCGCTTTAGAACAAGAATGTTATTTCGATCATTGCTTCTGACTCGTGCGGGAAGAAAAAAAAACGTGAATAATGAAATGATATTTTTGCAACGCTCTGTTATTCTTTGTATTTTTTGTTAATTACCTTTGTTGTAATCATAATTAATAAAATAGAATTTACCAACCGCTTGAAAAGAATATATGGCAGTGGCGTAGCTAGGTCTTTAGCGGCCCCCGAAAGGGGAAAAGACGCTATTTGTGTGGCCTGTCTGTCCGTCGCTTTCGGAAAAGAAAAAAGTAGCTGTTGCATCAGAACTTTGAATGATCTAAAATATCATGATGTCCGATTTTCATTTTCTCCTTTAGTTTCTGAGAAATAAAGGGGACGGACAGACGGACACAAAACTAATAGTGTCCTTTTCCGTTTCGAGAACCGCTAAAAAACAAAACAAAACAAGATTACAAAGAGAGAGGCGGCCCCCATCAAATTCACCAATGTTTTGATCGTTTAAAGAAATTTGGCGTTATTTTTCACATAAAAGAAAAAAGTGCAAGTCGTCGTCTTTGATAAGACTCTTCTAACACTTCTGGAATAAGCAGAGTAGCATTAAGTGACCAAATTAGATCAGCATGGAAACCTCCCGATACAGTGTGAGCTGATTACCTACTTTTATTGATTTTTACTCGAATGTAAAATCCCAATGCTAATTACATTTATTCAATTGTTATTGCACATTTTACAATAATAATAATAATAATAATTAAAATTATAAACAGACTTAACATCATATGAACAGGTTTCTTTTGTTATACTTTAAATGGTATAACGTTGTGCTGTATCATTTACACTTACCTACCAACTAGATGTGTCTAGGCATATTTGGGCATAGATCTAGAGATTTCATTATTATATTTTTCCATGTGTCTGCTTTTACCAAGTTATAATTTTTCCAACTTGGTTGTCACCCCAAAATGGTGTCGACTGGTGCGGACCGCACCCCTCACCCCCCCCCCCCCCCACCGGACCGCATTACGGTTCATAACTGGCACATTTAGGACGAGCCTAACATGCGCTGCAGAAATAATGTGCAACGTGCCTCCTCTCGGCCTGAGGAGAGAGAGAGGGCGCTATTAAACGGGCGATCCAGGGCTCCCCACCCACTTGCTAGTCAGTCGGTGGAGAGAGAGAAACAGGATCCAACGGAAATCATTCACGCACATTGCATCAAATTTGAGTGTGTAAGCTGGACTCTCCACCGACCGGGTACCAATCCGTAGGATAAGTACCTGCCCTCCATGGAGAAGCCTGACCAGCCCTCCTATAAACACTGGAGGTGGGCATTAGAAGACACATACATCCGGACATACTAAAAAAGATGGCAACACAAACTCTTAAATCGTACCCATCAGATGCCATCTTCTGTTACACAGATAGGTCCATGCTTAAGGACCCCACGAAAGCCTGGTATGGTGCCTTTGTATGTTACCCGGACCTCGATCCAGACAAGCTGTCAGGCGCATGCGGCCTAGGCGCATGTAGTTTTGACGCTGAACTCACGTCGATTATCACGGCACTACGCAACACATGGGAAAAACTCCGTAAAAAGGAAACCGTTGCGACTTCTGTTGTAATGGCTACCGATTCTAGCTCCTGCCTCCAAAGTCAAAGGGAAAGTCACCTTTGTCGAAGAGGCATTAGGCGCCGCAAATAACATCCGCCTAATTATTGGAGTTGTCATCTTTATGCAGTGGGTGCCCTCGCACTGCGGTGTGTGGGGTAACGAGGCGGTTGATGCTCTAGCACGAGAAGGAGCGCTGGCCGTGCCCACTTTCAAAGCCCCTAGTACGTTTAACCAAGCTACGACAGTGGGTACATGACAAGTGGTTGAAATCCTGGGATGACTCCAACAAAGCCAGTGGAGTCTTGCAGCATTTTCGTCGCCCGGACCGCGACGATCCATGGTGGAGGCTAAAAAGGCCGGAACAATCAATCATTGCACAGTGTAGAACGGGGCACTGCCCTGTTGGTGCCTATTTTGCCCGGTTCCAACCAAATTTTGATGCCCGTTGCCTACACTGCGGAGAGTCGATGGAAACAGTGGCGCATCTCTTGCAAAAGTGTCAGCAGCTCCGAGAGCTGCGGGGTAGTTTGTCTGCAGAGTCCCTTGACCTGTATGGAAGCTTAAAGGCACTACGCCTAACAGCAGAGTTTCTCACCAAGGCTCTACGGGAGGACTGATTCTTCCAGCCTTGCCATCAATTAGAGTTCATCTCAGGTGCGGACCGCACCCTCGCCCCCCCCCCAATGACGCCACTGCTCCAAGATACCTGCTTCTTCCCAACAATTTCGATTAATATCTTGGAGTAGACGTAGTAAGAAATTTTTAAAAAATGACCCGGCACAACGTAACAGGTTTCCCATGGGAACAGCATAGGCTAATACACTATTAGCCACTAGTAGGCCTACTAACCCTGATCATAATCGCTCTATTTACTTAATAGGTCTAGTCTATACTAGATCCAGAATATAGAATATATATAGAATCTAGATAAGTTCTAGATATGATATAGATCTAGTTTACATCTGGATCTAGACTCTTGAAGATTTAGATCTAGATCTCAATCTAGAATCTAGACCTGGCCTAGAAAATGTTTGTAAAATGTTTTACATGTTTCGGATGTTCCTTCAGAGTTGAAGATAGTTCACTTCCTAGTCCAAACATCCCGCAGGACGACGGGGGATGGGAGCGGGCAGGGTTTGAACCCGGGACCATCGATAAATTCAAACGACAGTCCAGCGCTCAAACTGCGCGAACAGGCAGCCATCCTAGACTAGGTTTAGGACTAAACTATATAGACTATAGATAAAGATCCAGAACTAAATGTATAGCCTAATCTAGACTAGAATCTAGACTAAATGTAGAAATAGAATCTAGATGCATGGATGTAATACTACTGCTTACATAATAAACAAATCTGCACTCCTAAGCTGTTAGAAGATAAACTATTTTTTTTATGGATTATAAATGTATGTTTTGTTCAAATTGTTTAATACCATTAAATATAAATATAGATCTATGTCTGGCCTCTGATTATATCCATTGTCGTCAAGTGTAAAGTCTAATGATGATGTGTGAAAACTGAGCGGTATAAAAATAGTTTGTTTTTTACAATTGAAACGAAGTTCGTATTAAAATTCTTTTTAAAAACATGGTCGGACCTAAACAGATCTAACTTTTCTATTTTCTTATAATAATATCCTATCTGTACAACTTTATTTTAGTGGTAGCAGTACTTGTTAAGAGAAGAAGTTAATGGATTTGAAGGTTTAACAATTGACTAAAATGTGGCTACTGTGAATTCAGAGGCATGCACGTACTTGGTCGGCCATCAATTCCTGATACGCCTAGGCTACTCTTGTAGTACAGTAACTTATCTTTACATCTGTACTTCAGTCACTAGTCACTACTCGTTCAGTTGCTATTTAGATCTTAATTAATTTGATGGGGAAAAAATTTGGCTTGAATTTGTCTACTCAATATACAGGGGTGAATGTGCACCACCTTGCACCCCTCGCAAAGGGCGCTCATGGACATCTAGGACGACTTACATTTCGAGAACAGCTGCACTATTTTGTTTTATATCTCTGTTCAAATAATGAAAAGCTTTTAACAGACTGACCTAAATCTCAAAGCGTTACAAATAATAATTTGTAGGTGGATTAAAATGAAACAAGCTTCATCTGGCGCAAACTATATTAAGTCACTAGCTCTGAAAAAGGAAAGTTTTTGCAATTTATATTTTAGACAAGCAAAATAACAAAAATATTTTTTTGAAAACAAAGTTTATAGAAGCAAAAGAACTGCACATATCTCTCTATGCTGCAAGATATTTCTTCTATATAAAACCAAATTAACATATATAACTAATTAATTAACTAATTGGTAGTTGTTTTTTCATTGATTCATCCACAATTAATATTTTTCTATTTAATCCGAGAATGATAAGAGGGAGTAAGAACGTGTACAAGATCTTTACCAGAGTGAGTTGATATAGGCTTTGTACAAATTGACCCAAACTAAATATTGGCTCTATTTATCCATCCAATGAAGACTGACAATATAACGCTGTGCTCAAAGAGGATCTTGAAATGTATTCCTCACCATTTGGATTCCCGAAATCCTTTTAGTATTTGTTACTAGATTTAGATCTAAGTTATGTTTCTTTTGATTGTTTGTCAAGTTTAAATAAATGTTTTACAATATATATTGCAAGTACTGAAAAAACTGTCCTCGTTTAATGTTAGCGAAAAGGCCTTGGCTATGTTTTATCATGCTCACATCTGCAATATTTCAAGTTTCAATATCACTGCCTGGTATGACAATCTGAGCATTAAAAATAAAAATAAACTTTATAGAATCCGAAATGCTGCTGGTAAAGTCATTGGCAAAAAAACAAACCCCATTTGGGGCAGCTGTTTGAGACAAACATCTATAAAAAACTAAAAAGATTCTAGAAATAAAAAATCACCCTTTGGGTCAGGATTTTGTGATTTTACCATTACAAAACAGACACAAGACACCGATAGCAAAGACAAACACAAAAACTCTTCTGTTCTCCTGGCAATCAAATCATTAAATAGAAACAATATGATATAAACTTTTCACATGTAAATTATGAGTGAGTCTGGTGTGAATGTACATTTGTTATTTATAGTTATAATGTTTTGTTTGTTGTAATGCACAAATTGTAAGACAAATTTCCTTACGGACAATACAGATTATATTGTGATTATTCGATAAAAAGGAAATGAAAACACAATATGATGGAATTCAAATGAAGAGTTCGCGTTTTTAACTTCCGAACGGAAATGAATGTACGTCACCAGAGATTTAGTGACTACACCAAATTGCACTAAAAATGTAAGCTTGTAGCTCTTTAGTCTTTGCCTTCGTGGTAAAGCAAAGAATCTGCCTTAGGACATAGCAGAAGCTCCCGATAAAGTTAATGCTATTCCATACAGGCAGACGCTTCAAAAATGCCTGACCATTCAAGGTAGACTACATCTCTATGTTTCTGGGTTGCCTTAGCTCTAGACATTCTAGATTCTACTAAATTCACTAAAAGTAAAAGTCATTATTAATAATTAAAAGAAAACAATTTCTAAATTAAATACTAATATAATAGACTATTTATATAGTAGATTAATAATCTAATATATATATATATATATATATATATATATATATATATATATATATAAATATAATATTGTTACGACCTTCTCCTAATCAGGCCTTCTTTAAACACTGCTAAACACACAACACAGCACATCTAATACATCAAGAACTTGACAACAAGAGCTCCACAATAATCTGGTACTTTAATAAGGGTCAAATAAAACAGCCAATACAACACAATCAACTACTACAACGTTAGACTGTATATCACTGTACTCAACTCATCAACTCTACTGTCTCTTCCTGGACTCGTACTTTTCACTGGAGGACTGCACCAGGACCGACTTCATGGCCGACTAACAGTCCCGGTCTCAACGCTCTCCGGTCTTGAACTGCCGCTTTTCCAACTCTCTCTCAATCGGTCTCCCTGTCAGTCTCTATGTCAGTATGTCTATCAATGTAACTGTCTGTCTGTCCGCCCTTCCATCTCTCTCTGTCTCCCCCTTTCTCTGTATATAAATATATTCATGGGCCTAGCCTGGGGATGGGTGAGTTTCGACTCCATTAATAAATTACATTTATGAGAATAGAAAAAAACAACAACCTAAGAAAAACTAAAGCCAATTTCAGTGGACTAGCCGGTGGGGGTATGGGTGGGGTAAATTTGAGGTTTAACAGTCAAATAAAATATTTCACACATTGATCAGTAAATGAGCTCCTTAAAAAAGTGAATAGAAGATTTGATATTTGACTTAAACTTTTTTGTTAGAAAAAATAGCAGGAGGATATCTAAATACATCAGAAAACATAGCAAGAGGATATCTAAACACCTCAGATAATGCATTTTTGAAGGTCAGACGACAAGAAAAACACGCAGAGAACTATTCCATTTGCTAAATATTTCAAAATTTGTATTTGTAAGTGCTCAAATAACTCCCTGGCAAAACATGTCGGACATGGAGTTTGAATTCAGACTCGAGGCCCCCCCCCCCCCTTTTTTTTTACCTTGCTTATATTAAATGAGACATTTCTCAGCATGCGAGATAGCAGACGCATAAAAGTCACAAGTCCAGGGAGTAATTTACGCAATTACGTACATTCATGAGTATGTTTATCTAAACAAGTTCCATCCAAAATATAACTCATACACTGACTTGATACTTTCTAAGAATGCTCCCGTATAGCACTCAATTGGTCGGTTTATCCTTTTTGAACAGCAAACCTATTTGATAGTGCAAGTATTCGGTTCAATTTTGAGCCATTAAAAGTCTATGTCAAGACTCATTTTCTCTCTAATATACGTATGTGTATTACTAAATATACTCAAGTCCTGGGCAATACCATAACGACACATACATCGACAAAATAAGATTCAGAATGCCAATTCTCGGACATATAACATGTTTATTACATTATCTGCACTATAATACAGAATCAGTTCAGACATTTGAAATATCCAGTATCGATTAAAAATATACCAGCTTAATATTCCATAGACTGAATAGTGACAACACAGAGAACTAATTCGAGTCTACACTTCGACTATATCTATATATCCAAAAAGTCCAACTGTCCTGGACTAGGAACAAAAACCCACTGCCTTATTCTGAGTTCCATTCTATTCTGACCAAGTCAAAGCCAGAGGTCGATATATCACTTGTTGTTTTCTCTCTCTTTTGTTTTTCAAATGGGTGGGGGGGGGGGGACGAAGCGAAACTGAACTCGCACTAAAATGGATAGGTATTTTAAACTAACAAACAACAAAATATTAGTGTGATCAATTCATAAAGTCTTAACATATCCCAACATGATTTTATTTTCCACAAATTCTTAAAGGCTATGTTGTTGTTCATTGCCAAAGATCTTACGCTATACGTTAGAAGAACAAACATATTTTACGTTTTTCTTGTGACGTTCTCAACATGTCTCGAACACAACACTTGGACTTTACTAATTGAACATCCTGTATATAAAGAGTATTGCTGTCCTCTGTTTCTCTAGCAACGCCATTCTAGACTGCTTGGTTCACGAGGTGTACAGACCTTATATAGAGGAACATGTGAACGTCGTCCAGGTGGCTGAGCTGATGCCCTGCATGAAGGAGGTTCTGGCAAGCATGAGATCTGCCAACTCTCCATCACAAGCTACTCACATCTTTCTGCAGCAGCTGAGACAGACCAAGAACCCAGATAAGTTTAAGGTGTTCAGTGACATTTCGTTTACTTTTATCCAGGGCCGGTCTTAAGCCACTGCAACCTATGCGGCCGCAGTGGGCCCCGCGCTTTCATAGGTCCCGCGCTAAGTATACCTGTAATTGCATAATAATGCAAAATATACGAAAAAGTCGTTGAAATTATTTTTAAAATCTCCTGAAAATTAGACAAAATTGTTATATGGAAGACACAAAAGTGCATTGCAAACCAAACTTAAGTAATGGTGAAAATGTTTTGCGTCCTTGGCTGATATATTCTGTGTCAGCAGACAAGACCTATAGTTTCTACTGTCGTCTACTGGAAAAAAAGTTCCTTTTTAAATGGAGGATTTGACCAAAGCTGTACCACAAGGCTAGCAGAGCACGAAAAATCGCAGTCATTTAGACGCCACGGCCAGTTTCTGTGAAGCTGGAGCAAGACTAAGTAAAATAAACAGGCATTGACAAAGTTCACCAGGAGATGCTTTATTCTGAAACTAAACGCTGGACTAGTTGCAATTGTACGATTTCTAGCGAAGCGCAATTTATCTTTCAGAGGGACCATTGAAAGACTTGAAGAGCCAAGTAATGGGAATTTCCTGGTCTAGTAGAATTACTCGCAAAGTTTGATCCAGTAATGGGGGAACAACTTCGACATGTTACCAATTTAGAAATTCATGATCGTTACCTGGGAAAGAAGAGTCAAAACGAACTTATTAGTGTAGCAGCTAATGCTGTTGTGAATTCTATCCTTTGAGACATGAAGAATGCAGTGATATTGGATTGTACTCCAGACATATGTCACAACGAGCAGATGTTATCGGTATCTCTCAGATATATATATATATATATATATATATATATATATATATATATATATATATATATATATATATATATATATATATATATATATATATATATATATATATATATATATATAGTTCATCCATCGTGGTTCGATGATGACCACTTTGTCATCCAGGGGGCTGAGGGCTTTGCACTGGGGTTTTATGCCTCCTCATGTGGCTGGTGTGACCTATGTGAGCCCGGAATGTTCGGCTGCACACTGGGCAGGTTATTCCAGCTGGAGCTAGTGTCGTTTGCCTTGCTTTTCTTCTCTGGCGTTTTTCTTCTGCCAGCATTGTTATTTTTCCTCAGCAACCTGTGCGCCAGTTTTCACAGCGCGACGCCATGATGCTCTGTCATGTGCCTCTGTCTCCCAGGTGCCTGGGTCTATGCTGAACGCCTTCAGAGAAGCTTTGAGGGTGTCCCTGAAGCGCTTTCTTTGACCACCTTGCGAGCGCTTTTCTCTTAGATAAGGGTTAATGTGAAAGAGCATGTGGTTGTGCATGAACGTTTTAAGTTTATTCCTGTTGTTTCTTCTTGTGACAGCGAAAAGAAGTTGGTTGGAAACATGGATGTTGTTGCATTCTTTCCAGCCAAACGTCAAACGAAAAAGCAGTATGATAAATCTGTGGAAAACTTCACACATTGAAAAGTTGAAGATGGCTACAAGATAAAATGCTTCAACAGAATTGTGAACACTGCAATTTACTTCTTGCAGCTGAGATTTGAACTGCAACTGTGGCATCTTGTGAAAGAAGTTTCTCGCGTCTTAAACTAATCAAGAATTACTTAAGGTCAACAATTAACGAAGGGAGATTGAACAATGTGGCAATTCTTGCTATTGAGCGTGATCTATGTAGGAATTTTGATGATCTACTGTATGACTTCGCTATACACAAGGCTCGTAAAAGTAAAGTTAATTTGATCTTGATTTTTTACTTAGTTAAGAATGTATAAAATGCAAAGACGAATTTATTTTTTAATACAAAATCTTAATTTTCACTTATTATCCTTATCTCTACCCAGAATAGGCCCCGCGCAATCCGTTTTGCATAGGGCCCCGCAATTGCTAGGACCGGCCTTGCTTTTTTCATTCCTCGAAAAGTCTTTTCTCTCAGGATCTGAACTGACAAATTCTCAAATTGTATCCGCATATATGTCATTGGAAAACATTTGAACATAAAATACATTTCTTTTATTTGAACTTTCTAGAAACAATTCACCAGACTTTTTAAAGAGAAGTAACATTACTATAGAACTTTGTCCTTTTAAACTGAGGTACAAATGTTGGTAGCTAGATAACATTACGATGGTAACAATTCTCCTTTCAGGCCTTGCCATCTATAAGACTGATGATGTTTTTTTAGCTGACGGGTAATTAGGTTTGTGCAAAATGTCCATCTGTCACACTCAGATTTCGAAAACTAGAAGAGAAATGAAAAATATTATTTCACCATGCTATGCGGCTTGAAAAGTTTAGGTGCAACGGCTTCTTTTGGTCTTCTAAAAGCAAACCGTTTAATTTATATAATTAATTATGCAAGCGATTTTTTCATAAAAATACACCAATTCTAAAACAATACATAAATGTTTTTATGTATGTTGCGTTAGATAAACTAATTGATACCTCAGAAGGTTAAACTTGATCCGAGAGTGGATGTGGGAAAAAAACGTGTACTATTACCTAAAGGAACAAAACCCTACATATTAAGCCAATATATATATATATGTGTGACTACTGAAGAATTAATTTCCCTTGATGCTATCAAACAAAATATTTAATTACGAGTAGTTAATAGACTAACTGTTTTTTTGTATTGATTCATGTCTTGTTGTTGTTAATGAATAAATGGGCAAAGTTACAACTTGATCCGAGAGTCTGGGAGAAATAACGTGTGGGTATGGGAGAAATAACGTGTGGGTATGGGAGAAATAACGTGTGGGTATGGGAGAAATAACGTGTGGGTATGGGAGAAATAACGTGTGGGTATGGGAGAAATAACGTGTGGGTATGGGAGAAATAACGTGTGGGTATGGGAGAAATAACGTGTGGGTATGGGAGAAATAACGTGTGGGTATGGGAGAAATAACGTGTGGGTATGGGAGAAATAACGTGTGGGTATGGGAGAAATAACGTGTGGGTATGGGAGAAATAACGTGTGGGTATGGGAGAAATAACGTGTGGGTATGGGAGAAATAACGTGTGGGTATGGGAGAAATAACGTGTGGGTATGGGAGAAATAACGTGTGGGTATGGGAGAAATAACGTGTGGGTATGGGAGAAATAACGTGTGGGTATGGGAGAAATAACGTGTGGGTATGGGAGAAATAACGTGTGGGTATGGGAGAAATAACGTGTGGGTATGGGAGAAATAACGTGTGGGTATGGGAGAAATAACGTGTGGGTATGGGAGAAATAACGTGTTCACACTTTTGACCAGACAGAGTTGATATTAGTTTTGTAAAAAGAAATCCAGACAAAAAATGAAGGAAAAAATGTGTCTACTGATTGACCCTATGGACGAGTCCTTATTTCTTGTTACGTTAGTCACAAAGTGTTTAGACATTCATTCAGATATTTCACATTTTTGTTAGCTCATGTGGCTTTAGTTGTAGACTAACTGAAATGGTACACTTATTTCATAGAAACCGCTCACTTGTGACCTTGTTAAGTTAAGCCTAAGAAAATTGTGGCGGATCCATCCCCCGCACCACTAATAAAGCATATAGCAGTGTGGATGGTCGATAAATCAAGGTTCTTTTTGTCTCAACCTAAAGTTTTTTCTCTGTTCTTAATCCTAGGAAAGTCCATTGAACTTTTATAAGATCCACCAAACATTGTGGGAAAATACGGCAATACTTTGTGGTATTGACAAACTTATGCTAGTTATTTCCTAGAATCATCTAGACACAAATTATGCATACTATTTTAACCTTTTTTGTTTACTTTTCAATTAGGAATTATCGGAAGCGCTGCTACAAGCCGAACATGAAGTGTTGTACTGTGCCCTCGATTGTGGTCCAGTTTGTTACTGCCTAGAGGAACATAAGAAGGTGAAACACTAGGAGACTATTAGACAAGAACAAAACCAATGCAAAGCTATTCTCTTCTCTTTATTTTATCCGGGTATAATAAAGTAACCATGAATTTAAAATTGAAATTGTGATGTCTAAAACCAGAAAAGGATCATGCGATTGACTTATTAGATTTTTTGTATGGCTCGTTTCCATGCTACTATTATGGGGGGCTGTGAGGTTGTGGATATTTCAACACCATTTAAATCCCTGCCACCTTTCTCTCTCGCTTCCCATTTATAAGAAGAAAAGCCATGACATCGTGTCAAACACTTCACAAGTGACCTTGACTTGAGCAAGAACAAACACTATAGGAAAATTAGATCTTTGTCGACTTTTTTAACAAAGCTTCTATGAACTCACTCTGTCAGTCTGGCTCTAGTTCGAAACTTTAGTACACGTTTTTTCTCCCACATTCAATTTCGGATCAAGCTGAAATTGTGCACAAGTCTTTCTTTTGCCAGACAAAACAAGAATCAATTAAAAAAAACAACAACTAGTTAATTAACTATTAATAATTAATTTTTTTTGTTTTGTATCTTGAACAAGGGAAAGACTGTACTTGACTGAGGCGATGGTATAAGTTAAATTAGCCCTCTTTTTACTTTGTAGATTGCCACTTTAAAATGTCGAGCTAACGTTAGATAACTATAAAACCTCCTATGTTTCAAAAGCGATTCTCTGGCAGTGTGGTTAGTGTATTGACCTGAGGAGGCCTAGGAGGCTTTAGCCCTCGAGTTTGAATTCATTTCGTTCACCTTTTATTTTTATATAAATGCATTTAAAAAGCGATCACCCAAATTTCCCCTTCTTTCTCCCCCTACCCCTGGTCCAGACCAGATCTTAGCACATCGAGAAAGCTAAAAGCATGAAGTTGCGCCAACAAACACCATTAGTACAAATGTATGTAACATTTGTAATCGTTATTGTTCATCTAGTCTAGAATAGATTTGACTGATCCAAACTAATTGACACAACGACGCTTAATATCAGCTTTGATTTTTTTTTTTGTAAAGAAAATTTTTTTTTGTCATGCGATCCCCATTGTTATTGCTAATACTGGTTCATTTATAATGCGTAAACAGCTTTTGAATAACATTTTATCGTGTTTCAAAATGATTTATACGTATTTGCTTACTTAATATAAGAAAGACATTCTTTCAGAAGACTCTACCTAACTGTTTTTAAAGAGAAAGAATGCATTTAGTATGTATTTAAGTCGAATATAATTGATAAGAATCATTATGAAACAGTGTTTTGAATGTGTAAGCGTGTTTTTAATTATTCAAAAACATGATTCGAAGAATGAATTAGATTTGGGCTCTATATACATTGAATTAGTAAATCCACGTCAAAGTATTGACATAAAGAGCAATAACCACGTGACCTTCCGAAGTCTCTCTGTTACCTGTTCTTATTCCCGTCAGTCTAATAATAGATCTAAAGCCATCCAGAGTCTGAGCAATGTGAAACTGTTTTGTTTTAAAGCTCCCCTTGTTTTTCATAAAAACATTTGAGAGTTACTAAAGGTGGATATCCTAGCCTAGATAAACGATTACCTACATAGTTTGCAGTTGTGTAACTCTTCTGTCAGTAATACATTTGAGAGTTACTAAAGGTGGATATCCTAGCCTAGATAAACGATTACCTACATAGTTTGCAGTTGTGTAACTCTTCTGTCAGTAATACATTTGAGAGTTACTAAAGGTGGATATCCTAGCCTAGATAAACGATTACCTACATAGTTTGCAGTTGTGTAACTCTTCTGTCAGTAATACATTTGAGAGTTACTAAAGGTGGATATCCTAGCCTAGATAAACGATTACCTACATAGTTTGCAGTTGTGTAACTCTTCTGTCAGTAATACATTTGAGAGTTACTAAAGGTGGATATCCTAGCCTAGATAAACGATTACCTACATAGTTTGCAGTTGTGTAACTCTTCTGTCAGTAATACATTTGAGAGTTACTAAAGGTGGATATCCTAGCCTAGATAAACGATTACCTACATAGTTTGCAGTTGTGTAACTCTTCTGTCAGTAATACATTTGAGAGTTACTAAAGGTGGATATCCTAGCCTAGATAAACGATTACCTACATAGTTTGCAGTTGTGTAACTCTTCTGTCAGTAATACATTTGAGAGTTACTAAAGGTGGATATCCTAGCCTAGATAAACGATTACCTATATAGTTTGCAGTTGTGTAACTCTTCTGTCAGTAATACATTTGAGAGTTACTAAAGGTGGATATCCTAGCCTAGATAAACGATTACCTACATAGTTTGCAGTTGTGTAACTCTTCTGTCAGTAATACATTTGAGAGTTACTAAAGGTGGATATCCTAGCCTAGATAAACGATTACCTACATAGTTTGCAGTTGTGTAACTCTTCTGTCAGTAATACATTTGAGAGTTACTAAAGGTGGATATCCTAGCCTAGATAAACGATTACCTACATAGTTTGCAGTTGTGTAACTCTTCTGTCAGTAATACATTTGAGAGTTACTAAAGGTGGATATCCTAGCCTAGATAAACGATTACCTACATAGTTTGCAGTTGTGTAACTCTTCTGTCAGTAATACATTTGAGAGTTACTAAAGGTGGATATCCTAGCCTAGATAAACGATTACCTACATAGTTTGCAGTTGTGTAACTCTTCTGTCAGTAATACATTTGAGAGTTACTAAAGGTGGATATCCTAGCCTAGATAAACGATTACCTACATAGTTTGCAGTTGTGTAACTCTTCTGTCAGTAATACATTTGAGAGTTACTAAAGGTGGATATCCTAGCCTAGATAAACGATTACCTACATAGTTTGCAGTTGTGTAACTCTTCTGTCAGTAATACATTTGAGAGTTACTAAAGGTGGATATCCTAGCCTAGATAAACGATTACCTACATAGTTTGCAGTTGTGTAACTCTTCTGTCAGTAATACATTTGAGAGTTACTACACGTGCTCTGAAACAAACCAACAACTTTCTTTGTTATTAGCCATCAGTGAGACGTTTTGATTCGTGATAATGTCTACAATGGTACTGATATCCTAGCCTAGATAAACGATTAGCTACATAGTAACTCTTCTGTCAGTAATACATTGACAATACCAACGTTTCAATCAAATTTTGTTTTACAAACCTTATATCAGCTCACGTTGTCGGTCTGTCCTTCGGGTTTAAAGTTTGTACATGTTATTTCTTCAACATTCTAGAATCAAGTTATAAACCTTAAAAAATTATTTATTGTACCTGATAAAACAAGATTCCGTAATACAATAACCAATTAGTTATTGAATTATTGTTAAATAATTATTTAGTTTTTGTATCGAATAAGGGAAATAAATGCCACTTTTGAGAGATTTAGCAGTATATAATAATAATAATAATTATTATTATTATTATTAATTCTTACGTTTTGATTTCATTTTTTTCTCTCACTTTCCACTCTCGGATCAAGTGAACATTTTGCATTAATTATTTATAGCCGATGACAATACACGACTCAATGAAAAAAATTAATTAAGTAACTAATGAAATAGAGGACATTCATTAATTTTGTTTAGTATAGAAAAGAGAAAAGACGGAAGTTTATTTCTGCAGAGGGAAGATTTATGACCCTGAATTTAGCGGCTCTTTTCCTGATATAAACAATGTCCACCCAGCTCTAATGGGTACCTCTGGGTCCACCCAGCTCTAATGGATACCTCTGAGTCCACCCAGCTCTAATGGGTACCTCTGGGTCCACCCAGCTCTAATGGATACCTCTGGGTCCACCCAGCTCTAATGGGTACCTCTGAGTCCACCCAGCTCTAATGGGTACCTCTGAGTCCACCCAGCTCTAATGGGTACCTCTGGGTCCACCCAGCTCTAATGGATACCTCTGAGTCCACCCAGCTCTAATGGGTACCTCTGAGTCCACCCAGCTCTAATGGGTACCTCTGGGTCCACCCAGCTCTAATGGGTACCTTTGAGTCCACCTAGCTCTAATGGGTACCTGGGTACCTGACACTAGTACGAGAAAAGTAAAGGCGGTTGGTCGTTAAGCTGGCCAGATCACACCCTCGTTAACCGTCGGCCACAGAAACAGATGACCTTTATATCATCTGCCCTATAGATCACAAGATCACTTACTTTTTTTCCCCTTTAAGTTAGAGATAAAACAGCGTTTTGTTTTTTTTGAAATAACTCTTTGAATGTTTATCTAATTCTTTCTGTAGATGATGTCTCTCTTTACGCATTGCATTGAAGAAACGTTTAGCCCGAGTGAAGTTGGCGAGCAGCTCGCATGTCGAGGAGTCCTTGCCATCGATAACTTCCAAGCCATCAAATCTCTAGAAGACAACGGAAACCACGCAGACGCCGTGTTTTTGTTGTTTGATTCGTTAGCCAGACAGAATGAAGAGTGGTATCAGCACCTACTCTGCGTGCTGGACTGCTGTGAATACACAAAGCTGGTCACTGAGCTAGAACCTACTTATTATGAGCAGAGAGGTGCTGACACTGCAAAGAAACCTGCAGCCAAGATCAGATCTGTATCAGAAAAGACCGTTGAAAACGCAGGTGCCGCCATGGGAGTGTCCGTTTACCCACAGCAGCCTGAAGAGAAGTGCCTGCCAACGAGCGAGTATAGAGATGGGAGACAGGTGTATCAGGTGTACCAGGATGTGAATTCGGAAGGCAGGAAAGGAATGATGTTTCATGGACAACAACCAGAGAACAGAAAGGGAAGTGCATGTCCAGTACAGATGCAAGATAACAGAAAGGGAATTACATATCATGGACAGATGCAAGATAACAGAAAGGGAAACTCAACTCTAATGGGTACCGGACAAGGTCTACAATGTAGACCTGATTGCAGACAGGGCCCTATATATTCCGGACAAGAGCAAGAAAACAGAAACCCTAGTACGTATCCTTTACAAGCTCCAGTAAGCAGACAAGTCAATGTATATCCTGAACAAGTGCAAGAAAATATGAAGGGAACTTTATATTCTGGTCAAGCCCCAGAATACCGACCGGCACCAATATACGCTGCACAGGTGCAAGAAAGCAGACAAGGATTATTTTATCCCGCACAGACTACAGAAAGCAGAAGAGGCACAATTAACCCTGACATCCGCCCTAGTTATACGTATTCAGAACAAACTTCTGATGGTCGAACTGGAACAGCATACTCAGCACAAAATCCTGATAATCGACCTTCACAAATATATCAAGGACTAAATCCGGAGAGCCGCCCAGGAAGTATATACAAAGGGCAAACAGCTGATAGTCGAACTGTTGTCGTGTATTCTGATCAAGTAGCCGATGCTCGTTCTGGTTTAATGTACTCGGGGCCAACCGCCGATGGACGGGCTGGTCCAGCATACCCCGAACAGGGCCCCGATGTTCGGACACCCACATCATTTCCCGGTCAAAATTCTATGAGCCGCTTGGGCACAGCGTACGCTGGGAAAGTTGATCAGATTCGTGATAGTCGTCTTTTAGTAGCTCAAGATGCGTCTTTGAATCATGAACAGAATACAGATTTGAGAGATACAAGTAACCAAAGAGAAAATGTAAATCCAGGAGGTTTTTCTGTCAAACCTAGCCGCGTTGTTTCTTTGGCGCGTGACGGACGAATAATCAATTCTAAGTCTATTGATTCAATCCCAGCGGAGTCTCAATTAAATCCAGTCCAATTCCCAATTGATTCCGTTGGGAATAGACCAATGGAATGCTACCGTGCTAACAATCAATCACAGCAAAATATCCTTAATAAACAGACTATGGTTCGCGTGGCATCATTTGCCCCTGGGGTAAGACCTTCTAGTGCTGGTGCAGCCGTACCTTGCGACCAGGGCAAATGCCCAGCTCAAGAACGCGCGGTAGAAGGCGGTTGCAAGTTTTGTATCGGTAATTTGCCCTGTACTCTATTAAATAATCAAGTCAGAAAAGCGGAGGTGGCTCAAGCTGGGGGAGCCACTACTTTCCAGCCAGGAAATGACACAAAATACATCGATCAACACAGTAGACCACAATACGAAAACGACCACAATAGAAATTTAACAGTAACCGATTGTCAGTTAGGATGTGTTCGGCAACAGTTATCAGAGCTAACCTGTCTTGTGTTGAAACAAATGACCCTGATAGGGCATATGAACGACAAAGTGGACAGGGTTGAAGCACATCTTTGCAAAATTCTTGAATTCAGCCCATACCTTAACCATGCAAAACATTAACCCTACATAACATCCTAGCTTAAAAAATATCTTTCTATTCAATGCAAATATTTTCCATGAACGAAGTTTCATGTTGGTAACAAAAAAAGTTTTAACCCTCTAATACCTGCCAGATGTAAAAATATTTCAGTGTCTCGATAAGTTTTAACCCTCTATTACCTGCCAGATGTAAAATATTTCAGTGTCTCGATAAGTTTTAACCCTCTAATACTTGGTAGATGTTTCATTTTTTGTTTTTGTAACTTAGGAATCCGAGTTGGAATCTAGGGACATCTCCTCACACTGTTCTCTTTCTGCACTCTGTACTCAGTTTTGTTTCTGCACTCACTCTGTACTCAGTTTTATTTGTGCACTCACTCTGTACTCAGTTTTGTTTCTGCACTCACTCTGTACTCAGTTTTGTTTCTGCACTCACTCTGTACTCAGTTTTGTTTCTGCACTCACTCTGTACTCAGTTTTGTTTCTGCACTCACTCTGTACTCAGTTTTGTTTCTGCACTCACTCTGTACTCAGTTTTGTTTCTGCACTCACTCTGTACTCAGTTTTGTTTCTGCACTCACTCTGTACTCAGTTTTGTTTCTGCACTCACTCTGTACTCAGTTTTGTTTCTGCACTCACTCTGTACTCAGTTTTGTTTCTGCACTCACTCTGTACTCAGTTTTATTTGTGCACTCACTCTGTACTCAGTTTTCTTTCTGCATTCACCGTGTCCTCAGTTTTATTTGTGCACTCACTCTGTACTCAGTTTTCTTTCTGCATTCACCGTGTACTCAGTTTTATTTGTGCACTCACTCTGTACTCAGTTTTCTTTCTGCATTCACCGTGTACTCAGTTTTATTTGTGCACTCACTCTGTACTCAGTTTTCTTTCTGCATTCACCGTGTACTCAGTTTTATTTGTGCACTCACTCTGTACTCAGTTTTCTGCCCAACCATCTGTTTCTGTTGCTGCTACATTTCCCATGTTGTAACTATGTAGACTTAGCGCTGCAGGTCTGTAAAAGTATCACAAACTTTTGATCAACATAAAGAGTCTTCAAACTCATTTTTATTTAGTCCACTTGTTTACACCTGAAATATTTGTTTCATTTCTTTTAGCATCACAAAAATCAGATTGGAAATGTTCATGTTCACATTAAATAAGTCTACTACACGTTCACTCTCAATAGGTCTCTGAAAAGGTTAAAACGTTCCCTCTCAATAGGTCTCTGAAAAGATTAAAACGTTCCCTCTCAATAGGTCTGAAAAGATTAAAACGTTCCCTCTCAATTGGTCTCTGAAAAGATTAAAACGTTCCATTGAAAGTCTCTTCAGAGTCCAGCTTAGAAAACAAGCCGATTGATGATGTTACCGTCTGCTGTACAGACGTTTTACTGATTTTCAAACAGAAGCAGTGCCCATTACTCTAGTTGACCAGTGGACTATAAGAGATGTTGGAAAAGGGAAGTTATCAACTTCACTCAACTATCACTCAAGCTGAATGAAAAGAAAGTCAACTATCACTCAACTATCACTCAAGCTGAATGAAAAGAAAGTCAACTATCACTCAACTATCACTCAAGCTGAATGAAAAGAAAGTCAACTATCACTCAACTATCACTCAAGCTGAATGAAAAGAAAGTCAACTATCACTCAACTATCACTCAAGCTGAATGAAAAGAAAGTCAACTATCACTCAACTATCACTCAAGCTGAATGAAAAGAAAGTCAACTATCACTCAAGCTGAATGAAAAGAAAGTCAACTATCACTCAAGCTGAATGAAAAGAAAGTCAACTATCACTCAAGCTGAATGAAAAGAAAGTCAACTATCACTCAAGCTGAATGAAAAGAAAGTCAACTATCACTCAAGCTGAATGAAAAGAAAGTCAACTATCACTCAAGCTGAATGAAAAGAAAGTCAACTATCACTCAAGCTGAATGAAAAGAAAGTCAACTATCACTCAAGCTGAATGAAAAGAAAGTCAACTATCACTCAAGCTGAATGAAAAGAAAGTCAACTATCACTCAAGCTGAATGAAAAGAAAGTCAACTATCACTCAAGCTGAATGAAAAGAAAGTCAACTATCACTCAAGCTGAATGAAAAGAAAGTCAACTATCACTCAACTATCACTCAAGCTGAATGAAAAGAAAGTCAACTATCACTCAACTATCACTCAAGCTGAATGAAAAGAAAGTCAACTATCACTCAAGCTGAATGAAAAGAAAGTCAACTATCACTCAAGCTGAATGAAAAGAAAGTCAACTATCACTCAAGCTGAATGAAAAGAAAGTCAACTATCACTCAAGCTGAATGAAAAGAAAGTCAACTATCACTCAAGCTGAATGAAAAGAAAGTCAACTATCACTCAAGCTGAATGAAAAGAAAGTCAACTATCACTCAAGCTGAATGAAAAGAAAGTCAACTATCACTCAAGCTGAATGAAAAGAAAGTCAACTATCACTCAAGCTGAATGAAAAGAAAGTCAACTATCACTCAAGCTGAATGAAAAGAAAGTCAACTATCACTCAACTATCACTCAAGCTGAATGAAAAGAAAGTCAACTATCACTCAACTATCACTCAAGCTGAATGAAAAGAAAGTCAACTATCACTCAAGCTGAATGAAAAGAAAGTCAACTATCACTCAAGCTGAATGAAAAGAAAGTCAACTATCACTCAAGCTGAATGAAAAGAAAGTCAACTATCACTCAAGCTGAATGAAAAGAAAGTCAACTATCACTCAAGCTGAATGAAAAGAAAGTCAACTATCACTCAAGCTGAATGAAAAGAAAGTCAACTATCACTCAAGCTGAATGAAAAGAAAGTCAACTATCACTCAAGCTGAATGAAAAGAAAGTCAACTATCACTCAAGCTGAATGAAAAGAAAGTCAACTATCACTCAAGCTGAATGAAAAAAAAATCCAATGTTCTTGCACCCAAAAGAAGCTGTTCTTGCCTGCAGAAATGAGAAAATGCTATCTAAAAAACAATGCATAGAAATTTGGGGGAAGTAATCTTTTAACTCTGTTAAACCCGACTATTGCTGCTTCAAAACCATCATGACCCAATGTTCTATTCTTTCCGTTTAGTAGGTTAAAGTAGACAAAAATAATTAGTATTTAGAATAAGACATTTGATGTGATGGCTTATTTAATTTTATTTTGTCCCCAGTTTGGGAAACTCTCTGCTCATTAGAACTGTTGCTCTCTGTACCTCAATGTTGACAGCACACAGCTCGTGTGTCATCTCTAGTAAGAGTAAAAGAATGTAACAATATCATTTGTTGTAGTTCTTTATTACTTTGTCTAGTACAGTTGTGGCTTGCAGGCAGTAGTACCCAGGATACATGTTCAAGTCTTGTTCATTAATAAACCAAGAGCTTTAGATGTTTGTATTGTAGATCTAATCGATTTTTAAAGTTAAAAACTCTTTAAAATTGAGACGAGTTGAAAATAAATTTCAGATTTTAATAATTTTTTCTTTACGAGTGTCAATTTTAGATTTCTTGACCAAGACTGTGATTGTCAATTTTAGATTTCTTGACCAAGACTGTGATTGTCAATTTTAGATTTCTTGACCAAGACTGTGATTGTCAATTTTAGATTTCTTGACCAAGACTGTGATTGTCAATTTTAGATTTCTTGACCAAGACTGTGATTGTCAATTTTAGATTTCTTGACCAAGACTGTGATTGTCAATTTTAGATTTCTTGACCAAGACTGTGATTGTCAATTTGGGGATTTTTAGGTCGTCTCTGAGTCTACCCAACTCTAATGGATACCTTACAATAGTAGGAGTAAGTCAAGGTCGTTGTGATGACTACATGACACCCTCGTTAACCGTGGGTCAAAGAAACAGAGGATCTTTATATCATCTACTCTGTAGATTGCAAGTTCTTGAAGAAGTACTTTACTTTGCTTAAATCACAATTAAATGAAGATAAACTCGAAATCACGTCCAATTGAAATCATCAACAGATCAAGATAAAGTAAAAGTCATTACAGATTTGTATCAAATCCAGATCACAACAGGATCAGACAAATATAAAATCAAGATCCTATTGAGATTCCGATCCGGGTCAAATCAAAGTCACGTGCATCAAATCAGATACAAATGAAAGTTAATTCAGAATCCAACCAAGTTCGTATGAAGATCAAAACATGTGATTGAAGACCAAATGAAGGATATAATGGTGATCAATTCAAGATTTAAATTTGGATCAAAAGAGAATCACACTCAAATCCTAACCACATTAAGATCAAAGTCAAACCAAAGAGAGATATAAGTAGAAGAGTAATACACAAGAAAAAGTTGGTTCCATCTCGAGTTGTTATCTCAAACTGACGCTGTTTTTAGCGGCCCCCGTAAGGGGAAAAAGCCGTTATTAGGTTTGTGCAAAATGTCCGTCTGTCTGTCTGTCCGTCTGTCACACTCAGATCTCAAAAACTAGAAGAGATATGAAAAATATTATTTCATCATTAAATGCGGCTTAAAAAGTTACTACTACAAAAGGCTACTTTTGGTTTTATAAAATTAATTATGAAGATTCTAAAACAATTACGTAAATGTAAGGGAGGCAATGTTACAATATGCTAACATAGATGAACAATTCTTGTGTATTTTTAGTATCACTGAGTCAAATATATTTATAAAATGTAAAAGAAATGTTTACAACAAATATAAATAATAGTTAAAGGTGTTTTTTTCTGGTCAACTAGCTGCTATAATTAAAAAGAAAACATTTCTGTTTGTTTATAAAGGCTAATAAGGCACTTTTTATGTAAATATCACGCACATTTTTTTTAAATGGACTTTTTATGCAGCGACTTTCGTGCAGTAGCGTAACGTCCCATCATGAAGAGGTGCTAAACCAATTCCTTAAACTTTTTTAAAAAATCAGATTTGATTTATTTTTTTGTTTAGCGCCCCCATCCGAATAAAAGAAGCTTATTTTTGTGCGTTTTGTCTGTTAGTCGGTCTGTCCGTCACGATTAGATTAACAAATAACACTAAAGGCTATTGTAAATCTGATTTAACGTTTAATTTTTCACCCAGGAATATTGCAATAGTTTCAAGGATCTATAATAGAGTCTTCCGGATGTTTTGTGAAAAACAAATCAATGCCAGCGAATATTTGTTTGCTCTTCTAACTTATATTAGATTTTATTTCCTTGCTTAAACGTTGCAAGAAACACATGATCTTTAATACATTGTTCCGGTTTTTTAATGTAAATTGCATATAAATGCTAAATAAAAATATCTATACTATAATTTATATAAAGTTGTTCGGATATTGTTTTATAAAAAATAAATTATGTGATTGTTTGAAATTGCATAATTGACTAATATTACACTTATATTCTTTGACACTACCTCACTCTAGTTTATTTATCAATATCCATTGTTCCGAATTTTTAACTTAAAACAAATTAATGTCAAATATTTTTTTTATAAATATCGACAATAGGTTGTTCAGGATTTTAAAATAAGAAAGTAATTTACTAGAAACGATTATTGAAAATCAATTTTTAGACTTTATTTTACAGTTAATTTTCTTGCCGAAACATAATAAAAGTTGTTTAATCGGTAAAGAATGTTCCGGATTTTGTTTCGAAAAAGATATTGACCAACAGTACTTTAATTTTCTTACAAATCGTCGCCAAAAATGATCCAAATTTGATATGAAAAATCTAATATCGCTAATAAATGTTTGAAATCCCTCTTCTAATAAATAAAACAAATAATTTTCTCATTTACGAAAATTGGTTGTTCCGGATTTTTTATGAAAAATAGTTTAACTCTATTTATGTAAAATCGCACTTCTCTCTTACACTACATTTAACTTTCTAGCTAAAACATTAGAAAATCTAATTATCGTTAATATTATGTTCCGATTTTTAAGGAAAAAATCTTCCTAACATCAAAGTATGTTTTGAAAATCTCTCCATAAGGCTATGGTACATCTAATTTTTATAACAAACCATCCCACAAATTTAATTAACGGTATTTGATTAATCTGGAATTCTTATTTTCTCTCACTATAAATATATAAACATCCGGAACAATCTATCATAGAAACTTAAAACTTACGCAATGTTTTGGAAGGAAAATTAAATTTTAATCAGATTTTCAATAGCTTTTAGTCTTTTTTTTCTCGCTATTAACATGACGGACAGACAGACTGACAGACAAAACAAAAAAAAAGCGTCTTTAATTCTTTTAAATATATGTTATATACATATTTAGTCTAACTAGCCCATCAAATGAAATGCTAAAAGAACTCACTCTGTGCACCAATGTCTATGAACCCTCGAGAAGCTGCTCGAATAGAAGACATTTGTTAGTCTAACTAGGACATGTGACGTAATGGAATTTTTTTCATTTGACGTCATATAGAGTTTATTCTTTAAATAAAATACTTAAAGATCTCACTCGGTGCACCAATGTCCATAAACACTCGACAAGCTGCTAGTATAGATGACATTTTTTAGTCTAACTTGGACGTGTGACGTAATTGATTTTTTTTTCCTTTGACGTCATATGGAGTTAATTCTTTAAATGAAATGCTAAAAGAAATCACTCGGTGCACCAATGTCTATGAACCCTCAACAAGCTGCTCGTATAGATGATATTTTTTAGTCTAACTAGGCCGTGTGACGTAGTGGATTTTTTCCTGTGACATCATATGAAATAAATTCTTTGAATGCTAAAACAACTCGGTATAGTAATGTTTATTAAATCTCGTAACATGACTCGCATTTTGAAAAGACATAATAGCTAGAGTCAGATCTAATTTAGATTTTTAAACACCTTTTTACACTAGATCTAGATTTTTTTTTCTTACACTAGAGCTAGATTTTTAAAACTAGATTTAGATTTAAGTCCTAATTAAAATCATTATAGAATCTAGATCTAGAATTTCTTGGTCTAGTATAGAATGTTTGATGTTTTACATGTTTCGGATGTTCCTTCAGAGTTGTAGTCCAAACCTCCCGTAGGACGAAGGGGGATGAGAGCGGGTAGGGTTTGAACCAGGAACCATCGATGAATCCAAACGACAGTCCAGCGCGCAAACCGCAATACCAGACAGCCATGATTTAGACTAGATCAAGATCTATAATTTTAATTTCTAGGCTTAAAGTGTAGATTTCTATTTCTAAAGTCTAGATTGTCAATATAGTAATGTTATAAAATACTAAAAATAATCTTTCATTTAGCAATTAGTCTATTAATTGATTATCTACTGTGTTTTTTATATAAATCTTATCTAAATTACATCTACATTATCCCAAGTATATATTTTAGATCTAGATCTAGTAGATATAGATATTAAGAGTGCTAAATTAGTAGTTTAATTTAGGTAGATCTACATCCTCATTCTAGTTCCATTTAAATGAAAATGCTCAATACCAAAAGATTATCTAAAATCGCTCTTCTGACATATTGTACATCTCCGGTAGTTGTCATTCCGCAATGTGTATGTATGTTATCAATAGTAGGCTATTAGTTTGTAACAAGTTTGTCATTAGATTAAGAGCAATGCCTGGTCGTGCGGTTAGCGCGCAGGATTGATTATCTCTACGGTCTCGGTTTCATACCCTGCTCGATGCCATCCTCAGTCGACCAGCTAATATGCGGATCCGACAGCGATCCGTCTCCCACGGGGGCCGCCTCTGAGTTTGTGTGGCAACACAAACTCTCTTTGTAATCTTGTTTTTTGTCCATTTACACTTCGTCAATATCGTGAGACCTGTGAGAAAATATCGATTTCCAATCAATCAATTCAAAGTCTATCAGCGTGTACTCAATAGAAATGAAAACTCTCTCCACCCCCTGTGTATTTGTATGTCAATATTATGTCCGTTGTTGCATGCTATGCCTAGAAACCTACGAGTTTGGAGAATGTTTCGGAGAAAGTAGCCAACTCTTTCATCAAAGGTAACTGTAATTTTGGAATTAAGACATCCACTCGTGCACTATGTCTTAACATCCTAAGTAGATGTGGGCTAGCTATTTCTACTACACATTGAAACACTGGAACGTCCGCTTCACAACTTAAAGATATGGATGTACGTATCCACCAAGACAAATAACAAGTTTGAACAAAAAGGTCAGTATATCTGTTTGATTTAGTATGACCTATATTCCTTTCTCGGCCTATTTTTAGAGATCAACAACTACAACCTATCAACAGCAACTATGATCAACAATCACAACCTATTAATAACTACAATTATCAACAACTACAACCTATCAACAACCACAACCTATCAACAACTACAACCTATCAACAACTACTACCTATCAACAACCACAACCTATCAACAATCACAACCTATCAACAACTACAACCTATCAACAACAACAACCTATCAACAACTACAACCTATCAACAACAACAACCTATCAACAACTACAACCTATCAACAACCACAACCTATCAACAATCACAACCTATCAACAACCACAACCTATCAACAACCACAACCTATCAACAATCACAACCTATCAACAACCACAACCTATCAACAACCACAACCTATCAACAACCACAACCTTATCTCCGCTAATACAAAAAGATGTGTAAGTATCGAAAGTGTTGCCGCTACTATTGTTTTGGTAGTCCGACTGACGATATCATACCACAAGATACGGACATCTATTATTGTTATTATTGTTTTACTTTAAATATGCATATGTATTCAATGAACTGATAGTTACGAAGTTATTGTTCAATGTGAAGCTGGACTAACTGATGGTATTGAAACTTGAAAGATTATCTAATTGATTTAATTGCTTTCTTACGGGTCAAGCTCTCATTCAAGGCCTCAAGGAAGAAACTTTTTCCTTTGGTTCAATGTTGAAGTGTATTTCGCTTGTAAATACCAAACTCTGCTTATTAATTGTTGTTTTAAATTAATAATGGAAATGTCTTCGATTCCGTAGATAAAAGATGAGTGCAGTGTTTCACAAGACTTCACAAACCCAGTTGTGACTTGGAGACTAAGTTCTTTTCTTGCGGTCTTTTAAGATTTATTTTCGCCTTCTGCGCCTGTCTTCAATAAAGGCTTTTCTTTGGGTCTCAAATGTAAGTTCTGTGACCTTTATGAGAGCTACCCAACAGCTCTTTCAGAGGCCATTCGCTGCCAGATATTTTCCTCTATGACAGTTTAGGGCAAAATTGGGCCTGAGTTAAACTTTATAGCCCTTACGGATGGACATCTGTTACGCCGTCCTCCTTTAAGCTGGTCAAAGAAAATCGCGTTTGGCATGCTATCGTCTTCCATGCGGGTAATGTGTCTGTCTAGCGCAGCTGTCGAATGATAATTTGTGCTTCTATACAATCACATCTGCCTCTAGCAGAACATAGTTATTTGTAATGTAGTCTTGCCAGAATGAGCGAATGCACCTTTGATGGAAGCGGTCGAGGAGCCTTAAATGCCTTCGCTACAGCACCCAGGTGTGGTGAGAACCACTGCTTTATAAGCATTGATCTTTATTGCTAGTGAAGAGACATATTCTGTTCTACTCTCACTCTAAGGCGACCAAAAACGTTGTTGACTTTTGCGAGATGGTTGTTTTAAATTATGTTCGACTTACATACATACAAAATACATTCGTTTAAACCTGTTACAAATACACTCAACATAGTCTCCTTTATTAATATAGTCACTTGTATTTTTTACAATTAATTGTGAATAAATGTAAAAAGAGTGGTTTTTTTTTTAAAAGAAAAAAAAAAACCCTGTTTGCATAGTTATTTTTAAAAAATTAACTTTTCGCTTTCAGAAAGGACAAAAACCCCCACAAAAAACGTTGCATCAGAACATTGAAAAATCTAAAATATTATGTTATCGGATGTTCAATATCTTTTCTAGTTTTTTGGGATCTAAACGGGACGGGCGGATGGACAAGCCCTTAGCTTGCGTCTTAGGGGTGCTGTGGCGGTTGGTGTAACCCTATCCACTGTTCCGTTCAGCGGCTGTCCAGAGCAGGCAGAGAATCAAGCGAGAGGCCATACAATAAGTCTAAGAAGCTTGTCTTCGGACGAGCCTTTCTTCGAGCTCAATCCGCTGTACCTTGAGGTCGTATTTCAGTCATTGAGTCGTGTCATACAATATGGCCGAACCAGCTCAACTTTCGTCTTTACAAAGCTGATATCAACTCACTCCACCTGTCTGTCCCAACTCATTCCGCCTGTCTGTATCAACTCACTCCATCTGTCTGTCTCAAGTCACTCCGCCTGTCTGTCCCAACTCACTCCACCCGTCTGTTTCAACTCACTCCACCCGTCTGTCTCAACTCACTCCACCCGTCTGTCTCAACTCACTCCGCCTGTCTGTCCCAACTCATTCCGCCTATCTGTCCAAACTCACCCCGCCAGTCTGTCTCAACTCACTCCACCGGTCTGTCTCAACTCACTCCACCTGTCTGTCCCGACTCCTTCCACCTGTCTGTCTCAACTCACTCCGCCTGTCTGTCTCAACTCACTCCACCCGTCTGTCTCAACTCACTCCGCCTGTCTGTCCCAACTCGCTCCGCATGTCTGTCTCACAACCCTTTATAGGAGTACAGAAACCAGTAACGAAGAATACAGTTTGAATACAGTCTTAACTTTTAGTCTTACAGTTAAATAAATGATTATTTCCTACATATAATAAATATGTGAATGTCATTCTTGTTGCTATAGTAAATAATAAAGAAGTTTAGAGGTACACCTACTTTTTGACATGAACTGACAGCTAACAATAGAAAGCAATGGTCGATATTGCTACTAGCTTATCTGCTCTTGACAAACAAGCTATTTGGGTGGCATGCATTTTGCAGATCTATTTTTAAATTGAAAGCAAAACGCTGTAACTCTCAATGTAAATGATTAAGAAAAAGAATTCTGTACAAAAAAAAAAGAGTTTCGACCAAACAGATACAGGTTATTAATCCAGAAGACCTAAACACAGCAGGTCGAAACTACCAATTAGAAATACTTTAAAAGTAAAATTAAGTTCCATTTTCAAATCTTTTGATCTACATGCCGGGCAATGTTAAAATCATTTATTTTGGCAAACGGTTAATAAGCAGGGTGTCGTGTGGCCAGCACAACGACCAACCGCCTTTACTTTTCCATCAATTAGAGTTGGGTGGACTCAGGGGCGCACTGAAAACCCCGAAATTCAAAATCCCAGTCTTCTCCAAGATTCATACCCAAGACCCCGGTCTGGAAGCAAAGCGTTTAACAACTCAGCCCCCAACTTTTTTAATGTAAACTGACAGCATATAATATCAGATTTAAAATTTAATGAACAAAATAAAAAAGATACCTTTAAAAAATGTCATTTTAAGTGTAATTGTTTAGTTTGGATCAGTCGTGTAATTAAATTTGTAACACATCTAGACTAATAATAATAAGTCTGAGCGATAAATATTTTTATCAATTGTTTTTGTTTAGTGAAATTTCATGCTTTTAGCTTTCTCAATGCGCTACAATCCTATTGTAGAATATTTGTATTACACAAAAAACAAACTAGTGTTTAAGAGGGATGACCATAGACATAAATAAATAAAGACTGGCAAAAGGAAATAACTTTATGCAACTTGAAAACATGTATATCTATTGTCGGATTTCCGAATTCTGAAAAGTTACATGATCTTCAGTCTTAGAGATTAAACAAAACTACACTGCTGTATAATAAAGTACACAAAATAGCAAGTCACAAATTTTCGTTTCATAAAACTCTTTTATCGACCAGTCTATATTTATTTATGTCTATGGGGAAGACATATTAATAACTTCATTTATAAACGTAAACACAAGCGGTGTTGCACTGACGCGCTAGTGTGCAAATGTACATCACTATGGTTACACCGTAACTTACACCTATCACTTCTCTGGAACTGTTGGGAAAAGAGGAAGAGTAGCATTAAAAGAAATCGAACTCGGGGCTCAAGCCTCCTCAAGGGGATTAATTCAACGTATATCACAACATCTGTCAACATTTCAAATTGATCTAAGAATGGGTGTGGGAGACATGACGTTTAGAAACTTTTCACCTGACAGACAGACAGACAGACTGAGTGAGTTGATAGATACTTTGTAACAAAAATGAAACACGGTTTACACTAACTATATTCTTTCGTAACAGAAAATTTGGGTCAAAGTGAAACTATTATTTTATACTTCAGTAACAAAGTTCATTGAAAAAGTATAAGTAGGCTACTACCCTCTCAAAGAGTAATTGGAACTCAATAAAAACCTATAAGGAAAGCTTAAAAATAAAGAGGCCTATTGCCAATGACTGCTAAATAATAAATATGTCAAGGACATGTAAAAATAGCGGTCCTTTAAATTGTCGAGGTACTTCTAATGACAGCTACATGCACAAATAGTTGTGTTGACACATACAGTCGAGGCACAGTTGTACAGATTGATCGGAAAGTGTGTAAAAACACTTTCAACCGATTCTGTATTGATTCCTGGTCAATAAAATAACCTAACGAGTTGATCTCCCTTTCTTTCTTTCATTCTCTCAAAGTGTATTGGCACACTTTATATGGGTCGACACGGACTGTTGGTTTTCTAGCTAAATACTTCAAGTATTAAACCCATAGGAGGAATTAATCTTATATTTCTAGTCCTTCTTGTATAGACTTGTATAGACAGTATTTCTTGCATGGTGTCAGTGCAGACGTCTTATGAACATTTTAGGAATGGTTGATTGTAATTCTGAAATCAATGTTCGCTTCCTACGTTCTAGGTAATGTGTTCATTCTGCAATATATATTTCAGTATATCACTACAATTTGAAATCAATGTTCGCTTCCTACGTTCTAGGTAATGTGTTCATTCTGCAATATATATTTCAGTATATCACTACAATTTGAAATCAATGTTGTTGCCAACTTGCCCTAGAAATAGATTTATACATAGCAGTCTTCAATAGCGTTGTTGTAGAAGAGAAGACGCAAAGCTATTTAGCAATCGCGTAAGTAATTAAGAACTAAGAAGCGCATGCATGTTTGGAGATTCTGGATCTAGGCCTAAACTCACATTCTTGCAATTATCTATATATATGATTCTCTTCATGGCTCAAGAGTTTGGACGAGAAGAAGTAAAGGAAAGATCACTCTTTTATTTCTGCGGATAGAGTTACCCCACGAAAAAACAAGAGAGAGAGGGGAGAACAACTAGTATATATCCGTCACTAAGGATGGCTGCCAGATCGTGCGGTTTGCGCGCTGGAATGTCATTTGGATTCATCGATAGTCCAGGGTTCAAACCCTGCCCGTTCTCATCCCCCTTCGTCCTGCGGGAGGTTTGGACTAGGAAGTAAACTATCTTCAACTCTGAAGGAACATCCGAAACATGTAAAACATTTTACAAATAAAATTTTTACAAACACTAAATAGCAGCGCCGGACTTAACCATTGTGACCAAGAAGTCATGGAAAGAGAACAAGTAATCTACTATGTCTATTTTTACAAACACTAAATAGCAGGGCTGGACTTAACCAGTGGGGTCCTATGCGAAACGGATTTTGCTGGGCCAAGTTTGGTTAAGGAAGCGGATAATAAGTAAAATTTAAGAGTTTGTATTAGAAAATAAATTCGTCTATGCATTTTATTCATTCTTTACTACGTACAGAAATACTTTACGAGCCTTGCGTATAGCGAAGTCATACAGTATATCATAATAATTCTGTTTCCTACATAGATCACGCTCAATAGCAAGAATTACCAAATGTGTCCATCTATCTTTGAGAATTGTTGACCTCAAGTAATTTTTCATTAGTTTTAGGCGCGAGAAGCTTCTTTTACCAGAATACACAATTACGTCTAATGCATATTGCCGTTTTTATTTACCGAGCGTAGGATAGGCGTTTTCCATATTGAATGACAGCCCAAACTATGTGACGCCGCCGTTCGACTAGTTTTGTTTTCAAACAGAGCTGGTTCTGTCTGGGGGCAATCTGGTACACGTCACTTCCCAGGATCACGTGGAAACGTGACACAACGAAATGAATGTCTATGACTGAAAACACATGAATCAATCCAAAAAAAAAAAAAAAAAAGATTAAAGTTGTTAATCAAGTAGTCGTAATTAATTAACTTTGTTTTATATAGAAATTACTAAGCTAATGGGAGATAAGCCTTGTGTAGAGAATTAGGTCGTTCACTAAACAATAGACTTTTTAAAGAGTAGGCCTTCTATTTATATAAGTACTTGTATAGCTCAGAGGCTAACGCACCGGTCTTCCATAAGGGAGGCTCAAGACCTAGAGTTCCAATTCAGACTCGAGCAACTTTTGAAAAAGCAGGTGGAAACCTTCTTACTAATTCCGCCCCCCCCCGCCCCCAAGAAGTGTAACTGCATCGCTGTCTGTCTGTTGCAACAGTTGTCACATGGTGACCATGACATTGGTATTCTCGTCATGTCGCGTTTTTTTTTTAAATTAATACTCCGAGTGGTTGCCGTGGAGTAATGCGCTGGTCTGGAGTTCAAATCTCGCTGGAGAATGAGATTTTTTTACATAGAGATTTTCATGACGCCCCTGAGTCCATCCAGCTCTAATGGGTAACAGACATTAGTTGGTAACGTAAAGATGTTGGGTCGTTGTACCAACCGAAATACTCCACACCATGGATAGCAAGAACCAAAGAAGAAACTTTACTTAACTACTTTTGTTAATTAAAATTATAGCAATAAATGGGTTTATCATTTAACCTATAATACGAAGGATTAACACAGGTCCACCAAAAAGAGGACATGACCTCCTTTTCGGGATTTGAGAATGTTTGGCGTTTACTCAATTTGCTGCAATGGGATGTATATATATATATATATGTTACGAAGTGTTGGTTGATGTTACGATGAGACTGTATAGATCAGACAATGCATTTCTGTTGTACAGTTCTTGCCAAGTACTGAACACTCAATCTCGTGATGCCGGAGGTACAAATGTAAACCAGAAAGTCAAAACTGAGATCCATGAACAATAAAAACAAAGCTCACATAGTGAGCAAAAGAGAAAAAACAACTCTTCATTGGCTCACTGAAAGCTTTTTTGTTACAAACTACGTGCAATCCAAAGTAAACGTCGTACTCTGAGTTCCAGACTTAATCTATGTTGGACATTGAGTTTCAGACTTAATCTATGTTGGACATTGAGTTCCAGACTTAATCAATGTTTGACATTGAGTTCCAGACTTAATCTATGTTGGACATTGAGTTCCAGACTTAATCTATGTTGGACATTGTGTTCCAGACTTAATCTATGTTTGACATTGAGTTCCAGTCAGGTAACCCTAAGTACATATGTACATCTAAATACAATTAATATCATATATCGTTTTGGTAATCAATAATTGTGTTCAATAAAAGTTAATGACTATTGACTTGACAAGATATTTAATGATTTTATTTGAAAAACAAATAATGCCGAAAACTCTTATCTGTTATCTAGAAATTAAGACAAGATTTAACTCATGGAGGTGGAAGATGTCGAATATGATCCTGCCACACAAGTATCTAAACCAGAAAACACTGAACAAGGTGCTGGACTAGCTCGAAACTCCTCGTCAGTCAATAAGATAGACGCTAAGAAGAACACCACAGACAGCAAGATAATCACAGTCCAGACAAAAAACACAAATGGTGCCCAAAATAAAACCAAGAAAGACATTATACGGCAACCTGTGTAAGTTATATTATCCGATGTACAACTTAACTAGGCTGAATATGTAAATCATATTTACCCATTCTACAACCAGAAAAAATTGAACGTTAAAAAAAAAGTTTTTTTGTTGAATGAAGTACAACAGATACAGCCAGCGTGGTTGTCTATTGCTGATTTGTAACATATCAGTGGTGTAGATAGCGTGCTTGTCTATTGCTGAATTGTAAGATATCAGTGGTGTAGCTAGCGTGCTTGTCTATTGCTGAATTGTAAGATATCAGTGGTGTAGCTAGCGTGCTTGTCTGTTGTTGAATTGTAAAGATACCAGTTGTGTAGCTAGCGTGCTTGTCTATTCCTGAATTGTAAGATATCAGTGGTGTAGCTAGCGTGCTTGTCTGTTGCTGAATTGTAAGATATCAGTGGTGTAGCTAGCGTGCTTGTCTGTTGTTGAATTGTAAAGATACCAGTTGTGTAGCTAGCGAGCTTGTCTGTTGTTGAATTGTAAAGATACCAGTTGTGTAGCTAGCTACCTTGTCTGTTGTTGAATTGTAAATATACCAGTTGTGTAGCTAGCGAGCTTGTCTGTTGTTGAATTGTAAAGATACCAGTTGTGTAGCTAGCTACCTTGTCTGTTGTTGAATTGTAAATATACCAGTTGTGTAGCTAGCGAGCTTGTCTGTTGTTGAATTGTAAATATACCAGTTGTGTAGCTAGCGAGCTTGTCTGTTGTTGAATTGTAAATATACCAGTTGTGTAGCTAGCGAGCTTGTCTGTTGTTGAATTGTAAATATACCGTTGTGTAGATAGCGAGCTTGTCTGTTGTTGAATTGTAAATATACCAGTTGTGTAGCTAGCGAGCTTGTCTGTTGTTGAATTGTAAATATACCAGTTGTGTAGCTAGCGAACGAGTTGTCACTCATGAGTCCTCCATTTGTGAGGTCTAATTCTGTGTAAACTTTTATGATGTCCGTCCATTCCAGCACAATTATTTGGATTTAAAATCGACATGGTAAATTAATGACCAACATATGTGTTTTTCTTTCAGCCAAAAAGGGATTCAGATGGCCGGGGACTTCTTCGGCCGAATGGCCACGCTAATCGTGATGGTGGTGACAACAATAAACACAACAATAGTCTGCGTCAATGACCTGACAAACGGCAATTACTGGTCAGGTGGATTGCACGCCTTTCTCCTTGCTTTTATTCACATTCCTGTCATTGTCATCATGATCTGGCTCATGATCAAAGCAAAGGTAGGTAATAAGTAACACCAAAGAGGGCAGATAGTAACAAGAAGCGAAACTTAGCAAGGATGTCGTTACGTCATACGTGGGAAACAAGAATTAAAAGTCTCACATGATTTTGTTAACGCGTTAGATTATGCTTGCTGATAAGTCTGAAACATTTTTTACACGTAGAACCATTCGTCTTTACGACCACGACCTTTTTAAAAATGTATTTTTTTTTTTTAAAGCCAAAACTAGTATTTTTATGGAAACACACAGCGGTTAAATATCTGGGGCCCAGACAATTGGGTACCTGTGGGTACACCCGACACAATCTAAAATCCTGTTTGTCTCCTCTTCCTGGCGACGGGCCTGTCTTTATGTTTAGTGACTGGTCTGTATAGATTTATGACAAGAATGAAAGAAAATGATGATGAGATATGACCTACAGATTTGTACATCATTTCACGGTACTGAACAACCTAATCAACATAGTACCTAATCGTGTAGTCACCGATCTGTCGGAATCCAACGAGGTCGTAAGTCAAACCCCAGCTGTACACAACAGTCGTTACTATACAGTCGTTTACCCCTGCAGCAGTAAATCTTTGTTTTTTTTTAGTCTTTGTACACAACAGTGCAAGTCTATCAAGTCTCTAAACCTGTGTTTCCCAAACTATATTCTTAATTGAACACTTCACACATTCTGAGTATTTTGCTGAAGGCTTGTCTTATTTTTTAGAGTTTAATTCACGTAGTCGCCTTCTAATTTATTATTCCAGTAGTTCGTGGAACACCTATTCAGGCCTCACAAAACACTGGGGTTCCGCGAAACACAACTCGAGAAACACGGCCTACACAATGACAACGCAATGCGCCAACCACCTAGTAATGTGTGATGTGATCTGAAAAAAAAACGCAACATTTTAAATAGTTTTATCTTGCTGAGTTACCATTATAGCCTGGCTTTGAAAGAGTATGTGGGATGGTCTATTTTTGTGTGTGTGTATGATCACTCCTTGGTATGTTGTAAGATCAATCTTCTCCCCCCCAAAAAAATCCACCATACCAAGCAGATTGGAAGACCCCAATCGGATGTAAGCAAGATGTGTCACCCTGATCTCCAGATACAGTTTGCGGAATCTTTTGAACGCGAGTATAAAAATATCTCTGAAAATACAGCAACAGAAAAATGGGAACACCTCAAGTCCACCATACAAAAGACTTCCCTGGAAATCTTTGGAAGAAAAATTACAAAACAAAATGATTGGTTCGACTCTAAAGCAGTTATTGTAGCACCTGACATCAGAGCAAAGAGAGATGCACTCGCTACTTACAAGGCAAAACCTACCCAACGCAACCTGCTAAAACTGAAAGATGCTAGAGCCAATGCACAGAAGACAGCAAGGATCTGTGCCAATGAATACTGGGTAGAGCTCAGTGAGAGTATTCAGCTCGCAGCACAAGTGGGCAACATAAGAGGGATGTACGAAGGAATCAAAAAAGGCTCTCGGACCCTCCCAAAACAAGACAGCACTTCTGAAATCAACCACTGGGGAAATTATCACAGACAAGTGCCAACAAATGCACAGATGGGTTGAACATTACTCTGAGCTCTACGCCACAACAAGCTCAGTCTCTGACTCAGCCCTTAAGGCCATCATACAATTACCCACAATGAACGAGCTAGATAAAACACCCACCCTTTCAGAGCTCAACAAAGCCATAGACAACATTGCTGCCCACAAAGCACCCGGATGCGATGGTATCCACCCAGATCTTCTAAAACAATGCAAAACTACTCTAATCCAACCTCTACACGAACTGCTTTGCAAATGTTGGCAAGAAGGTGCTGTGCCACAAGACCTGCGGGATGCTAAAATGATTACACTGTATAAGAACAAAGGTGACAGAAGCGACTGCAACAATTACAGGGAAATCTCCCTCTTAAGTATTGTAGGCAAAGTTTTTGCTCGAGTGATACTTCCCAGGCTACAAAAACTCGCTGATAGGGTCTATCCAGAATCACAATGCGGCTTTCGCTCATTGAGATCCACGAATGACATGATTTTCTCCATCCGCAATTCCAGGAAAAGTGCAGAGAACAAAGGATGCCTTTGTACATTGCGTTTATTGAACTGACAAAGGCCTTCGATCTAGTTAGCAGAGATGGCCTCTTTAAAATTTTACAGTTAATAGGCTGTCCACCCAAGCTACTAAATGTAATCATATCTTTCCACCAAAATATGATGGGTACAGTGCAATTCAACGGTGCCAGCTCTAAAAGTTTCAGTATAAACAAAGGAGTTAAACAAGGATGTGTCCTAGCCCCAACCCTCTTTGGAATACTATTTTTACTGCTAATCCACAACGCGTTTGACAAATCCACAGAAGGCATCTATCTCCATTCCAGATTTGATGGCAAACTCCTAAATATTGCCAGACTGAGGGCCACAACTAAAATCAGAGCCACCCTCGTAAGAGATATGCTATTCGCGGATGACGCAGCGGTAGTGGCACACACGCAAGAGGAACTTCAGTCACTAATGTCCCGCTTCTCTCAGGCCTGTAAAGAATATGGCCTGACTATTAGCACGAAGAAAACAAATGTTATGGGACCACCTGCTACAGCACCACCCTCCATTCTCATAGACGATAACAAGCTGGACGCCGTAAACGAATTCTGCTATCTGGGATCCACAATTACAGATGACCTTTCTCTAGAAGAGTAGTTGAAAAAAAGCATAGACAAGGCTGCCTCGACATTCGCTAGACTCAGACTAAGAGTTTGGGAAAACCATAAGCTAACTACGGTGACCAAAATGGAAGTCTACAAGGCATGCGTTATGAGTACACTGCTGTATGGCAGTGAATCATGGACCACCTACGCAAAGCAAGAGAGAAAACTGAAGTCATTCCATTTGAGATGTCTCCGTAGGATCTTGAATGTCACATGGAAAGAAAAAGTGTGCAATACTGAGATCCTTGCGCTATCAGGTATTCCCAGCATCTTTACAGCCCTCAGACAACGCCGTTTGCGCTGGCTTGGACATGTTCGCCGGATGGAGGACAAGCGCATCCGAAAGTCATCCTCTATGGTCAACTCGCGACTGGCACAAGAAAAACTGGTCGCCCCCACCTCCGTTACATAGATATAATAAAACGTGACCTCAAATCAGTGAACATCAATACTGACAATGGGGAAGACAGCTCTAGACCGCAACAGGTGGAGAGAGACAGTGACCAAGAAAGCTATGGTCAGTGAAAGTACATGGGTCTCAGCCCAGGAAGAAAAACGCACAATCCGAAAAACGGCCAGCTCCTCTACCACCGAAGCAAAAGCCACCTTAACCTGTGCTATCTGTGGACGGGAGTGTCTCTTCAAAATAGGGCTCCACAGCCACATGAGGAAGTGTGCTCTGAGATGAACCATAGTCGTTCTACGACTGAAGGAGGCCAATGAGAGTATGTGGGGGGTGTCTCTAAAAGATTTACTTTAAAACAATACGGTTGAATGAGCTAGTCTAGCTTAAAATGTTCATGCGTATCTACGTCTTGAGAAGTTCAGAATGGTATCAAACACAAATATGTACAGCTCCTTTTGTCTCAGTGCGACTCCAAGCGGTGTGTATCACTGGCACACTGATAGCGTGGGGAGTATTTTATCCAATGGTCACCTGATACTTTACAAAAACAACGCGTCACTCAAATAATAATCAATAAAATAGAAATAGATTTGTTGGACACTCTGTGTGTGTCTGTTTGTGTGTATGCAGTGTTCCTGCCTTAAAAAAATTCAAAGAGAGATTTTTTTTTTTTACAAAGCAAATATCAACGCACACTGTCTCACACTGTCTCACACTATTGTCTCACACTGTCTCACACTGTCTCACACTACCCTTTCACACTCACTGTCTCACACTGTCTCACACTCATTGTCTCACACTGTCTCACACTGTCTCACACTGTCTCACACTCATTGTCTCACACTGTCTCACACTCACTGTCTCACACTGTCTCACACTGTCTCACACTGTCTATCTGGGTGGAATCTTGTACACTTTTTTTCTCCCACTTCCCAGTCTCGGCAAAAGTTGAAACTTTTCACAATGCATGAATGAGATAAAAAAAATAAATTAATTTTGTTTTATAAAGAGACTTTTAAGCTAAGCTAAGGGGACATAAGAATTAGGTCGCTTGCTTACATTTTTAAACCTACAATAGACTTTCTTTTTTAAGTAGTTGGCTAGCTCAGTGGCTAACAAGTTTTGTTTGTTTTACATATTTCGGATGTTCCTTCAGAGTTGAAGATAGTTTACTTCCTAGTCCAAACCTCCCGCAGGACGACGGGGGATGGGAGCGGGCAGGGTTTGAACCCTCGACCGTCGATAAATCCGAACGACAGTCCAGCGCGCAAACCGCACGACCAGGCAGTTGGCTTTCCATCGAATTCAGACTCTTAAAAAAGCACCTTATTGGTTGGACCATAGCGCACTGAGCATGCTATAATAATGAAAGTTGCGATTTTACAAAAACATTTAATAGAATTATTTCAAATCGTAAAATTTTGCAAATTGTTAGCCTAGATCAACTAAAAATGATTGATTCAAAATAATTAATACCATTTCACTTAATTTAAATTTTAAAAATGTATTTTATAGACCTAGATGTTACGTGTTCTGATCTGACATGAACATATACAATTGTAGTTCTACGTGTTGCCCCACAGAGTTCATGTGGACTGTTGAATACATTCAAATCCGGAAGTGGTCAGACACAATGGGAGAATGGCGTAGTGCCGTATTTTAGGTCTATTGTTTGGGGTAGGACATAGACCCATTATGCACTGGCGATCCAAGGGGGGGGGGCGCGGTAGTTATTAGTAATATATTATTTTCTTTGATACCGAAAAAGGGGAAGGACTTCTACCTTCTGAGAGATATAGTTGTAAGTGCAAAGTTCTTTCCTTTACACAAGCTTTGTTTTTTTTTTTTAAAGGATTTTTAAACAAATATTTTGCTTGCTATATTCCTAGGTGCAATCTATTTATAGAAAAATACGACCAGGAAAAGTGAATGAAACTATTATTGTGACAGAGATCAATGAATTGGACGGTCAAATTACTGAAGTCCTGAAAGAAATTCCAAAGAAACAGAATTCGAAAGTTGATAACGCTACGACATTACTGCGAAAAGGGGAACAACTGGGTAAAACATTGGAAGGTGGACAGATCAACAAAGCTTTTGGATGACAAAAATTGTGTATACCTTTTTACAATGTTAATATAATATATATGTATCAAAAGTGAGTGTGTGTTGTGTGTGTGTCTGTGAGAGAGAGAGAGAGAGAGAGAGAGAGAAAGAATATTAAAATTATAACGACTAACGGTCAAACATGTATGTTGAGCGACATGCCATCCGTATTACGCCATATATATATATAAAAGAAAGAGACTTGGATACAATTTGAAAGAAGTAACTTAACATGAGCTTAGGTCTGAAAGGGGAACTTTTTTTCTTTACTTTAACTCAGCATATCTGGTAGGCCTATGCTTATTAGTGTTCAAGAATTGAATATTCCTCAATTTTTTTTCTGATTAATGTACAACTAATTCTAATAATGATTTGTTATTATACGCATATAAGTTGTGAGCTATTTACAACAACTGAAGTCAATATTTGTATAATTTTGACTAAATTTATTAGAGTTGAATATTAGTTAAATACAACATAATACTTGCTTATAACTGATGCATACGAAAACGCTTATATAATATGTCTCTAAATTTGTGAAATGTAGCCTACATATATGAGATATGTAGGCCTAGAATATTGTGTAATCCTATATAAATGAAATATAACGTGAGAAAATGGAAACCTGAAAACAATTATTAATTGTGACATAATTCATACATAAATCTCTACTTTTTGTTAATGATGCCAATTTTTTTTATTCTGTGATATTTTTTTCCATATGTGTAATATCAGTGATATCATAACAAAGTCTTTCATTTTATTTTAAATAACAGTAACAACGATGAGCCTCAGTTTCTGTCAATTCTCTGCTGTTAAGAGCAAAATACATCAACCTGAGTATTTTACAATCTATACATAATGAAAATGCCACTGAGATAGTCAAAATGTTTCAAAATCTGTTAACAATTTTTAGCAATTTTAGTAGCATGGGCTTTTAGACTTTCATTTTAATATATACATATATATGTGTATATGTTTATTGTAGCTCCTTTAACAAAAGTATTATGCTTTGAGAAAGTTGCTTATAATGTGGTAGGCCTGCAACAGTAGGCCCAATGTTCTTTTACTTGCACACATCATTTTGTCTCTTCTCTGGGGGAGAGGGGATATAGAATGTAAAGATTATAAAAGATTATAACCAGGACTCTAAGGTCACTTTCTTTCCATCGGTTGACATGACAATTTTTTTTTTTTAGTTTCCATAGACATTCGCTTTCCAAACATTTGTTAACATCATCTTTATTGTTGTCTTATTGTGTTTATTATTACAGTTGTCATTATTACACACACATGTTAGTCATTGATTAACATGCATGACTAGATTGACCTAGAGACACTCGTAGGGCGTTATCTTTTTTAAGTAATGTCTCACGTCTGTATTTAATAATAAGATAAAAAACACACACACACATACATATTTACATACATACGTTCACAATGCATATATATTTATTTATCAGGTTAACAAAGTAGCAATTAATGCATAATGCATAACAAGGAAATAATAAGGATAAGATGCTGCCAATGGACTAGATACTGTAGTAAAAATTGTTATTGTTATTTAAGTATTGTTTTGTGTAAATAGCTAGAATCTAATAAATGATAATCAAAGCTATAATTTCATATAATAATAGTCTGTTGTGTTGTTGATATAATTTTCTTTATTCAGAAGGCCTAATAATAAATAATGCAATCCATTGACTCAGGGGCGGACTGGGTGTCAAAATCGGCCATAGCATTTGTATAATATCCGGCCCACAGATCACTTGCCATATGATTGTAAATATGTTAAACTTGATGATGCAAAATGCAAGTATTATATTTTTACACGAACTTTGACTGATAAGCTATATGAAATCACCATGTATTTTTTTTATTTACACTAGGCTTACAAGGTTATCCTTAATTAATGCTATTTACTACTTTATTATGCTTCCATTTTTAACAAGCTCATTCTTTATTATTTATCAAGTAGCTTCCGCAAGGTTGTCATGTCATATACGCACTCCACTACCTATGAAATGTTACCTAATGACATGTAGCACAAATGGCTTCGGACAACCAGTCCAACTTCTGGATCTTCACGTTTGGCTCAGATATTGAGTCCGGCAGAACAGTTTTCACTTACAGAATAAGTCGTTAAGCCCCAGAACTGGCGCCTAATCAAGTAAGCTTCGGGCAGGAGGGTCTAGTTAGCCATTGCTGCTTACCCACCTATGTGAAGGAAAACTGAATTCAAACATCTGCTGACTTATACTCAATCATGGGAAAGGCTTCGGGGGTCAACCCAAAGAAAAAATCAGGAGCCGGCGACCCTGACACCGGCATTGCACTAAGTCGCCACGCAGTTTGCAACACTCAGTGCTACACATTGGCAAAGCCTTCGGCGTCGCTTACCCCAAACTGTATCGGCACTTGCCGTTCCTTTGGATACATCAGCTGCGTGGAGAGGGGGGAACTGTTGTGTGGGCGACATCATTACAACCACAGCTAATGCCTAGGCATTCATCTAATTTCCATGAATTATCCATGGTCGCTTCACGAATGAAGGAGGCCATAACATAACATGTCACTTAAAAAGGGAAATGCTTAACGTACAATTTTCTTTGACATATATATTCACATTCAAGGCATGAGAATAATCTCTCACCAACGAACTACTCGTTATTACCAATGTCTAGTAGAGACGTTAGCAAGAAGATCCATTTAAAAGATTATTTTCAGGAAGATATTACATTGTATTGTCGCCAAAGCGAGACTAGAGTCTTCTACTTTTATGTCGGAGCAATTCCAGATCCCAACTCATCGTGGTTGCCGCGTGAACACCCCTCGTGGGTGTGGCCAAGTGGAACTGGTTTTTAGTTACTTGTTTTAAAGGCCACGTAACTAATGTAAAAATATCCACACGTTTCCGCCCCCCCCCTCCCCCAGCGTGTGGGGGGTCATGGCTAACCTAGTAATCACTGTATCTGACTCACAAGGTCTCACGGGAGACTAACGTGCTACGATATAGCGCGCTATTAACGTTGAGAGGCATCTGGGCCAGTGTTTCCGGATACACCGGCATTGCACTAAGCCGCCACGCCGACGGCATTGGAAACGAACGTTGAAAGAAACGGTCTCTAAAATTCCCCTCCCTCGAAGAGAAAGCAGGCAGTGCCGACAATGGGTTGGTTCAGCAGTCTTGGGCACCAGCTCAAGACATTCAGCTATTGTCTCAACGATGGGGACAGTCCAATTGTCTAACATGCAACCAGTCTGCCCCCCCCCCCGGGGCAAATTTCTCTCTATCATGTCAAAGTCAATAATCGGAAAAGCGCGTATGGGAAGGACCGACGTCAAAGGCCCCGACCATACAACGGCAACAATGGGTTTATGTTCGCAAAGTGTGCTATCATCGGATAACCTATCAACTTACGATGGAACGGTTGCTTCTACCGATATACGTCAGGATGTGAGCCAGGCAGATGTCCTACTGTGTCAAGAGACTCTAAGCTCAGACGAAGGACCACCCCCTCCTTTAAGGCTTTACCGCTTACCGGTGTTCCTGCTCGAGGTGTCAGGTACTAGTAACGTTCGTACGAAATACGCTTACGGCCCGAGTTGTGGAATCCAGCGCCCCTGTGAGACCCGGCGAGACGGATACTTTGACAGTTGAGGTGTACAAACATGGTCAGCGATTCACATACACATACAATCCACCTAAGTCTCAGTAGCAATTCAAACTGCGTGAGCCATTTGACACAAAGATGATCGTTGCAGGTGACTTTAACGCTAAGTCCACCGCGTGGGAATGCCAGGGCACAGACTTCAGAGGGCGCCGACTACTTGAGATATGTGACAAAACAAATCTGGTTGTCTTGCAGGGTAAAGACTGCCCCCCGACCTATCATAATAATTCTGTTTCCTACATAGATCATGCTCAAAAGCAAGAATTACCAAATGTTTCAATCTATCTTTGAGAATTGTTGACCTCAAGTAATTCTTCATTAGTTTGAGGTGCGAGAAGCTTCTTTCACCATATTTCACAATAACGGCTATTGCATAATGCCGTTTTTATTTATCGCGCGTAGGATGGGCGTTTTCCATATTGAATGACATCCCAAAATGACAATTTTTGTCTATATATTTCCGTAAATTTTAAGGACTTTTTTGTATACTTTGCAATTTCGGGAGATTTCTAGGAGCTCCTGGTAAATTGATAGGAGGGCACGGGAAATCTGTTTTAAGTTATAAAATGGTTTAATTTAATAATTTATACACCTTGAATTAGCGCGGGTTCTATGAAAGTGCGGGTCCTATGAAAGTACGGGGCTCACTGCGGTCACAAATGTTTCAGTGGCCTATGGCTGCCCCCTCAAAATAGCGGCGTATGCTACGCCGCCGGTCGACTAGTATTATATATAGGCGGTTAGGTATAAAAGACCTCCGTGAGTCCCATTAATAAGTGAATATTATAATAATCATTTACTAGCCTTATATTTTCTTTGAAAGCGGCCTAATAGCGGCGGCGCACCGCAGGCCCACGGTATGCAATCCAATAAATGGGTGTTTGCCCAAATGCCCATATAGATATCTAGCAAGTTCTTTTTAAAATAGACGCAGCCTAGGTGCTTACAAATTGCCTAATAGACTTTACTAGCTGGACGTGCAAACCATACCACAGTCATAGACAAAATATATATGGGTCTGTGATTACAGTAACCTTTAAAAAAAAACAACTTATTTCCGCCTCCGGTATCATTTAACCTACTATCATTTAGATTTATCAAGATCTTGACTCGTTTTTAATGTAAAATTTTATTAAAAACAAACAACTGTACACTAGAATCTTATCTACTTATCTATCTAGATCTAGACACTAGATATACCGTTAGACTAGACTACCCCTGCGGCCCGGGCTAAGACGTCAAAGTCTATCTAGATCTACTCTCTAGACTCGAATCTAGATCTAGATACTAAGATAGTGACTACAGACTAGTCTAGTCATCTTCTAAAGACTACTTATACTACTTATAGTTATAGTCATAGTGACAGTCTACTCTAACTTCTAAGGCTAAATAAGTAGGCCCAGGCCAGGGGCCCGGCTAGCCGCTACGTGTGACTAAGGCAGGCACTGAGGTAGCCTAAGGGCAAGGCAAACCCCCGCCCAAGACCAAGTCCTTACAATTTACATTAGTAGTAAATAGTACCGTATTTTTCGCCGTATAACGTCACTATAAGACGCACTTTTTCTTCTCCAAAACTGGGGGGGAAAAGTTGGTGCGTCTTATATGGCAAATACACATTTTACATGCATTAAAACTGCCCCCAACTTTGTGTGGCGCTTACTCGCAGTCCTTTCCTTATGCAGTGTGTGCTGCGGGCTGGATTTGGGGCACGTACTGCGGGCTGTGGTGACTTCTGTGACCCTTCCTGCACGGCCAGGCTGTGTGTGTTCGGGCTTCCCTCTCCCTCCTATAGCGCGCCATGCCCCCCTCCCGACAGTCTAACCATGTGCTGCACGGGCATCATGCTGAGCTTACTGCCGGTACACACCGCCCTCCCTACGTCATAATGTGCCGTCTGGGTAGATCACAGACAACGTGTATGGTGTATGTGAGAAAGTGATCAGGCGGACCAACTAGTACAGTATTTGGTTCAGAATCTTTTTTTTCTAGATTTTCCTCCTTTAAAATTGGGTGCGTCTTATATGCCGGAGCGTCTTATACGGCAAAAAATACGGTAATTAGTTACATTATTATTAAATAGGGTCATTTCCGTTTGTATAGAGTCAGAGTCTAATACTAATATTAAATATTTTCTTTGACAATGAATTGAATGTTGAATGAATAATTGTGCAACGTTTTAACTTTATTCAAGAATCATTAGAATGGGAAGTACTTGAATTAGATTTAAGTGGGGGAAATAATCATATATGATGATATAGATCTAGATCTATAATGATGATATTTTATAATGTGTACAAGATTATCTCAAGGCTAAGACAGACATCCTCTACTTTCTAGATTCTAGTATTCTAGCTAAATCTATCTATCTGTAATTAGTGTAATAATACTGTACTGTATAAACTGTATCATATTAGGCCTGTGATAATTATATATAAGTTTAGAATCTATTCTTCAATTTCTAGAATGTAGTCTAGAGCAAGATCTACTGTCTAGAAATCTATAGCTGTAGATTATAGAGTCTAGATCCTAGATCAGGTGGCTGCCTGGTTGGTGGTTTAGTAGTCTTATGCACTCTGGCGTCTCTGGACTGGAGTACTGTTCTCCTGATGGCAAATTTTATGGTATCTTGTCCGAACGCTTCCTTCCACCATCCACCGCTGTCCACTGGAAGGTAAGTTAGGATCTAGACTCAAGTTAGCGTAAAAGAAATTAAATGTATCTAAACCATAAAGAAATGGACCTTGCTCTATAACAATGGACAAATCTAACCATAGCTATCAAAACAAAGGCTCATTTTAAACAATAAGGTGGGGTGTTAGTGTTGGCTAAAATCAGAAAATTGGAGTATTAGATAGACAAAAATGAATCTAGATCTAACAATCTCAATTAAAGGAACTGAAAATGTTTACAAAACAACCAAAAACAAAACAAAATCTAAATAACCTAGTTGTAGATCTAATCTAGAATTAATTAAATATCTCTACTAATTAGATCTAGAGTTATATGGGCTTATGGCTATATTCACATGATTTGACACTGACGGTTGAATGACCACCAGGATTAGGGTTGGTACTAGCCAAGCATTATGCTTGACATACTTTAGATGCTCTTGCCCTTGGTATTGTAAACTGTCATGACCATGTCCTCCAAAGCTGCATACAGGCCAAATAAACAACAACAAACTCTTATTAAATAATCTATAATAGAAAAAAAAACTATTTAGTGCTTCCTGATCTGGAAACCACAGCGCACAACAGTCTGAATCAAAATTAGTATTTATAACCCGAGCAGTGTTTCTTAGTCTCAATGTGACGCTCGGGTGGAAATGGTTGTTGTAGAAGATGATTCTTTAGATGAATAGAATTCAACCCTGTCAGGGTGCCTAATGACTGAGTCTATTGCACTTGTGGGGGTGGAAGAAAGCCCCAACATGTACTCAAGGGTATATTTTTATGATGGAACAAGAGACAATAGGGGGAGTATCAAGGTGTGCTCAACCTTTGTCTTGGAATACGAGCTATCAGTAGTAGGGATGTAAAAAATGTACATATCTGCTTAAATCTTTCCTAGACAGATAGAGGGGGGGCTTCTGTGTTTCTAGAGTTCTAAAAGCCTTTGACTTAACTATTTAAATCTAGATTATAGATAAATCTAGATTCTAGCTAAGCCATTCTTTTCTAAAACCTTTTAAAATTTGCTATTTTTCAGAGTGATAATGACATAAAGATCTAGGCCAATCTAGGCCTAGATAATCATCATCAAACTCCATTAGAGTGAGGGCTTGAGAGGCTCAAATCCTCTCTTGCAAAAGCCCTGGACAGAAACCCTGCTGTCTTGCGTACTACATAAATGTCGCCATACAGGTCGAGAATTTTGGGTTTCCCAGACCTGTCGAGACGGAGATCAGCAAGTCTTGGGCAGTCAAACAGAATATGAGGCATGGTTTCCTCTTCTTCCCTGCAGTGGGGCACCGTGAATCAAAATTTGGCCATAGTCGTGCTATAATAGCTTGCTCAGGCCTAGACAGCCTCCACCACGCGGAAGTGCGGTCAGGGCGCCTCATGCGCTCCCAGACTCCACAGGCTTTTTGGGACTTGTCTAGATAATAGATTCTAGATTTAGATCTCTGTTAATGTTGCAACTAGATTCTAGATCTATATATACAATTTTTATTGCTTAACAATAGAGCAATCAGAAAATTGATGATCAGTTTAGTTTCAGCAATTTTTTAACATATAAAGTAGGTCAGCCACACCCTGAAATGGATAATCCAGATTTCAAATTATTTTTGTCCTACAGTCGGTGAATTTACCATAGCTATATGAACATTGTCACAAAATAAAATGGTTATTTTGTTAGATTTATAGCAACCCCCATAATTTTTGTCTGTATCAAACTATGTTCATTTTGTTAAACTACTTTTATAAAAAAAAAGGCTATCTTGTATAAAACTTGTAACCTACTACTTTTGATTGAAGCGTTCTAGTTCTAGTTTATGACTATATTATGATCACATTTCTTTTATATCTTAGGTTAATCAAATAGATCTAGAACCTAAATCTATCATTTTTTGATTTAATCATCTGTAGGCTTAGTTCTTGTCTTTTTTTTTTTTTACTTCATTGCGCTGTGTGGAAGTGAATAAGTTTTGAATGATTTCTTGTTTCTTCTTGCTACATTAAAGGTCTTGTGCTAGATATAACTAGGAAAATGTCCCAGCTTGTAACTGTCAACAACTTTATTGATGGAAAATTTTTAACCACTAAGGAATACCTTGATAGTTTTGACCCATCTATTGGCCAGGTTTGGGCTAGGGTGTCTAACAGCTCTGCAGATGAAGTTGATACAGCTGTTCAAGCTGCAGAAAAAGCCTTTCCCCAGTAAGTAGTAATTTTGGAAGTTAATTTCTTGGTTAATTTGGTTTGAAATTTAAAGATTTATCTTTTTTTTTTTTAAATTTCATGTTTGAATTGAGATTATTTATTGGTAGTTTTTTAAAATGGCTTATAAATTATAATTTTAAAACTGACAAAAGATAAATATGTGCAATCAAAAGTATATTATTAGTTTTGATTTTGATTATAATTTAATAACACTGTAAGGCTCCTGAAATTATTGGTTAAGGTAAAGAAGAAAATAGAGAATGGATACTTTTATTTTTAAATATAATATACTATATATATATTAGGCTTTATAACATTTTCTAGAACTGTTGTTTTTATTTCAATAGTCTGAACTAAATACAAAATAAAAAAAAAAAAAAAATTGAGATTGGTTTGAAAGCACATTAAAAAATGTTTTTTTATGGCCACTAGTTAACAAGGAAGTCATGTGGCTAGCTCAAAGATGGCCTATGTTTACTTTCTCTGACATTTGCATGATGGACTCATGGGGTATCCTTAAATTTAAATAAAAAAATCTCTTTATTTTGATGTAAGCTTACAGCTTTTATCATAAGCACTGCATTTAAATGCATTTTATTCTTTGTAATTTAATGAAATATATTACATATATCATTATTGAAACAAAAAAGGAATCAATATTAAAATAAATGATCAACAAATGATAGTTTTTGTTGGGTTGCAGATGGTCAGTCACTCCAGTGGAGCAGAGGTCAAAGTTGATGCTCAAGATAGCAGATCTAATTGAAGCCAGATTGGATGAATTTGCTGAAGTGGAGTCACATGATCAAGGAAAGCCTGTTTCTTTGGCTAAAAGAATTGACATTCCTCGTTTAATTCATAACTTTAGATATTTTGCAACTTATTGTTTGCATGATTTGAACAGGTAAGTAAGATAAGTACCTATTTATATTTTAATTTCAAACGTGAAAGAAAATGTTGCCTATGAATACATTAACCAAGCTATATCTGTATCACATTTCCACAAATTTTATTAAGTAATTTTAAAGTAAGCACATTTTCCTAAAACTGAGCTAAGAAAATGTTTTATTTTTAACAATATTATTATGTTTCAAGTTGTTATAAAAACAATAAACAAGGTCAATAGGTCAGCAGAATAGCCCCAACATCACCCTTATATTTCTTTGACAGCAGTATGTCTTATAGTTTATAATATCAAACAGGAAGTTCTCAAATATTTCAATATAGACTTTCTTTATCAAACAAATAATTACAAAAACTGATAATTTTCATGAATGTCTAAATGCAGATTCAAGTTAGTCTGTTATGCACTGAACATCTGTTTGGGCAACTAAAGCATTTACCTAAGTTTTCTGCAATAGTCCACTCTCCAATCTTTGCATGCCTTTCATACTCATGACACTTGTGTTCTGTAATTTAACATCCCTTATTTTTTATTTCAGTTCAACTGTACAGCTTGAGGCCAGCGCTACTAACTACACTGTCAAGTGTCCTGTTGGTGTGGCTGGTCTAATCAGCCCCTGGAACTTGCCCCTGTATTTGTTAAGTTTTAAAATAGCTCCAGCCATAGCTTGTGGTAACACAGTAGTGGCCAAGCCCAGTGAGATGACTTCAGTTTCAACTCAGTTGCTGTGTCAAGTTTTCCAAGAAGCAGGTAAGCTTACAACAGTATTATTTTAGATTTAGTGAAATGTGAGCAATACCGGTATATAAATAAATAAATAAATATATATATATGTAAACTAATATTTTCTATAGGTTTGACTTCACAGTAGGGAAATAAATTAAACACTCAAATAAACCCCTAACCTTGTAACATTTGATAGTGGTGTATTTTTATGTTTGTTTGTGATGTATGTTTATTTGATTCTAAAAATGGTACTCTTCCCCTCCCCCCCCCCCCCCCCCCCCCAAAAAAAAAGTTTGATATTTGATGAAAACAAAGAAGATATTTGTAGTGACTTAAGAATGTTTAACTTTTTTTTTAGGTGTACCTAAAGGTGTGATTAACATTGTCTATGGCTACGGGTGGACTGCAGGTAAAGCTCTGGTAGAGCACCCCAGAGTCCCTCTCATTTCTTTCACTGGAGGCACTGCCACAGGGGAGGTGATTCGCAAGAGTGCAGCACATCTCAACAAAAGGTTTTCTTTGGAAGTTAGTTCATTTGAATGACTAAAATGAATAACCTGTGTTTTTGTAGTAGTTTATTCAAATGGTTAAAATTAATAGACAAATAAAAATGCTTGCATAATGAGATAAAAGTTTTTGCAGAAATTCTCAGACATACATGTTTTGATTTATTTAAACAAAATGTCTCCTGTAAAAAAAAACACTTAGTGCCTTTATTGTAACAATAAAATAGACTCAATAAAATACTTCAAGAAATGCTTGACATAAATTTTGCTGTATATGAGTTTAATTTCTTAAGAATCTCATTGATACATTGATTTTTTTTTAAACTTCTATTACCCTTTTACAGCTTGGTGGAAAAAACCCTGCCATTATCTTTGATGACTGTAGTTTTGAGAAATGTGTAGAGACAACCATTCGGTAAGTTCTAGTCATTTAGATTATGTTATTTTTTAGCAGGTGGATATTTTCTAAGATTTAAATATGGTTAAATAGAATTGTGAAAGTTAGACACTAAATTCTGAGGCTGAAAGGAGAATTCAAGCCTTTTAGAGTAAATGCTACAGAAAAATGCTGGGTATCAAATACCAGGAAAAGAAGACAAATGAGTGTACTTTTACAAGTCGACACTGTGGCTAGCATAAAGGGGAAATTCTCAATATTGTGAAGAGATGAAAGCTGAGCTGGTTTGATCATCTTGTAAGACATAACTCCACAAAACTGAAAGTCTACAGTGCTGTAGTTCTCCTATATGCATCAGAGTCCTGGACTCTATACTCACGCCACACCAAAAAGATAAATTCCTTCCATCTACACTTTCTAAGGAGTATCCATACAGTGCGTTGGTCCAACCACATACCAGACACAGAAATCTTAAAGCTGTCCAACATGCACAGTATCAATGCGACAGTAAAAAGGTCCCAACTTCGATGGGCGGAACATGTAGTCCGCATGCCAGACAATCGCCTTCCCAAGCGAATTCTGTACGTGGAGTTGTGTGCAGGAAAGCGCTCCCAAGGAGGCCAATACAAGCGCTACAAAGACACTCTCAAGAGCTCCTTCAAGGAATGCGATATCGACATTCACGGCTGGGAAGCACTAGCTCTCGATCGCTCCTCATGGCGTGAAGCTGTGAGTCTTGGAGTCTCAAGATTAGAAGCAAGAAGAGTGGCTAGGGCGAAAGAGCACCGAACCAACAAAAAGCTGAGAGAAGTGTGACAAGTCAAAAGCTTGCTGTCAACGTCACTCAAATTTATCACAGCATTAATTATTATTATTTATTATTTATTTATTTTATTTCCCCGTCCTATCCCCAATTTCTTCACCTGCCCCACCTTTCCCTCTTCAGGCTATGCTCTGTCCACCACCTTGGCAGCTTTTCACTTATCTTCCCTTGACCGGGGTAAAGAGAAAACACAGTCTCTTTTGTCTTACCTGGATGTCTGTCGGCTGCAGTTGACACCACCTTGGGTGGAATGCAAGCCAATCTTTCTCCCCCCCCCCCTTTTCTCCCACGTCTCTCTTTGATCAAAAAGATTACTCGGGTCAACACGCCTTGTGACACTCCAAGGTGCGACTCTTGTCGGATTCACCCACGTGTAAGATAATTCTTAGCCTAGGACATTTCCTGTTTCCGCCCGGCTCTCCCAGGCCTTTATAAGGTAAATTAAATTAAGCCTGACCCTCTTATTTCTCTATCGCTGTCAATCGAGTCTGGACTACTTCATTTATTCTTACTCTTAGAGGAATACCTGGTGGAAAGCCTAACTTAATCACAAGTTCCATCTTAATTACTTTGTGCATATTTCTCACTGGATTTTTATCATGTGTATTTTAGTATTTCATTTATATTTAATTAGTGCATTGTGTATTTTTCACTGTCGTAGTAGAAAACATAAACATGGCATATGTATATATTTATGTATTGCATTAATCTATTAATGCTACGTTGCTCAATTGATCGTTGATGCAACCATGTATGTATTTGTACATCTTATTTTATTTCCTTTATCTCGGCTGACCGCCTTGATAATTTTACTAGCGCACTGATACTGCGTTTAGAAAAGAGATATGAATTATCTCCCCTTTAGTAATTTTACTCTCTATCGAGAGTGGCGCCCCTTGAACGGACACCCTCTCCATTCAAGCGCTCTCCATTGTTCTCGGCCGACGGTCGTATGTAAACAAACGCTGACCACCGCCCTTCCCCCCCCTTTTTTCCTCTTTCCACTTGTGTTGTTTATTTGAGATTATTATTTCCCCTTTTTATGTACATTTTTATATTGCTACTATCAGCCTTCTATTTTCCAAATCCCATTTGTCATCATCTCCTCATTGTACTCAAAAGCAATTTTACCAATCTGACGAATGCACCTCAGTCGAGGGCATCGATAAGATGCATGAAAGACATGTCCTAACCTGTCTTTATTTATCCGCAGCCTCCCTCAGGTGTCTGCCTATTTGCTGTTTAGTGTCTACTCGACACTACTCAACTATTTATCGGATCACTCAACAGCCTATTTGTTTTGATCTATTGCCTTCGCACTTAGTGCTATTCAGCACTGCACCATTGCCTACTTGCTATTGAGTATCATCTACTGCCTACGTGGATCTACTCAACTCTACTACTTGGCGCTATCGGCTCTACTTGCCTGCCTATTCGACAGCCCACCTGTCAACTTATTCGGTACGACGTCCCTATAGACCCAGAGTCTGTGCGAGACGTCATAGCTACGCCAACCCTCTGCAACTCACTGGACATATCCTGCTAATTACGCTGCCCACGGCAGATCAGCTCTGCCCACAGTACACTTGTGCTCACGGTAGCCGGCCACCCGCCCTACTGTGCCCACTACAGATATCAGAACTTTGGATTGAGACTCCACAAGAACTGTATCATCCGCGTCCCTCTACCCGCTAGAGCGCCACCTCCAGCTGCAGAACCTCAAGCCAGGACACAGCCAGCTGCGACATCAACAGGACAACCAGCAAAGTTCAGAAGACAAAGTGACATACTCTCTTATTAAGTGCAAGAGTAATGATTAAATATATTATTGATTAGAGATAGATGCAAACCCTCCCCTTTTTATTCTTCTAAGTAAATAAATATTCTTCATTTTTAACTTTGTATCTCTCTTTCATTGCTTGTCTCGTTGCCTGCCTGCTCCCGATTTATATGCTGACTGGTTGGTGTGTGATAGCTTTAAAAATAATCATCCCCTAGACATTAAACGCGCCAAACACACGTCACTTTTGCTAACCTGCCACAAGAAGAAGCAGGCCTATCTGCAACTGACCTAACCCACCCATGCCACATATGCGGCCGGCTTTTTAAAGCGAAGATTGGACTTAACAGCCATCTTTGAGTCCATAGGAAATGAAAAATGTGCTCATCTTTGACCACGAAGGAGGAGCTATATATATATAAGACATGACTCACTATCAAAAGTCATTCTTTAAGGTACAGTGGAAGGAGGATGAAGAAAGGGTCATTTATATAAAACTTGCTGGACAATATAAAAGAATGGCTGGCCTCTCTTTCTCTTTCGAAATCATGCTAAGAACAGCTGCTGACTGGGAAAAGTGGAAGGATTAGGTTATGCAAACTGTCACAGCACCCCTACGACAGAAGTGAAGGGACAGAAGAAAGATAATTATTTCTGTTGTGACATCATGCCCATACTAAATATGTTGGGGTTCACTCCATTTACTTACTATATTTTATCTGTAATGTATGATATAAGTGGGATACAATTTGGTTTTCAAATATTTCAGTACATTTGAAGTTGTTTATTTATGTGCTGTATTGTTTTTGTATTTGTTCAAGAATTTGTGTTTTAATATTATAATTTTTATTATTTGATGCTGTACTAAGAACAGTAATAACTATATATCATGCTGTTGTTTTTTTACTTTTTATTCACTTGAAAGGTCCAGTTTTGTCAACCAAGGAGAAGTTTGTTTATGTACAAGTCGTATCTTTGTCCAGAGAGGAATCTATGAGAAGTTTTTGGAAGCCTTTGTGGCTAAAGCAAAGTAAGCAATACACTTAATGTATCTATTTTTTTAACAAAGTTTTTTTTTTATAGTAATTTAGATTTGCCACAGAAGTTCACCAATTTCATATTTGGATTCAAGTGTTGCATTTTAGTGCAAAGGACATTTGTAAGGTTCACTTTTTGTAGCTAGTGCATGTTCAGAGACTATGCTAGCTAATAAACGATTTATTAACTGTTGATTATTCTTTGTCATTTATGTGCCCTTTTCTTTTTAATACTTTTAGAGCTTTGGTTGTGGGTGACCCAAAGGACCCCAACACTTTCTGTGGTGCCTTGATCAGCAAACAGCACAGAGAGAAAGTGGTGGGCTACATAGAGGGGGCTAGAAGTGGTGGGGCCACAATCAGATGTGGTCATGGAGTGGAGCACCTTTCTTTGCCAGACAGGTGCCAGAATGTAAGGGGCTTTAGTTTTATTTTTTTTGTTGTTGTTATGTCTTTCAAGATATATGAAACTGGAAAACTTATCTACTTGCTAATCACAAATGGTTGTACAGACCTGAGATGTCATACAGACCTGTGACATTTTAATGAGCTGTTGGTCTAAACTGCAGGTCAGTGTTGAGGCCTTCTATAACGAATGGTATCAATATGACTTATCCACAGGGACCACCTATGAGTTAGTGTGCAACACAAATTCCCGTTTATACTTAAAGCATCTAGCTAAAAACAGAAACTTTTTTTTTGTTGCTAAAAGTCATATTGTATTCATTGTTTTAATTACAGTTTATGTTAGTGTTAGTTTTGGGTAGGTAACCTTTTTTTTTAGTGACAATGCAATCATCATCTTTTCACCAGGGCTACTTTGTCCAACCAACAGTCATCTCTGATCTGCCAGACTCTGCCCCTGCAATGACGGATGAAATCTTTGGTCCAGTTACTTGTGTTGTCCCATTTGATGATGAGGCAGAGGTCAGTTTAAGTTGAAACTTCTGCTTCTTGCACTTTTATTTTTCATGTGAAGAGATTCAATAGATAACTATTTGGTACCAGAAACACTAGAGGCTGATTTTATAATACTTTTTGTTTTTAAAGGGGATAATAATTGATAATTGCGCTCCTAATTCAACCAGAACTATCTTTTAGTTTATCTCACCCACTACAGGTGATTAAAATAATAAAATCTCTTGCATTCATGTCCATGTCTCCCTGTATTAGACACACAAAGTTTTGTCCAGTGTAACAGTTCTACCTAAGGATTCCAGAGGGAAGGAAACTTAAGATTTTATTTATGCAATGCAAATGTGAACCATGACCTTGCCTATAATGCCTGTTTGTTTTCTGTAGGTCATCCAGAGGGCTAACTCAGTTCGTTATGGACTCTGTGCTACGTTGTGGACAGAAAATGTTTCTCGAGTCCACAGGATGTCTCCTAAATTAGAAGTGAGTCTCTTGATAGTTTGATATCTTACAGTCAAATGGTTCACAAAGAAATCATTTTGTAGAAGTAAATGTGTGAATCAACATCTACAATTGTTTCTGCCATTATCCACATAATTGAAGTATAGTAAAACATTATCTTGAACATTTGTAATGAAAATTACAGCCATTATTTGATTTGGTGGTACAGCGGCTAATGCATTAAGGCAATAATTCAAATGTTTAGGTTAGTGTTTCTCATGACTGTTGGAAATGTGGTGTTTACAAGGGGACATGAAGGGGTTATTTATCATTGACTCTTTTCTTGTCAAAGACATTTTTTAGTACATCTTTGTCAAACACATCTACCTGAGTTGTTTTTGAAATCAGATTGTTTGAATTTCTATTAAGGGCTCTACCATCTTTTAGTTGACATCTTTTTTTTTTTGACCAAAACAGAGTCTCTAAAAGTCATTTGGCTTAGCACAAAGATGGTCAAGCACCTCACAGGTGTATGTGTGCTACATATATCTTAGATGTCTCTCACAGTTATCTGTCTATTACCTCCTTTATTGGACTTTTTTTTTTTTTTTACCTACAATGCTTTCTTTATTTTGATGAAGTGTAGTCACTAACAGAATTCCATTTTGCTGTACATGGGTATCTATTTTACTGTAGTTTTGTTAGTGAGTTCTGAATAGAAGTACAACACACAACAAGAGATTTAAAAGATGACATTCCATCAGTTTAATACAAGATCAAAGGAAACTCCAGTCTAAGTCACTGTCCATTCAAGAGATGCTTCACTGAGAAGGCTCTATGTGAACTATTTCAAATCACTGTCCATTCAAGAGATGCTTCATTGAGAAGGCTCTATGTGAACTATTTCAAATCACTGTCCATTCAAGAGATGCTTCATTGAGAAGGCTCTATGTGAACTATTTCAAATCACTGTCCATTCAAAAGATGCTTCATTGAGAAGGCTCTATGTCAGGCTTGTCAAACTCGCTAAGGTGTATGGGCCGCATAAAAACTTACTATGGCCTGAGAGGCCGCAGCCAAAAATCAGTTGCAAACAGCTTACTAGTTTTTTGTAAATAAGAAACAATACAATAGAATTAAATAATTAATGGCATACCTGTCCCTTAGTTAGCTAAAAAAAATTTTGTAGTACAATTTGGTAATTAAAAATTACTATGATTGCGCATTTTTTTCTTTGTCCTGATGCTTGACATCTTTCTGGGATACAAGTTTATTAATATCGGGTGGAAGTTTGTTTGCCACTGACACTATCATCACTGACGACAAATTTTGATCAGATAATCTCGAACGGTGAGGAGATTTGTAGCTTTCATTATAGAAAAGAACTGCTCACAGAGATCAATGCTAGCAATTCAACGTACCTTTAAGGTAAATAACTAAATTTTGGCGCAGCCACTTCTTTAATCTTCGCTTTCAACAAAGAATCTAACTGCTATTCTATCAGCCTAGTTGCACATTACCAGCAGCATTTTCAGAAGCAAATAAAAATGGAGATAAAAACAATGAAAATTCTTGCTCATATCAAACGATGTCATGAAAAGGGCCAGTGGAAGCATCTACTAACGATTCCAGGTGTAAAAAGACATATTTATCAAATGTTGTAGCTGTATTTAATCTTTTTAGTTCCTGACACATTGAGAAGTGAACAAGATTTTCTCTTCAATATTTGGTTTATCCACAGTCGTAATTTTGCTTGAAAGCACTTCACATGATCACACGCAGTTGTGACAATTTAGTCTTTACTTTAAAGTTTCAAATTCAAGTCTTGTAGGTGACAAGTGAGATCAATTGCAAATGCCAAATCCTGAATCCATTTGTCAGTATGGAAATGTTCAACAGGTTCACCTTTCATGTTCAGAAACAATACAATTTCTTTACGCAGTACAACAAATCTCTTCAATTCTTTATGCCAGCAAATTTCGTGTCCAATGTCATTAAGAAACATTGAAAATGGGCGATGATTTAAGCCACCTGCATGAATAAAATTGATAGTGACTGAAACCAGTCTTATGACATGTTGGAATTGTAATTGCTTTGTGCGTTATGTTTCTTGGTGAATGATATACCGAAAATGAGCAAATTTAAAATTAGCATTAGTCTCTCTTATTTTTGCAAGTAGCTTTTCATCAAAACCATTTCATGATGGTTATTGCGCCATCCGTTGTTAGAGTAGCTAGCTTTACCAAAAATAAATTGTACTGCAATATCACCTTTATTTCTCAAAAACATTCTAGCTTGTTGTGGCGTTATGCATAGAACAAGTAGCTCCTCATGTATCTCAAAATTCCTGTCACAGGCCTTTATGAATATAGCCAACTGTGCTACACCCATCAGTTGACTCATCGAGAGCCAATGAAAATAATTTAAAATCTATTTTGTTCTTTAATTGTTCACTCAAGCTGATTGACATGTCATTTATTCTCTCTGCCACAGTGTTCCTAGTTAATGCTATTACTTTGAATACTTTCACTTTTTCTGGACAATTACTTTGGCAGCTTTAGCGATACACTCCTTCATAAAATCCCTTTCACTAAATGATTTGCTATGGCTTGAAATTAAGTTTGGAAAAAAAATGTAGCTTGCTTTCATTGCAGACTCAACGTCGTTGTTCAGTTTAACAAATACTATTTTTCAATTCAAGTAGCTTGTCATCTTTTATTTTCCAGCGTAATAGTTTAACATAATTTTGATAATTTTTGAGGTGGCCAAGTGGGCCGCATGCAAGGGGGTCGCAGGCGCATGCGTCCCCCGAACATCGTGTTTGACATGCCTGCTCTATGTGAACTATTTCAAATCACTGTCCATTCAAGAGATGCTTCATTGAGAAGGCTCTATGTGAACTATTTCAAATCACTGTCCATTCAAGAGAAGCTTCATTGAGAAGGCTCTATGTGAACTATTTCAAATCAGGCATCTCATTGATCTTGTGATCTCAGTCTGTCCTTTTTAGTGTATTGATGTCTAGCTCATACATAAGGTTGTAAAACACTGATTTGTAGGTAGACTTCTGTTATCTATTAGAAACTTGTATACAATTTTAGGATGTGCTTTCTGCAGTTTTTATGGTTGTGCAGCCCATGCAAAATTCCTATAACTGTTTGCCACAGAAACAGGAAAAGTTTACTTTTGTTGCTGTTGCCACATCAAAATCTTAAGAGGGCTTTTATAGTGTAAATTTCAAGTTATAATTTTAGAGTTTTATGTTGTATTTTATTTTTTCAACTTATCACCAATGTTCCACAATGTTTTTATTGAAAAATTGAAATATTTTTTATATTGTTCAATTTTGTAGTCGGCCACTATCTGGGTCAATTGTTGGCTGGTGCGTGACCTAAATATGCCGTTTGGAGGAATGAAAGATTCAGGAACTGGCAAAGAAGGGGGAAAATACTCAACAGAGTTTTTCACCCAGGAGAAGACCATCTGTATCCAACATTGATTGGTCTCAATAGCAAGAAGAAAATGTTCAGGTCTCAGCTTGTTAGAAATGGTGGTCTAGGGTTAAATTGTGTACCACCAGAGTAACTTCTCCCATGCATTCCATTATTGTAAACCCAGAAGCTGAAAGTTGTAATCTCAAAAAAGTTTCTCTTATGCATGCATTTAACTTTTTGTTTTGAATGATGTAATGTGATATTTTATTCTAGTGATTCAGCTGTTCTTAGTAGCCAAAAGAAATGTGTTGAAAGATAATGAGAAAAGGTTCTTTAAAGCCAACAATTTGGTTAATTTTTTAGTGTAATTTTGAACATTATGGTTTCTCTTACAATTTTGTTTGCCCATCTTAAATTGTCTGTTTACAAGAGTACATTGTAGCAGAAATGGTCTTGTGATATTTCATTGACTATAATAATAATAAAGATTAAAATTGTGTTGGTTCTGGTGAATAGAATTAAACATTTATAAACAGTTTAAACATTAGATATATAGCTTTCTATTCTCTGCTTAAAAACTGAAACTTTGGTTGGAACTACAGAATTAGCCCCGGACCCAAAGGACATTGTTTAGTAGTTTCACAGACAGAGCAGAGAAGTTCATGGAGTGACTAAACACATCTTGATCCAATTCATGTTCCTTAGTCAGCAGTAGGGCTGATGTAGTCTGACAGAGTAAGGAACAAATGGGTTTTCAGAAAAATTGTCTTCTATGCATTTCATGACTTAATATTTATGTTCTGAAATACTTTGTTATTGATTTCTATTGTCATTGTCTTCCACAATGTGCCTTGTCTATTCACTTTACACTTTCAGTACCAACGATTTGTTACCATTAAGTCCCATGACTTGATAAACTTGCATGCATTTGAATAAACAGGTTGTATTATTTTAATTCATTTTACAATTAGAACTTATAATGTTTAAGTAATGATGTGATTTGTTACATACAGTGTATTTGTTTCCATCTTGTATTGTTTAGATTGAATTAGACTTCATTCGTTTGCAGTTTATGAAATGGTTATCTATACATGATAATTTCTGTATTATAATAATAAAAATAATCATGATATTATCTGTGAAGAAATTTATTTTACAAGTGTGCATTACAAAGCACAAAATGAAAAAAACAAAACAACTTGTGAGTTCTTATTTATTTGATTTACTTTTAAAGAGTTTGGCATTTAATGGAGATTTCTCTCTGATAAGGAGGGTATCCATGTCTGAATATTTTTGTTTTGTTTTGGTAAGAGAAAAAAGAACTTGTCTTTGTGTACACAATATGTTTGATGTGAAATGCCTTGTACGGTTTGTTGTAATTAGTCTACAACTACACTGGCATTGTATTTACTTACTCAGGATTTTTCATTGTTATTAAACTCTAATTACAATGTTATATTACTTTCATGTCTAAAGCTAACCAAAAAAAATAAAGCTAAATATTTGTCAATTATCCTTTAAAGTTTACACTTTCTTTTGCAATGCTTATAACATTAAGCCAGCCTTAGACCAGTTTTGTAACAGCACCAGGGTAACTTTGTTTTCATCTTATGTGATATAATCAGAAACTTAAATCCAGAGATGATGGTAGACTTTAGACTATATTTGTTAATGTTTTATGATTCACGTCAATCTTTCTATATTCATACAATAGACAACATTTAAATACATATATCACTTCAACAGCTCTCTTCTGTATCCTATATTAAAAAAAAACAAGATTACAAAGAGAGTTTGTGTGATAACACAAACTCAGAGGCGGCCCCCTTTGAGTCTATTCGCAAGCAATATTCAAGACGATTTAATTTTGATGTTCAAAAGAAATAATGTTTTAAAGATTGATTTGTCTTAAAAAAAAATGTGCAGTTTGCACGCTGGACTGTAGTTTGGATTTATCGATGGTCCCTGGTTCAAACCCTTCCCGCTCACATCCCCCGTCGTCCTGTGGGTGGTTTGGATTAGGAAGTACTCTGAAAAAAACATCCGAAACATGTAAAACAAACAACCCGGGACCGTCGAGATAATCAGTTCAGCACACTAACCGCACAACCAGGCATTGCTCTTTAATAACAAACTTATTACAAACTAATAGCCTATTATTGATAAAGATATATATTACACATTACGGCATGGCATCTACCGGATATGTACAATATATCAGACAAGCGATTTTAGATAATCTTTCAGCATTGATTTGTAATTGAAAAAACAAATAAAGAACAGATATATCGTGCTTGTACTTGATGTCAGAGCACAGTTATCGACAGTACTATTGGCATTTTCATTTAAAAGGAACTAGAATAAGGAGGTAGAGATCTACCTATACTAAACTTCTGATTTATCACTCTTAAGATCTATATCTACTAGATCTAGATCTTGTTTGTTTTTGTATAATATAAATTTGGAATAATTTAGATGTAATTAAGATAAGATTTATGCCCCCCCCCAAAAAAAAATAAAAAAAATTATTGATAATATATCAATAGACTGAATGCAACATAAAAAAAAAATACATTACGTCACAATGGGCTATAGTAACAATTTTTTTAACATTAGAGATTTAACGAGGGTTCATAGTCCCTATTATAATGCACCGAGTTCTAATAAAATTCATTTAAAGATATTTGTATATATATATATATATATATATATATATATATATATATATATATATATATATATATATTCGGATTAAACCCGCATTTGTTTTTGCATTTTGTCTGTCATTTTGTCTGTCCATTAGTTAATATCGAAAAAAAACAACTACTTAAAACTAAAAAAAAATTGATTAACCTTTAATTTTCCTTCCGAAAGTATCTATAATAGATTGTTCCGGACGTTTGTATACATATATATAGTGAGAGAAAAAGAGAATTCTAGATAAATCTAATAGCTTTAACATTTCTGTAATGGTCTCGTATACAAATTACATGTACCGTACCGTAGCCTTGTGGAGAGACCTTTATACCATACTTTGGTGTAAGAAAGTTTGTTTCCTTTAAAATCTGAACATTATATTAGCGATAATTAGATTTTAAAACGTTTAGCTAGAAAATTAACTGTAATGTACGACAGAAGTGCGATTTTACATAAATAGTCGAGTTAGAATGTTTTTAAAAAATCCGGAACAACCTATATTCGCAATTTATTAGAAGAGGGATTTCAAACAGTTATTTGTGTTAGTAGATTTTTCATATAAAATTCAATTTTGGCGACGATTAGTAAGAAAATTTAAGTAATGTAGGTTGATTTCTTTTTCAAAATCAAATACGGTGCATTCTTTACAGATTAAAAAAACATCTGTTATGTTTCAGCAAGAAAATTCAGTGTAAAATACGTCTAAAAAGTGTTTTTCAGTAATCGTTTCAAGTAAATTACTTTCTTTCTTATTTTAAAATCCTGAACAACCTATTGTCGATATTTTTGAAAAAAAAAGTAATTTGACATACATTTGTTTTAAGTTGAAAATACGGAACAATTGGATATCGATAATTAAACTATAGTACAAGAATATTAGGGTAATGTAAGTCAATTTTGCTATTTCAAATAATCGTTTGACATATGGTTTTTTTTATTAAACAATATCCGGAATAACTTCAAAGTTCTTATCTTATCTTATATAAGAGTAACAATAAGACTAAAACAAATTAATTCCACTTAATGGCAAACCAGTAACACAGACTAAAAACGCAAAATACCTAGGTGTATAATAAATGAAAAACTGTCATGGAATCCACATATTGATGAAACTATAAACAAACAAGGTTACAAAAGACAGTTTGTGTGGAAACACAAACTCAAAATCGGCCCCCGAAGTGGTCCACCCAGGCAGGCTTCAATATTTTCAAAAAGAACATCCGAATGAAATTATATCAAAGACAAATGAGAGATAAGAATTAAGAAAGAAGGTTAACGCTTGTGTAGTGCTCTAATGGTCCCGCAGATCAAAGGATAGGTGAAAGTGAATGTAAAGTTAGATGTGAACCTTGGCCTCACTAGTTCCCCTTTGTGGTGTAGTGACTTATCAAGATTCTATTACATACACTATTAGACATAGATGCACATATTTAAAAAAACTGGTTGTTGAGCGTCTTGCTAATGACACACTGGTCCTGGGTTCGATCCCCATACTAAACAATTTTTGTCAATAATAAAGAAATATAGATGTTAAATGTTTTCTAGGAGGTTCATCGAGTGCTGATTTAAATTATTCCGACATCGAATTCCAGCGGTGGTTGATTTTGAAACCAATGCGATGCCAATGCACACACATTCTCATCGTATGACCTCAAAACCATTCATTTGAAGTTTGTTTGTTATCGGTTTGAAAGCCTACTCTACAAGATTACAAAAGAGAGTGTGTGTTTTCTGTCAGGAACTTAATACTAGCTTGATGGCTAGATTGGTTCTCACTACTTCAAAAAATACTCATGTATAAAGCTTATATCAGAGACAACGATAAAAAAAAAAAGAAACACAATAGTCATTAATTGTATCAATTATTATCTCCGACTCTGGACACAGTTTTGTATTTGAAATTGATATATTGACAGAGAACTAGGCGTTAACCAACAACATTGAAAATAATTAAAAAGAAGTAAGTTAGCCTACGTGTCATACGACTGTAGAGTCTATAATATGTAAAACAGTTAGTCATAATAATATGAGCTTGCGCTCCCAGAGCTATTTTTATATGTATGTTGTATAGGTTAGATCTATTTTTATATATTTTATTTTTATAGGTTAGTGTCAGATTTTATAATTGTATGTCAGGACTGAGTTCTGGTCAGCCTGGGTCTCCTGTTTACTGTAGAGGAGAAGGGGGGCAATTCGGGTTGTTGACTTTGAGACTGTTATTGTTTTGGGTTGTTTTGATTTGGTGAGATGTTTTTGTTGAAAATAATGTAACTCATAATAGGGCAGTGTGGTTTTGTTCCTAGTCCAGGACAGTTGGACTTTAGGATATAGATATAGTCGAAGTGTAGACTCTAATTATTTCTCTGTGTTGTCACTATTCAGTCTATGGAATATTAAGCTGATATATTTTTAATTGATACTGGATATTTCAAATGTCTGAACTGATTCTGTATTATAGTACAGATAATGTAATAAACATGTTATATGTCTGTGAGTTGGCATTCTGAATATTTGTTCTATCGTTGTATGTGTCGTTGTGGTATTGCCCAGGACTTGGGTACATTTAGTAATACACATACGTATATTAGAGAAGAAATGAGTCTTGACATTTTGGGGGCCTGTCCAAAACAACTACATGCGATGGATGCATCAATCTCCAGTGAAGCATCTGCTGCATCCAGATAGAGTATATCTCTGAGTACTATAACCTGAAGTATCTGCTGTATCCAGACAGTATATATCTCTGAGTACTGTAACCTGAAGTATCTACTGCATCCAGACAGTATATATCTCTGAGTACTGTAACCTAAAGTATCTGCTGTATCCAGACAGTATATATCTCTGAGTACTGTAACCTGAAGTATCTGCTGTATCCAGACAGTATATATCTCTGAGTACTGTAACCTGAAGTATCTGCTGTATCCAGACAGTATATATCTCTGAGTACTGTAACCTGAAGTATCTGCTGTATTCAGACAGTATATATCTCTGAGTACTGTAACCTGAAGTATCTGCTGTATTCAGACAGTATATATCTCTGAGTACTGTAACCTGAAGTATCTGCTGCACCCACACACCCATAAGGAGCGGAAACTCGTCGTCTGTATTTTAGGCTGTTACTATCTAATAATAATGATTTAACAGGCCTACTGTGTTCACTATTAGCAAGTAATAGTAGCACCCCTTAGTACGTCTAAACATAAAGGTATATGCAAGGGCAAGTTCGTCCCTCATAATTGGATTACCATTACGCTCATTCCTTGGATTATACTGAAGAAGCTGCTGCTGGATCTAATACTTATATGAATTTAACTTTTGTGGTACATTCCATGTTGGGATTACCTGTTGGATTATCTTCCTGAAATAGACTAAGAGAAATCACCTTATTGGATAACCTTGGACTATTGTCTTTAACCTGTTGGAGTACCAGTTGAACAACATTAGTAGGAGCAGAGGTATTAGTATTATTTTAATTTTGCTTTAATTGTTTTTGTATGTATATCATTTTGTGAGCTAATATTGTAATAAAGGACACTGCTCTAGGAAAATGTCAGAGTTTATACCTCGTCCATTTGAGGAGATAGTAGCCCAGGCTCAGATGTTGGGGTTTAAGGGCAAAACGTTAAAGAAATTTATAGATGCCCAACAGAAAATTGACTTAGATAGACTGACAAGGGAAGCGGAGGAGAGAAGACATATAAGAGAGATGGAGGACAAACAACTAGCAAGACAACATGAAATGGATAAGAAAGACATGACAGTTAACGACAACCCCAAACAGAGTAAACAGTTAGACAAAAACCTAAAATGCATGACAGACAACGAGGACTTGTTATTCTACTTAGAACTGTTCGAAACGACTGCTACTGCTAACGACATTCCCAAGACAAGATGGCCACTTGTCCTCACTCACAAATTAAATGAAAAATTAAAATTGTTTATGATACAAACAAAACTGATACATAACACTGACTATGATCTTGTTAAGGGGGAGCTCCTAAAACAAGCCCAACTAACGGAAGAAGCCTGTCGGACACTTTGGCATGAACTTTCCCCAAAGATGGACGATATGAAAGATTTTTATGTCCATTTGAAAAGGACATTTGACAACTGGCTTAAAACATCACAAACCCCAATGACAGTAGACGGTATAATTGACCTGATAATGAAAGACAGACTTTACAGTGTGCTATCTTCTGAGGCCCTGAAAGATATTTTGCTACGAAAGCCTACTTCAGCCCAAGAGGTCTTAGACTGTATTGATCAATTTAGAGATGCCACTAAAGGCTCTACACATATTGTAAAGGGAAGTAACAAAGTAACTAGTAACGATATCCCATATGTAGCATTTGGTGCCACTGGTCAATCTAACAGTCGTCGCCCGAATAATATAAACACAGAGGGGACACAAGTGATATGCTATAGATGTGGAAAGGGCGGACACATTGCTCGATGGTGTCGGGTAAAGATAAATGAGAATAGAGGTCCAACACAGCAATGACTAAGAGTATTACCAGAAAGGGGGCAACAAGTGGGATTGTTTGCATGTCACACTGATACATATAATTTTTTAGATTATAAAGATAAATCAGTTGGTGGATTGAAAATAGTTGAGGGATTTTTAGGAGATCGAAGGGTATCGGTTCTACGAGATACAGGGGCGAGCATAATTGGGGTCCGAGAAAGTTTGATAGAAGAAAGTCAGAAGATAGATGGGTTTTTCACTTTAAAATTAATAGATGGACAAACTTTTCAGTATCCACTTGCGTGGATAGACATTGATACTCCATTTTTAAAAGGAGTCTTTGTAGCGGCCATGTTTAAGGACCCAATAGCAGATATTATTATTGGAAATGTTGATCAGGCTAAAGCATTTTTATATGGGAATGCTGTTACTAGGGCAATGGCGAAAACAGAAGACACTAGGGTCAAATCGGAAGATAAGGACAGGATTGGTTTAAGTAAGTGGATGGAATTGGACAGTGATTTTAGAGAGGATCAAAGAAATGATAGTTCGTTAGTTAGATTATGGGAAAAAGGGAAAGCAGGAACGGTCGAAGATAAGAAAAAGGGATTGGTATCATTTATTGTGGAAGAAGGTCTACTTTACAAAGAATTTGAGAGAAAAGATAGCCCTGGGGTAATAGAACGACAACTTGTAATCCCTACGAATAGACGTAAACTAATATTAGAAATAGCACATTCTACACCTTTAGCTGGACATATGTCTATAAATAGAACCAGGTATCGGATATATTCGCATTTCTTTTGGCCTGGGGTAGATAAAGATATAAAAACATACATTAAATGTTGTGACCTTTGTCAAAGAGGTAGACACCCAGGAAAAGCTGGAAAGGTAGAACTAGGGCGCATGAATATTATTTCCACTCCATTTGCTAAAGTTGCTATTGATATCATAGGACCACTCCAAATGACAGATCGGAAGAATAGATTCATTTTAACGTTAGTTGATTTGGCGACAAGATGGCCGGAAGCTGTACCACTACCTAATACAACAACACCAGTAGTAATAGAAGCTCTAAGTGCTATTTTTACTAGAATAGGATTCCCGGAACAGATACTCTCTGATAATGGATCTCAGTTCAGATCCGAATTATACAAGAAATATGTCAGTTTTTTAAAATAAAGATTGTTAAATCAACACCATTTCACGCCATGTCAAATGGGGGCGTAGAACGCTTTAAGGGGCCGTCCATAAAGTACGTCACGCTCCAAGGGGGGGGAGGGGGTGTAAGAAAGTGTGACAGTTTGTGACAGGGGGGAGGGGGGGGGTCAGGCCAAGTGTGACGTCACATTTTATATATTTTTAATTTTATTACTAATTTTATTTTTTATTTTTTTAGTAAAACTAATAGTTTCAAAAATAACTTTCAAAAATTTTGTGAAACACTTGAATTTGTTTTATGTCAAAATAGCATGAAATGCGTATCTTTCAATGTGTTGTTCCCAATTCCTCATGCTAGTTAGGAGCGCTAGTATATACTGTTGCGAAGCCTTGTTTTATGTGACGGTAGCCTTACCGGAAGTGGTTTTATTTCTTTGTTGTCTGCTGCATAATTATATCACTGATCAAGAAATTCGGAATTTGTATTATAATACAAAATATTTAGGATTCAGAGGTAATATTTGTATAATATAATCATTATTATCATGAACTTAAAAACAATTATACTCAGTTTCTTTAAAATATATGATAAATACCAGTACATGATCATTTAATGGAGTCCTACTAAATGACGGAGTTTTCAAGTCTAATTTTTGCAATTTTTTTTCAATTCAATTGATTGGGTTATTGTTTCAAAGAATAACTGTGACAACTGTTGACAATAGTTATTCTACTATTAAAGTCATTTAATAATCTGATAGTTCTTTTAATATTTATATTTTAAGGCAGTTTAATAGTGAAGTGCGTTTTAAGTTTTCGATTAAATTTTAATTAGTTGTTAATTAAATTTTTTTTAAAGTGTGACGTACTTTAGGGGGGGGGGGGGTCCCGAGATTTGTGACACTTTGTGACAGGGGGGAGGGGGGGGGTCAAAAATGGCCTAAAATAGCGTGACGTACTTTATGGACGGCCCCTAACGGGACTTTGAAGTGCATGCTGAGAAAGACGGCCGAAGCAGAACCTAAGAATTGGGATAGAGTTATAAATGCACTTCTGTTTGCGTACAGAGAGGTACCAAATGAGTCTACTAACATTTCCCCTTATGAAATGTTGTATGGAAGGAAAGTCAGGGGGCCTATGTCAATTCTAAAAGATCTTTTTACTAATCAACAGGTAGAACCAGAAATAAAGAATGTGTTTGACTATTTATTAGACCTAAAAAGTAGGCTGGCTGTGGCTTGTCAAATAGCTCAGAAAAATAGCTCAAAATGTAAGGAAAGTTATAAAAGGTATTATGATAGAAATAGCAAAGAAAAAGATATTCAAACAGGTGATTCTGTGCTTTTACTGAAACCACAGAGACAGAATAAGTTAGCCTTGCACTGGGAGGGGCCCTATAAAGTAGAAAAAAGAATTAACAAGTTTAATGTAAAAATAAAGAAAGGCAATCGAGTAAAAATTCTTCATGTTAACAGACTTGTAAAATATCATGAAAAAAACAACACGGAATGTACGGTTAAGGAAAATAGTGATCTACAACTCTCGGGAACTGCGTCACATGTCTTGTATGGGGGTCAAGGGGAAGAATTATTACATGCGTGCATAGCGTCCCTTGTAACCGACCAGGAAGATGATAACCAAGAGGATGAAGTTACTGAGTTACCTACTCTTGAGAGTACTAATTCCAGAGAACATATTAATATCAATACTGAATTAACCGAATCCCAAAGAGAACAGATTCAGACGCTAGTTGAGAAGTATAAAGATATAATTACTGATATACCGGGTAAAGCGAAGGTTAAAGCATTCAACATTGAGCTCACAACAGAAAAGCCTATTACACTGAGGCCATACGCAGTTCCTATTCATATGAGAGATGTCTTAGACCAGGAGATAGAGAACATGATTCAAATGGGCATTATTGAAGAGTCTCAATCGCCCTATGCATTTCCTGTTGTTTTGGTTAAGAAAAAAGATTCAACAGTACGTACTTGCATAGATTTTCGGAAATTAAACGCGGTTACCAAATTTGACGCGGAGGCTATTCCAGACCAAGAAGATCTTTTCTTACCACTTAATAGTGCCAAATTTTTTACAAAGATAGATCTAACAAAAGGCTTCTGGCAAATACCAATAGAAGAGAATAGTAGGAAATACACTGCATTCAGGGTACCAAGTGGTCACTTTCAATTTAAATATCTACCGTTTGGTCTGCTTAATTCTCCTAGTTTTTTTAATCGCACTGTTAGGACCATTCTTAAAGGACTGGAAAATGTTGTGTTCTATTTTGATGACATTTGTGTATTCGGGCATGATTGGTCATCACACTTAATAGCACTAGAGAAAGTGTTGTCCAGGCTAAAAGAATATGGGTTTACTATCAAGCCAAGCAAACTTGAAATCGCGTATCCTAAAATAACTTTCTTGGGTAATATTGTAGGTGAAGGAAACATATACCCAGAACCCAATAACAGAGACAAGGTATTGAATATAAAAGCACCAAAAACGAAAAAAGAGGTTCGATGTTTGCTAGGTATTACTAATTTTTATAGCAGATTTATTCCAGCGTTCGCGGAAATAGTATTTCCAATTACTGGATTGTTAAAAAAAGGGACACCGACGAGGGTCAATTGGACTCCAGAATGTGACCGGGCATTAAGAAAAATTCAAATGTGCATGACACGGGATCCTATACTGAAATTACCAGACGTTAATAGACCATTTGTTGTGCAAACAGACGCGTCGGACATAGCCATATCATGTTGTCTTTTGCAGGAAGTAGAAGGAATATTCCATCCTGTAAAGTTCTTAAGCAGAAAACTGTTGCCCAGAGAACAACGGTATTCAGTGATTGAGAGAGAATGCCTTGCCATTGTTTGGGGGGTGCAACGCTTGTCCAGATATTTATATGGCGCTAAACTCACAATTCAGTGTGACCATAGACCACTGGCCTTTTTGAAGAGCGCAACATATGGGAATAATAGAATTTGTCGTTGGGCTCTACTATTACAATCATTTAACTTTGATGTAGAACATCTAAAGGGCAAACTAAATGTAATTGCTGACTTTCTATCTAGACTAACAGAATAGACCAACATAACATTGATTACAGATAACTGAAATTTAATATTTATTCATTTCAAAGTTATTTGTTTGCTAGGATTGGGGATATGTAATTAAACGCCTTTTACAAAAGGTAGAATATATGTTTGCACACTAATTTTTGTTTACATTTTGATATATATATATAAGTATAATTATAATTGCTTAGTATGTTGTATATAACATTTAAATATGCTTGTTCCACTGACTATTTGTTTTTGTTTACATGCTGATATATATATATATATATATATATATATATATACATATAATTATTATTGCCTAGCAGGTTGTGTATAGTATTGACATTTCATGTGGATACATCGTTGTTTTTTTTTTGTTTTTTTTTTACAAACTGTAGGCTATGTTTTAGTACCAAGATTACTTTTGTTTGCATGTTGATATATGTACGTTTTGGAAATCTCTTTATTGGAAGTTTGTCTGTTTTAAATGAACCCAGAAACAGACAAAAATTAGAGGGGGGAGAAATGTCAGGACTGAGTTCTGGTCAGCCTGGGTCTCCTGTTTACTGTAGAGGAGAAGGGGGGCAATTCGGGTTGTTGACTTTGAGACTGTTATTGTTTTGGGTTGTTTTGATTTGGTGAGATGTTTTTGTTGAAAATAATGTAACTCATAATAGGGCAGTGTGGTTTTGTTCCTAGTCCAGGACAGTTGGACTTTAGGATATAGATATAGTCGAAGTGTAGACTCTAATTATTTCTCTGTGTTGTCACTATTCAGTCTATGGAATATTAAGCTGATATATTTTTAATTGATACTGGATATTTCAAATGTCTGAACTGATTCTGTATTATAGTACAGATAATGTAATAAACATGTTATATGTCTGTGAGTTGGCATTCTGAATATTTGTTCTATCGTTGTATGTGTCGTTGTGGTATTGCCCAGGACTTGGGTACATTTAGTAATACACATACGTATATTAGAGAAGAAATGAGTCTTCCGCATATTTTTATATAGGTTAGTGCGGGATAGTATAAAAAGTGATGTACATGCTCAGGGGCGGACTGGGTATCAAAATCGCCCAGGGCATTGCCATATAAACCGGCCCACAAATGGCATGTCATATGTTTTCGGTGTGTGTGTGGGGGGATTTTAACCCCACTCCGCAATTTATATTTATATATACATATATATTAGTGTGTGTGTGTGTGTAATTAATCTTCATTACATTCTGATCTTTCATTCTTTCAAACGTTTTTTTTTTCTAGCCTAGAATACCATCTTCCTATAACTAGTGGAAAGAGAGTACACACCGCCAAGGGACAGCTAGGGAGTCCGCAGGAACGCGGTGAGCTCCCCCCCAGTGGGGTCCTGGGCCAAGCATTATTTCCGTTATCTTAAGCTTTAAAAACGCATATTCTGAGGTATCTACAGTGCAATTAGCCTGCTACTCTTCCGCTAAAAAAATTCAAAAACCATATCTGCTATTCAATGGAGTCCAGCGACTGGTAGAAAATGGTAAAATGCTTTAGTTTTTGTATTGGAGGGGGAAGGGAAACCACAAAACCTTTTGGCTACGCTCATGAAATTTGGTGACTATAGTTTGCTTAAGTTGGCTGCACTGGGGCAGTAAGTAAAATTTCGCTTTCAGACAATGAGGTCTGAGGCATGTCATGGTTTGAAGACCCTCCCCTCATGTATGTTGATCTGCGACTTAAAATATGCTAAATCATTGGTTTTCCTGGCTGACTCAGGCAACCCATTCCATTAAAAGATAAGAGAAAGTAGAACGGTTAGAGAGGCACTTAATGTGAAAAGCTCTTGCTTCCTCCGAGTACATTCTCAAAAACGCGATTGTATAGGAATATACCATGACCCATTATTTAAAATATAAATCTCCTTTTATGAAATATCGGATGTGAGAGCGCTATAAAAGTTATTGTAATTATTGTAATAATTTTCATCATTAGTGACTTCATACTAAGTTGCTCGACCGACTAACCCACTCTTTAGTGGACGAGGTCTTATCTGAAAGCCAATGTGGTTTCAGAGCCGGTAGAGGTACACCTGACATGATATTTGTTCTGCGACAATTACAAGAAAAATGCAAAGAGCAGAACTTAAACCTATACGCTGCCTTTGTGGACCTCACCAAGGCTTTCGACACAGTCAGTCGCGATGGTTTGTGGAGGATTTTAGCCAGGCTGGGATGCCCATCTACGTTCCTATCTATTCTCAAGCAGTTTCACGTAGGACAAAGTGGCCAGATCAGACACAATTTTGCCCTTTCTCATCACTTCTCAATAGAAAATGGCGTGAAGCAGGGCTGTGTACTTGCTCCTACTCTATTCGTTATCTTCTTTGGCGTAATACTGGGTCAAATGAGGCAGTGATTGCACGAAGGCATCTATATCCGGTTTCGTTCTGACGGCAATGTGTTCAATCTTCGACGTCTACTATCCCATACAAACACAAAGAAGATGGTCATAACGGAGCTTCTCTATGCTGATTATTGGTCCTGCTAGCTCACAATGAGCTTGCATACGCTGCCGCTTCTTTCGGTCTATCTATAAACCTCGGGAAAACAGAAGTCATGTTCCAGAAGTCACCCAATAAAACATACTCAGCCCCAAGGATCACCGTAAACGGACAGCCACTTAATGTGGTAGACCACTTCACATATCTAGGTAGTAGTGTCAAATGACGCCTCATTTTCAAGGGAAGTTGATAATCGTCTGGCCAAGGCCAAGTAGCGCTTTTGGACGCCTTCAGGCGAGATTTTGGCGGAACAGATCGCTCCGCCTGCCTACAAAAATCAGTGTCTACCAGGCGGTGGTTCTCTCAACATTCTGTATGGCTCTGAAACATGGACACTATACAGGAAACATCTAAAACTTCTTGGGCGCTTCCACCAAAGATGCTTGCGCTCTATCATGGACATACGTTGGCAAGACTGCACTACAAACAGCGATGTCCTTGCGAACGCCGGTATGGACAGTATAGGAGGACTTGTTTTGGTCCCACAATTACGCTGGGTAGGGCACGTATCCCGTATGGGAGACGAAGGTTTGCCAAAGGCAGTCTTTTTTGGTGAGCTAAAAGGTGGTCGATGTAACAGAGACGCCCCACAAAAACGCTTCAAAGACCAGCTTAGGCGTCAACTTTCCTTGGCTGACATAGAAGAGAGAATCTGGTTGCATGCGGCCTCAGAACGAGACACCCGGAGGTCACTCACGAAGGCCGCGGGATACACATTTGAGACCAAAAAAATCTGCTGCTGAGAACAAACGCAGAAAAGAAAATCTAAATCGACCACCTGCGGACAATGGTTATGTTTGCCCTGGATGTGGCAAAATATGTAGGTCTCAGCTGGGACTGCGCAGCCACGGGAAAAACTGCATTCCTCACTATTCTTCGGACTCAAAGACAAGCCTTATTATTATTACTAAGCATAAGTTTGCCATTAATTATAATAGTATAAAATTGATTTAGATTTAGATTTATTTTTTAATTAAATATTTTTTTTTTGTATGCCTTAATTGTAGTATTTTTAGATCTATGTTATTAAAAATAAACAAATAGAAATTTACTTTTTCTTTTCAAATCGCAGAAATTTGAACTTTATACCGGTATTGAGCTGTGAAGCTTGGTGGTTTGCAATTTCGCGGCTGTGTGTAATGTGTATGTGTTAAAGTTAATTTCTATTAAGTATTGTTAAAGAGCTAATTGTCGCGCCTATTTTATTTTATTTTTTTTTTGCTGCGTTATATTAATGTTTTATAACTTAACCTCTCACATCCCTCTTTTTGGTTAAATTTCATTGGAACCATTAAAAGTCGGGGGAGGGAAGGAGAAAAAAAAATGGGAGTGCCATCAAAGGTCTATGCCGACCAGCAAAATGATTAGGCCAAACACATCCTCGAAGACATCAAAGCAGTCCATGACGCTCGTGCATAGCAGAAAGTACGGTCTAACGTTTTGCAAAGGATAATACGTACAGTGTATAGTTTATTTTTTTAATTTTGTATTCTTGTTGAATTTCAAACAAAATTAATTGTAATAATTTAAAAAAACAAACAAACAAGAAACGTGTTTGGGCCTTTGTGTCTTGGTGCTGTCACTTTTTTTTTTAAGTTCTCAGCATTAAAAATTTTGTTTCTTTGGTCGCGACCAGACCGGCCCATTTGGTACCGGCCCACCGGGCATTTGCCCTTTTGCCCATATAGCCAGTCCGCCCCTGTACATGCTGTCTTAAAACTGTTGAGTGTACATTTGACCAGTGGTCAGTACAGTATCTCTGTCTGTGTGACAGCTGAAGATCTTTGTGGTCTGTCGTGTAATTATTTTATTATTCTGTACCTAGGACGGCCTGCTATTATTACTGCTGAATATAACTGTTGTGTTATTGCTGCTTTAAGCTGCTATTACTCTGCTGAATATAACTACTGTATCTAATATTCAAAAAAACAAAGATTTACTGCTGCAGGGGTAAACGACTGTATAGAAAATACGAAAAACATGCATATATGTAACCCTGCCAGACCAAGTAAAACAAAGGACGTTTAGGCCACGAGGCCTTCATCAGCTACAAAACAAACAAAATATAAAAAAACAACACAAAATAGTCTTAAGTTAACTTATCTGTCCGATGTTGTTCTCTATCGAGGCAGAAAAGAAATGATCTGCGCTGGTGTAAAAGCGCGGGAAAACGGAAGGGGGCGGAGATGTCAGGTAAAGATGAATGGGAAAAGGGGGTACCGTAGTGTTAGTGCCCATCGCGTATTAAATAAAAGTGTGCTGGTTGTTGATCCCGTTAGGTTGGAGGGTGCCTGACATGTAAATAAGTTTGTTTTCGATCTGCAGACGGGTGTTTTTGTCATTGCATTGTTGTATGGCAGTGACGAGGACGTCGGTGGTACCCCTATGATGTGTGTTATTAAAATGGATAGAGACGGGCTTAGTTGCAAAGTTACGAATGTCTCTAAGGTGTTCTTGGAGTCGTGTTTTTAAGGTCCTGCCTGTGTTTCCAATATAAGCCATCTGACACCTTGAGCATATTATAGCATATATGACTCCTCTACTATTACAGTTAAATTTGTCACTGATCTTGATGGTCATTTTAGGACAGGTGATGGTGGGGGTGGGGAGTGTGTGTTTGCAGGTCTGACAATTACGTCGCTTACATGGCCAAGTGCCAGGTTCACTTGAAATGTTGTGGAGTTTAGTGTGTACTAATATGTCTTGTAGGTTTTGGTCTCGCCTGAATACTACAAGAGGTGGGGATGAAAAGACGTCGCGAGTATGTTCATTGGCTAGGAGAATGTTCAGGTTTTTGAGAAAGATGTTTTTTGCTTTCACATTGTGAGGGTGATAGGTTAATATCAATTTGGGCCTCTCATCATTGCTAGATTTCGTTTTTTTTCTTGAAAGCTTGTTCTCTTTTAAGATTCTCCATTTGCGATAAGGCTTTGTCTAAAATAGCTTGAGGGTAGCCACGATGCAAGAAAAACTCTATCATTTCAGTGGCTTTTTCAGTAAAGTCATTGTCATCTTGGCAAAGGCGGCGGATACGTAGAAGTTGGGAGTAGGGGATAGAATCTTTACAGGATGGTGGATGGGATGACGAGTATAGAAGATAGCTATGGCTGTCAGTGTCTTTGTAATGGCAGGATGTAGACAGAGAATTTCGGGTTATGTTTATTTCTATGTCTAAGAAGTTCACTCTAGTTCTGGAAATGGTGTAAGTGAAACGAATGGCGGGATTGAAGTTGTTAGTGAACTCAATAAATTTGATAAGTTCATTCTCTGTCAGAGATGTTATGCCTAGGCCATCATCAATGTATCTCCTATAAAATTCGGGCATGGGACCCGTGTAGGATGAACAAATGTTGAGTTCTAAGAAGCCCATAAATAGGCAAGCATGAGATGGACCGAATGCCGTACCCATAGCTACTCCGCTGATTTGGTCGAAAAATTGCCCATTAAACCAACTCGAAGGAGTTGAGAGCTAGTACAAGCTCCGTAAGGCGAACTAGAATGTCAGTGGATATAGATTTGTGTTTGTTTTCTGGTATATCAAAAAAGTAACGGATGGCTTTAAGGCCGTCAGCATGTGAGATGGAAGTGTAAAGGGAGCTGACATCTAAGCGAAGAGTAGGTATTCTTTGTCAGGTTGTAGTATGACTTTTGCTAGTGTTAACAGGGCGTGGTTGGTATCTTTAATGAACGTAGGTAACTTTTCGACTATAGGTTGAAAGATTGTGTCCAGAAAGCGGGAGATAAGTTCAGTGGGGCAGGAACAAGCGGAGACAATTGGTCTGCCGGGGTTGTTAAGTTTGTGAATCTTAGGTAAGAGGTAGAAATATGGTTTTCCTAATTCGCTATCATGGAGTCGTAGTTTGTGGGCCGATCGTGGAAGTAGGTTATCAGCAATAATTTTATCTATTTCAACCTTAACTTTTTTATTATTAGAGATGGTTCCGTCAGTTTTTCTCGGTGCATAAAAATTGGTGTCGCTGAGCTGGTTAAGGGCCTCCTTGATGTAAAAGTTTCTATCCCACACTACGCTAGAGCCGCCTTTATCTGCTGGTTTAATGACGATGTCCTTACGTTTACGGAGTTGGTGGAGTGCTTCTCTTTCGGACCTGGTTATGTTAAGCTGCTTTAATGGAGGATATTTCACGAGTTTCAGATCATGTCCTGTCTTTTTGATGTAAAGATCTAAGGCTTGAGAGGCTCCCGCATTAGGGGTCCAATTGGATTTACGTTTAGAAATTCATATAAATGGGTCATCGAGGTCGTCGTCTAGATCTGTGTTTCCGTCACTGGAACCACTGAAGTGGTATTTGAGTCTAAGTTTGCGAAAAAAATGGTTTGCATATTGCATAAGTTGGTAATTGTCGTGCTGTTGATTAAGAGGAATAAATCGTTTACTAATCCTGTCCAAGCGGCTGTGTTCTCTTAGGTTTAGTGTCCCCGCGGCTGGATTGAAATTTGATACGAAGCCTTTTGGTACTATTTGTTGTCTTAAACAGTATCGTAGAAGTTTCTATGAGTTGTGTAGCGTGTTATATTAAATGTTTTAAGAGCTAATGCACGAGAAATGTTGGAGAGTTCTGTAGGCATAAGACTGAAACAAATAGAAATGCTTAGACGAAGTTGGTTAAAAATAGTTTTGTGGGATGGCATGTTGGAAACAAATAACTATCTGGATCTAATATTGCTGCTATTACTCTGCTGCTATAACTGCTGTAACCTCTGCTGCATTTATTACTGCTTGTTATTGTTTCTGTAGATCTAGATTTATTTTGTTTCTGTAGTGTTGCCTTAGTGGGCTAGTTATAGTCTGTTTCTGTTCTTAGTGAATAGAAATACTCAATTAATAGTAATTAATAGTAATAGTAAGGTACTAAGACTAAGGTGTTCTTGTTTTGGTTTTAGTTATGGGTTGGTTATAGTAGTAGAATATTGTAGATATAGACTAGTTTATTGTAGTGTGTTAGTGTAGATCTAGGTCTAGTGTAGTCAGGGCCGCCGCGAAGGTTGTGGCCGCCTGCGTGCGAAATAAAAAAATGCCGCCCCTTACTTTTGTTTCTGGGGAAGAGAGTATTAACGTATATTTCAGAGTCTCTTATTGTTGTATATAGATGCATATGTAAAGGTGCAATTGTTAAAACTTACTACTAATAATTTAATCAGTGTAAATATTGATCACTGTTTTCACAGCATAAATGTCTCATAAAATCAAATTTTCAATATCATTTCGTACAAAAACAACACACAAAACTAACTTTTTGAATACTTTTAAGCAAAAGCAAGAATTTCTAACATTTCCTCTTTGGCTTCATTGCTGGCACTAGTAGTCTTTTTGGTAACATTGTTCATATTGAGTAACTTTAACCATGTCATTTAGAAAATGACCGTTCACTGTTAACCACTGACACCAATATAGTTAGAAAAATTCGCAGTACAATTTATCTTCATATATCCCTTAGTCTGTTAAACCGATTGTGCACCACACTAGAGCTGTTGACCTTCATTCTCCATTTCTCTCTTTTACCTTGGGTAGAATTTCTTTCTATAACAGGCCCGTCCATTTTTTTATGTTGTCTTCCATCGCTTTCTATGTCTGCCTCTTCTTCTTTTTCCTGGTACTGTTCCCTGAAGGAAGGTCCTTCCAAGCCCTGAGAATCTTGTGATATGGCCGAAGAGTTTGCGTTTTTAACAGTAGTTAGCACGTCATCGTGGGGTTCAATTGCTGTATTAATCCTGTTTCTAATCTCTTTATTTGTGGTGCGGTCTTTGTAAGTAATACCTAGGATCTTTTCCTGACATTTGCTAGGATTTGACTATAATATGCCGTGGAATTCTTGTCTATGTGCATCATTAAAACCACCTATGTCGTCAGCAAAACGCAAGTTAAATTTCTTCTTTCTCAAATGCGTACAGAACCTTCTTTCTCCTTCGGGATCTTCTTCCATTATCCTTTCAAGTAAGATCTCTCTCAAACCTGTCTTTTCATTGTTGTATCAAGTAGGGAACAGACACAGATTTCAAAATTGTTTTCAGTGTCATTAACAGGCAATGTCTTTAAATCCGAAAATTAAGAATGAGTGCAATATCTAGGACAATTAGGCATGTAAACACAGTTGCGGACTGCATTTTGCGCCACATCTAATACAGACAAATCCGTTGTGTGCCGGGAGTCTATTTAAGTTTTATCTTGTCGTTTGCACCTGTCATCGGCTAGAGCTTTTTGTTTGGACTCCAAATACGTGTCCATCGACCTTCTTTCAGAGGCTATCTGCTGCCACCTGCCACTACGGTAAGTAGTGCTTCTACACTGTACACCTGCCTCCAGCAGAACATGGTTATTTGTAAGGTACCTGCTAGACTTGCCAGCGAAGGCACCTTTGAGGAAAGCGTTAAAGGAGCCTTAAATACCTCATATAGAGCACCCAGGTAATATTATCGAAATTTTTACAGGATTTTAGGTCTATAAAATGATTTTCATTTGTTTTCTCTCAGAAAGACACAAAGATAGAGGCACTTTTCTTATTCCAAACGCTAGAAAAAATTCGTACAAGTGTCCTTCGTTCCTAGGGCCATTCGAGAATGGAATGGGTTGCCTGAATCAGTCAGGAAAACCAACGACTTAGCAGAGTTTAAGTCATTTGTTAACAAGCATGACCAGATAGACACATGAAATGCGTAGGACGTAATTATCCTCTTGTTTTGAAGTAACCTCTGTAACACATGACATAAGATTTACTACATAATGTCAAATGACAACAGAACCAATACATTAAAAAAATCTTTAGTTTAGTTCTGAGACCTTTTCGATACGGTCATTTTTTTTTATTAAACGTATACTTTTTTTAAATAAAAAGTTAAAAACTTTCATAACGTTTTGGCCGCCCCTAAAGTTTGGCCGCCTGCGTGCAATGCACAATAGTTAGCGGCGGCCCTGAGTGTAGTAGTGTAGTGGTTTAGACAGTTTAGTTAGATAGTTGGTTTTATCGGTTTGTGTTAGATAGTTGGTTTGGTTAGTTTGTTGGTGTTTGTAGTGGCGTAGATTTAGAGGGTTTTAATTAGTTGCTGGGTTCAGTTGTGGTTAGTGTATATATTATACTTTTTATTATTGATTTATTTTTTTGTATGTTAATAAAGTTTTGTTTGTGATTTCATTTAGTTTAAGTTAGTATGTCTGGTTACTTAGGCGACTCTAGCCCCTTGGTCGTAGACTGAGGTGTCACAGATTGAGCCCACCCAGTAGCGCTTACATCTCCCTACTGTATACAATTTAATGTTGAGCAGAGAAAAGGTCACCACTCAGCGCCTCCTGATCTGCTCACAATAATACTGCTGTAACTTAGCCAAATAACCTCAACAAACGGATTATAAAATAAAACATTTAATCATTTATATGAAACTAGATGTAAACTAATCACATCACAAGCTTCTTTGTTTTCATCTCTTCTCTAATCATTGGCCATCTTCGACTTCCTCTTAGCTTTTATTGTCTTTGTTCTGTGCCTCATGGTGCACTGTCTCGCACTTAATGAAAGTGCGCAATGTAGAGTCATAACAATATTATAAAGTGTTGTCTTTAACCTATAAGATTCCAGAACTAGAATATAGTAATTACTGAGACATTAAAACTCGGCTACGAGGACTTTTCAGGTCTGTCTCTGTCTGTCTCTCCTGTAAGGATCCTGGAGCCTAAGATCATTGTCTGCGCAGTAGCCTACTAGTGTGATACCAACATTTCCTTGTGTAGCAAGCAATGGTTGTGCCCTGTAGATATACAGTCTCTGGTAATCAATAATATCGTTTTATCACATGCTTTTAAGAATATGTGCTTATAATACTGTCTCTAATTCAGTCACAAAAAGCACTGACCCCTGATTTCCGACATCAATTCGGTCCAACACTAAGCCGTGTTTATGCCATCACCTTTTTAGTCTATACGATCCTTTATATTATGTAAAGTCTATACACAAATTATATGTACCGTAGCCTTGTGGAGAGATTTTTGTACCATATTTTGGTGTTAGGAAGTTTGTTTCCTTTAAAATCGGAACATAATATTAACAATAATTAAATTTTAAAAGGTTTAGCTAGAAAATTAACTGTGATGTACGTTAGAAGTGCGATTTTACATAAATAGAGTTCAAATGTTTTTCAAAAACCTGAACAGCCGATATTCGTAATTAATTAGAAGAGGGATTTCAAACAGTTATTTGTGTTAGTAGATTTTTCATATAAAATTAGTAACAAAATTTAAGTAATGTAGTTTGATTTCTTTTTCAAAATCAAACCCGAAACATTCTTTACGGATAAAAAAACAACCTATGTTATGTTTCAGCAAAAAAATTCAGTGTAAAATACGTCTAAAAAGTGTTTTTCAATAATCGTTTCTGGTAAATTACTTTCTTATTCTAAAATCCTTAACAACCTATTGACGATATTTTGAAAAAAAAGTAATTTGACATAACTTTGTTTTAAGTTGAAATTACGGAACAATTGGACATCGATAAGTAAATTATAGTGACTTATTGTACAAGAATATAAGGGTAATGTAAGTTAATTTTGCTATTTCAAATAAACCGTTTGACATGTTTTTTTTTTATAAAACAATATCTGGAACAACTTTATAGATACTTAAAACTATTTCAATGTTTTGGAAGGCACATTAAAGGTTGAATCAGATTTTCAATAGCTTTTAATGTTGTTGTCGCTTTTATATCAACGTGACGGACAGACCAACCAACATACAAAACGCACAAAAATAAGCGACTTTTATCGTGGTGGGTGCACTAAACAAAATATATATAAATTCTGATTATTTAAATTTTTTAAAGGAATTATTTTAGCATCATAACATATCGCGGCGTTGAGCTACTGCATGAAAGTGGCTGTATAAAAAGTCCATTAAAAAAAATGTGCGTGATATTTACATACAAAGTGCATTCTTAGCCTTTATAAATGTGTTCTTTTAATTTGAGCAGCTAGTTGACCAGAAAAAAACACCTTTAACTAATATTTACATTTGTTATGAACATTTCGTGTACCACACTTTATAAATATATTTGACTAAGGGATAATGAAAATACACAATTAATTTTCCTTCTTTTTAACATATTGTAACATTGCCTCCCTTACATTTACGTAATTGTTTTAAAATTGGTGTATTTTTATGAAAAAATCGCTTGCATAATTAATTTTTATAAACTAAACGGTTTGCTTTTAGAAAACCAAAAGTAGCCGTTGCACCTAAACTTTCAAGCTGCATTGCATGGTGAAATGATATTTTTCCTTTCTCTTCTAGTTTTCGAGATCTGAGTGTGACAGACGGACATTTTGCACACACCTAATAGCGACTTTTCCCCTTACTGGGGCGTTAAAATTCGTAAGTAATATATAAAAGCAGTTCAATCTATTTTAAGACAATAGTAAATGGAAGACACAAGTAGACCCCCACAAAAATTAAAACATTTTATCTACTTAAAGAAAAAATTTTGTGTTAAGAACATTTCCATTTTCTGATGTCAAGTTCAAATGTTTTTAATGGGGATGGTTTTTTGCAAGCCTAATGACTGACAGCCTTTATTAAGCTAAATAATATCAGGCATCCATTAGAGTTGGGTGGACTCAGGGAGCATCCTAAAAAAAAGCAAAAGATTCAAACTGCTGACCTTTTTAGCTGATATACAGCCAAGGTAAATATAACTAGATTAATGTCAAAATTTTGCACATCTGATTTTCTTTGTGGATATAAAAATTACTCAGAAGTAAATTAATTTTTTTTCAACTTGTAACTAATACAATTAAGTACCACATTCAGACCATTTTGAACTTTACTCCAAATAATGTAAATGTGAATTGTTTTTTTATCAGTGATAGTTAACCAGGGTGTCATGTGGCCAGCACAGTAGCATCTATCATCATCAATTAATGTCAGGTGCCCATTAGAGTTGCGTGAACTCATACGTTTCTTACAAATTCCAAAAAAATAAAAATCCCAGGCTTCACAGAGATTCTTCAGTTAGGAATCCAAGAACTTTACTGCTTAGCTACCATGTCCAATGTAACTAATACAGATGTTTTATGTAATTAATTTTATTAAGGCAACATTTATTTTATTTTGATTTAATCTGCACTCATGACCATTGTGCTCTACTAATATCTTGTAGTCATGGTGACTAAGAAGGTACAAGACCTAAGAGTATACGGACATGACATGGCCTAATGTGTGCCGATGTGTCAAAAAACTCAAACTCTTAAGAGTATATATTATATTTAATTTTTACATCAATGAAATATGTTTATCTAAAAACTATTGACAGTGACTGAAAAAAAGTCTGATTTATAATCTATTTTTACACAAATTTGTTTAAAGCACACACCAAAATTTGTGAAAAAGTCATCACAAAACTATTGACATGAAAGAATTGTTGTGAATGAATTGACGGTGAGCAAAATGTGTAAAAGATTTGTCCTATTACTGTCTAAAACAATGATCGCAGATAGCTAAACACTGTTTGTCTATGTTTCAGTGGAAGGTTAGTAAGTATATCTCTATTTAAAAATTCAGAAATGAAACTATTTAGGTTTAAAGCAAACTAGAACCTGCAATACTCTTAGACAATATCTGTATGTCTGTTACAATATTTTATTAGAATAAATGATACAACACTGGTAACAATAAATAGGTCAGAGAGGGTCCATTAACAGTGAGAAAATTAGTCCTGATTCTATTAAACTTCCAATTCATCTCTTTTTGATTGATTGAAACATTCATCTAACAGGCTTACTATATCAATGCCCACTAAATCTATAATAGTTTCTGTATGTTGTCAATTAAGCATAGCAAGTAGAATAATAGTTGAACCCTGATCAGTCTAGACAAAGTGTCTAAAAATACATGTACACAAATCATGCTATCATTGAACTTTGGATTAATTTAAAGTAAAATAAAAACAAATTTATCCATTAGTATTTGTCCTCCATTGACCAGCAAGAATGCAATTGTACAACCTACATCCCTAATTAACATTAAAACTTTTAGATCAATACAAATGAACTCAATTTAAATATAAACTCAAAATGTTTTAACAATGAACTCAATTTAAATATAAACTCAAAATGAAAGCAATTTAAATATAAACTCTAAATGTTATAACAATGAACTCAATTTAAATATAAACTCAAAATGTTATAACAATGAACTAAATTTAAATATAAACTCAAAATGTTATAACAATGAACTCAATTTAAATATAAACTCAAAATGTTATAACAATGAAAGCAATTTAAGCAACATCATTTTCACACACACAAACATTTTTTTGTTTACATTTATCATGAGCAACCAATTTATTCTGTTCCAACTAGAAATAAATATGTATAAACACAATGACAACTTTGATAAATAATAGCAATGCAAATGTGTTAGTTTCAAAGTGAAGGAGCACAAATTAATTTCATATTTAAAGTAAGTTGAGAAAATGTTGAAAAAAAAAAAAAACAACAACAACACAATTTCTTCAGATAAATATCTGTCTTACACATAACAAATTGTTTATTCTTTTATAAAGGTTTATCTCAGTACATTATAAACTATTTTTAGATTACATACGCCTTCACTAGTCCCAGATCATGTGACTCCACAATGTACATTACATCTTCATTTTAAAGTTGAGTCAGTTTATTATTTGAACTAACAAACGTTTTAAATTTACTATATTCATTGAAGTAATGGAGCTGATCATTGAATCAGTAAAAACTTTCTATTGTACTCAAAAGACCTTTTCAACTTTTGTTTTCATTAAAACAAACACATTAAATGAAACCTGAAAGCAAGTTATGAAATATAAGTAACAGTAAAAGTTAAATACAACTAATTTTTTTCATCTTTGACAAAATCTATTTCTGCCACAGCTGCCACATTGCATATTTGTCGACAGTAAAAGACAGCAATGATTTCCTTAACTCCAGGTCGTCTAGCAGTCAATGTTATAGTTTCTCTCACTTCCTCTCCTGGCTCCACTGGATGTCTGTAAAATGATTATACAATAATTAGAAACAGAAGTTATGTCTTATACAATAATTAGAAACAGAAGTTATGTCTTATACAATAATTAGAAACAGAAGTTATGTCTTATACAATAATTAGAAACAGAAGTTATGTCTATAGAGCACTGTCCTTCCCCTCGTGATTTATAAACAACAAGGAATTGGAGATGTTGAACAAGAGTGTTTCCAGATCAACAGACTAAACAGTTAAGCCCTCTAAATACTTACTTCAGTTTTATACCAGTGGCTCGTACTAGTCCAGGGCCATCCACTGATATAGTTCCATTAGTCAGAGGGACAGACAAAGTGTTGGTAACTCTTACTACTACTGTAAAGTTCTGACCAGTTACTGCTCTACCTTCAGTCTTATAAAAAAAACAAGAAAGAGAAGTTGAAAATCTAAGTTATAAATCAACAAAGTCAACATTTAGCAACAAGACTTTGCCAGGATCACAACCAAACTTAAGATTGTTACACAAATTCTTATAATTAGTTCAAATGATATTGTTTTTTTTGTATTTTATAAATTTAATTATCAATTGCAAAGGTTTAAAGAAGCATGAATATATATATATATATAAATATAAATAAATATATATATATAAATAAATATCCATAAATTAAATTTATTAATAACAAAAAAAAACATAAAAAAATTCTTTAAAACAATAACAACAAAGCTTATATTTAGTGTAAATGTACCAATTAGTCTGGATCAGTAATGTAATTATATGTATGATGGAAGAAGAAGGTATCCTGTTAAATGTTTACATAATCTTTTTTTTTTTTAAATTTTTTCACTCAGGGCTCAAGCTATTGTACACACTGGTGACTAGGCAATGAGATATTGGTCTAAACTGTCCATAGGTTGTGACGTTGCAGGTCAGTGTTCAGGCCTTCTATAACTTATGGTCTCAGCTCAAGAGTCTTCAAGGGGACTAATTCATCTAACACCACATCTGTCAAGTACAATTTCTTTCCCTTGCTCACGATAGCAAACAAAATGATTAATTACCAATAGTTAATTAACCTATTGGTTATTTTTTTTTATATTGATTCTTGTGTTGTCAGGTAAAAGAAATAATTGCAAAATTTAAGCTTAATCGAGATAGGGTGTGGGAGAAATAAAGTATAGAAGGTTTTTACCATACAGACAGAGTGAGTTGATATAAGCTTTGTTAAAACATAACACTCTTTTGTATGTTAAGTCTTACCTTAATATCCAAGTGTGGTCTATCTAGTGTGTACGTCTGCACAGTAGCATATCTTTGCCCAGTTTCTCTGACTTTGGCCATGACATATGATGTCACATGACTATCTGTTGGTTTCTGTTCAATAAAATCTGCACATTTGATTTCTAGAACTGTGGTAGTGTCTATAGGTAAAAAAACTTTATTTAGACAAAATCTTAAAAAATATGTACAGTCTAAAGGCTTTTGAAATAAACTACTATTTGAAAAGAAAGGAATAAAGTAGACAATTAAAATTTGGTTAGGATAAGGAAAATAAAAAATCATTGTTAGTAAATACAGTAACATTTATTAGGATTTGACCATTTTTCCATTTTATCCCATCTGTGCAATTCATTTAATTGATTTGAACATTTTTCCATTTTATTGGTTTAAATTCTATTATTTCATTAATTTGACAATCTTTCCATTTCATTTCATTAGTTTGAAAATCTTTCCATTTCATTAGTTTGACAATCTTTTCATTTCATTTGTTTGACAATCTTTCCATTTCATTGATTTCACCATCTTTCCATTTTATTTGTTTGACAATCTTTCCATTTCATTGATTTCACCATCTTTCCATTTCATTTGATAGACTTATCTTTCTATTTAATCCTATTGATTTCACCATCTTTCCATTTTATTTCATTGGTTTGAAAATCTTTCCATTTCATTAGTTTGACAATCTTTTCATTTCATTTGTTTGACAATCTTTACATTTCATTATATATTTCACCATCTTTCCATTTCATTTGATAGACTTATCTTTCTATTTAATCCTGTTGATTTCACCATCTTTCCATTTTATTTCATTGAAGATATAAACATTGACCAAATGTGAAAACTTACATAAAGTCCCCCCCCCCCCCTGCAAAAAAAAACAAACTGCAACATCAAGCATTCTGATAGTTCATCAGATTCATTTGTTCTAATTATATTGTTTAATCTCTCTTTATCATTGAGCAATCCTAGGCCTTGTATTAAAGTCACCACAATATCAACTTGCTGGTTAAATTAGAATTACACAAGAACTTACTATTGCTGTCTCTCCATGATACTTTTCATAAGGTACCGTACATTCATGCTTTGATCTATTTCAGTGATATTGTTTTAATATGCACAGCAGAGAAATGCCAGATCTAGGTCTAAACTCTACAGTAACTATGTATGTATTCAAACCTTCTAAAGGTTTTATTTCAAAGACTGAGCTGAATCAAACTTTTCACACAACAAAACAAGTCACTTCTAAACCTAAATATTATTGAGCACTAATTATTTAGTTTGAAATGACATCAAAAAGCTTTCAGAAAGGTGGAAAATTAAGAATAAGGCATCATATCATTACACAAATATCAATATTTGCCAAGACCAAGTAACTCTTCTATGAACAAACAAAAATTTTGAGGAAGTTTCAAAATTTTCTCTCACCTGTTTTTGGCTCTATCACTAGAGATGTCACAACTTTCTTGACTTCTGTTGCTGTGACACCAGTATAAAATGTAGACAACGCTGCCATATACACATCAACAATTCGTCCTTCTGTACCAGAATTTTTTGCCCGTAAAATAGCTCTGATATCTCCACCTTTTTCTGGACCACCTTCCAGAGTAAAAATAACATCTTCTCTTGCTACCCTTTTCAAAACTGGAGCTTTTCTGTAACATAGTTTGCCAGCTTTTTCTAAAACTTGAGCTTCTTCTTTACTTCCTGGTAAAGAAATATTCATTGATATGCTTTATAAATATGAATTAAAATACTATTAAACACTTACAAATTATTCTCATAATGTTTAAAATCAGGTTAAGTTCTATGAAGTTAAAAATTATTTTAAAATATTTTTTTCTTATCATCTTGTCATTTTCTAGGCTAATTTCTTTGACACTTCCTTTGCTAACTGAAGCTGAACAAAAAAGAAAAAGGCTTCACCCTACCTTCTAAATACTTATATTTGTAGGTCAAGTCATCTCTGGAAATGGTGCCCACACATTTGGTGCTGATGGCACCCCCAACGCTACGCCCTCCCATGAATGGCTCCATATTTCCATCAGCATCTACTTGCCAGTGGACACGACCACCATGAAGTTCAGCAAAAAGATACTTTGTTTCAAATCCAAGATAGAGATCCCCTTTAAGAATTGCCACAACAGGGGAAGGTCCACATGTCACTACTCCTACAGAGAAAAAAAATACAATTAAATTAATTGCATCATACCAAGACATGCAAGAAATGGAAAAACAAAAGGACAGACATAACATTAAAGAATGGAGATGGGACTTATAGAATGGTCAGACAAAATAAAGAACAGACAGTCTCATATCAAAACACAAAAGACTGAATGAAAAGACTAAAAGGAATTGGTTTACAGAGAAATACATTTTTTAAAGCGAGCATTTGTTCTGGTTATTGACACAATTACATTGTTCACTGTATATAATAGTAAAAAGCTAGAATAGTAATTAAATAAGTAATAATAATAACAAGTATAATATAAAAACTACTTTTATAAAAACAAAGCTTATATAAAGTGTTATTGTATCAATTATTTTGACTTAATCATGTAAAAATTTCCTATAATAACAATAATAAATGTGTGCACATGGAAATATTTTTACCAATTGTTTTTGTTTAGCTCAATTTTATTTGTTTTTGAATGCTCAATGCGCTATGGTCCAATCTGTTGTGCGGACCAGTTGTGGTAAAAGGGGGGGGGTAAGGAGGGGATATATGGAAGAAAGTTTCCTGGCGGCTTTTCAAAAGCAATAAAAAAAAAAGTTGCTGGACTTGAAATCAAACTGAATAGCTCAAGCCTCCTTGATGAACGGCTGACACACTAGCAGTCATGAATTGATACTGTGACCTCATTCTAACTTCTTTCTAGAAAAGGTCAGGTCAAAAGCAAGTCACAGGAGTAAGCATGTTTTAATTATAATTAACCAATCAGAGAAAGAGGTCAGGAAAAAAGTCGCAAACATCTGTTTCTAGAAGGTTATTACTATGAGAAATATTTGGAACAGAAGTTTATAGGATTCTAGAAAATACAATTTTAAAAGTATAAATTGGAGGAAAGTGAATTAGTCAGGGTCCTTGAGCTGTTGCAGGTCCTTAAACTGTTGTTGTTCCTAGACTTGTTAAGGGTCCATAAGTTGTAATGAATCTTTGAGTATTTTATATCTTTAAAGTCAATTATTTGTGAAAGTAAAGTTTAAGTTAAGAAGATAGAAAAGCTAAGTTGTTTAGTTTTATCAATATATTGAATTGCTATTATGTTGTGGATTTATTATTTGGTTTAGTAAAAATATATATCATGTAGTGCTGTATTTTGAAATATTGAATTAATGTCTTGAAGGGGTTCATTAACAGAGAGAAAAAAAGAATATAGAAGTTTCTTCAGTGTATTTTAGTCATTTTATTTTTCCCTAGCAAGCGATGCTATTTATGCCATTATATATACACAAAGGAAAATAAAGCACTGTTTTGTAAACACAATCAGAAATATAAAATTGTCGTAAATTAGGCAAAAAAAGTTAATCATCATACTAGCCTCATAGCTAGACAAGTGCTTATGAAAAAAAGGTTTTATAGTTATCTATTGTTAGTTTCAAATTTTTAGGCGAAAATGTAATTCTCTACACAAGGCTTATCTCCCTTTAGCTAGTCTCTATATAAAAAAAAATATATTAATTATGATTATGGTAGATTTGTTAATTGATTCATGTATTGTTAGGGACAATGAATGAATGTGCAAAGTTTCAACTTGATTTAAGAATGGAAAGTAAAAGTAATAATGTGTACAACATTTGTACCAGACAGACTGTGAGGGATATGAGCTTTGCAAAAAAAAAAAAAGGTGAGTTAGGAGATGAAAATGAACCAGCTCTGACCTACATAGTTCATCTATCTCACACACATCCATTTTCTTCTGAGCTGGTCAATTTAAACTCTTCCCCCTCCCAACCCCTGTTGCATCACAGATAAATTAACAAATATTTGATTAACACACATCAAAACAAATAGTCCAACCTTCACTACAATCCATTGGTGTTGGATCCAAAGCCTGCCATCCGCCATAGCCCTCAGGAAGGTCAAATCTAGAAAGCCAAGCTTCATTCCAAACATGAAAATTCCTGTCCGGGATAAAAAGTAAGTAAGAAGAAAAAAAAAGAAAGAAGCAATGCCGTCATAGTTTTAGTGTATTCAAACATGTCTTGAATTTTAAATCAAATGATTTCAATGTTATTGTATGCAGGGAATTGAATACATTGGTGAAGCTACTGACCAGATTGCATCATCCATGTCTGTTTTTGGTCTCAGATCTTGGGACCAGTGGGTATTAACAGCACCACTGTAGTCACTGTCATGAACTGCTCTGTAGCATGTCACACAACGAGATGGGATTCCAAGAGCTCTCAACACTGGTGACACAAGATGAAAACACAGCTTACTGTAAAAAACCATGCTTTTCCTATGCACATTAGTTATGTCTAGCACTGTCAATATTAAGCAAGACTCATAAACTTTACCTTGTCTAAATGAGAATTTGTGTATTGTGAAAAACAAAAAAGGAATATGACCAACTTACATGTTGTAGTGACTGCAGCCATTGTCCAGCACTGACCATACTTGACGCCTTTTCTCTTCTTGAGGAATTCTTCAAGGATGGAAGGACTTCCTGTCCAGGCATAGGGTGCCTCTGCATCGTCATATTTACCTGACCAACTGGCTTGGATGACTCCACCATTACTTTCAGTATAGTTGATCTGAGGAAAAAGTAGAGAATATTAATGATAGACTAAGCAAGCATTAACTTATTAGTCATAAAATATACAAACTTAATAGAGCAACAATTTTAGGATTAGGAGAAATTCATTGGCAGAAAGAAATTCTAGGATGCACCTGGAAATTTTGACCATAAATAATTTATTCATGACTAGTGCTACAGAAAAAAAGTCTAAATGTTTACTAAATGTTTACATCTTAAATTAAATTAAGCGATTTTAGAAAAAAATTGGAATCAAATTACAAATAGAAAGGTTATTTATAAAAAGGTGCCAATGTCCTAGAGATATTTCAAGTTAATAATTATAGACTTAAGCTCTTTGAGAGTTTAAAAAACAAAACAATGGCTTACTGCTCTGCATATAGTTCTGGTAACCAGAGCTGGGTTACCTCTAGCTCTGTCTGCTAACTCTGAGCGGTCAAGTATAGAAATAGCAGCAATAAGGCACACATATTCAAACTGTAATATAATTGGACCTAATTAGAAAGTGACTACTACTTAATTACATTTAATAACAGTACATTAATCATAGGTATGCTCTAAAGATACCAAAGGTTGGTCAGGGGATATAAACCCAATGTCTCAGTGATGTATACTGCATAATATATAGAACAATAAAAACAACATAAGATACAGAAATTTTACAAAGAAAATTAGATGAATTACAGAAATGGGAATCGAATGGGAGCATTTCTTTCCACAGAGAAATACCAGTTATTAAGACTAAAAAAAAAAATTATAAATAAATAAAAAGTACTTATTTATTCATGGTAAACCAGTCACACAGACTAAAAACTCAAAATATCTAGGTGTAATAATAAATGAAAAGTTATCACAGAATCACCCATATTGATGAACTTATTAAAAAATCAATCAAAACATTTGGGTTCATTAAAATCAAACAAGAACATAAAACTTAAATCTATTTAATTTAGGAAAATTTTAGAAATGCATCCTCTGTTTGGGACCCCTCAACTCAAGAAAACAAAGAGATTCTTAACAAATGAATATTCACATTTGATTAGAGTAGCACCTTTAGTAAAATCACTCAACATAAAGACACTTCAGGACAGAAGACTAACAAAGTAAAGTAGCTATAATACATAAAACACTTAACCATAATTAACAAATAGAAAAACAAAACCAAATGACTCAGAAAGACACAAAGATAGAGGCACATTTCTTATTCCATATGCTAGAGAATGGAATGGGTTCCCAGAATCAGCAGGGAAAACCAAACAACTTAGCAGAGTTTAATTAATTGATTAACATGCAATGCATGACTAGAGCAACACATGTAGTGCGTTGGACATAATTATCTTCTTTTTTGAAGTAACTTCTGTAATATATTAGATAAGATATGCATTATGACTGCTCTGTTAGCTGTATTGACAGATTTCAAGAAGTTATAGATCTAGAGAAATTATAATTTTGCATGACTGATTTAACACTCTAAAAAGTTAAAAAACATGTTATGCATTTAAAATTTATAAACTATATAGTCTATAATAGGACATGAATTGAACACTATAGACTTGAGGATGGACCTCTAATGAAATGGCCATAAACCACAAGAATAGAACCAGTTATATACACCCTACAAAACGTGTGCCCAAACTTTCAACCTTTTTCATCTGATAGTCATTTAAGACCTACATTTTCAACACACAAACATGCACTGAAAAACAAAACAACAAAAGTCAAGTGCTAAGTAACACAGAACTCTGAAAGACACAAAAATAAAGGCACATTCCTTGTCCCATATGCTAGGACAAATTTGTACAAATACTCCTTCTTCCCTAGTGCTATTAGAGCATGGAATGGGTTGCCTGAGCTAGCCAGAAAAACCAGTGACTTGGCAGAATTTAAGTCATTGGTTAATATGCATGACTAAATGCATGACGCGTAGGACGTAATCATCTTCTTTTTTGTAGTAATGTCTGTATTATATAAGATAAGATAAGATAACTGCAGTTATGAACTCTGGGTAAATTTTAAGTGGCCAGATAGCATCATGTCAAGGGAAAATTATTTTGGGCATTAATTCTGTATATTATAGACCAAAATAGACTAGATCCATTTGAAATTTTGTGCACACCTGGCCATAGTTCCATGGCCTGACAAAATATTTCTCCACAGCACCAAGCCAAATCCTGCCAGTCTCATTAAGTACAAACTCAGTTCTCTCAGGCTCACCAGGCAGGTACACTGTATCACCTGGAGATCAAAGAAACAGGGAGCTTTGAAATTTTGGTGAGGAAATAAAACTGACTTATTTCCTAAAGCCTATTTAACAGGGCAGTAAAAAAAAAACAACAACTAAAAATAAATGAAAATGTCCATGACATGCAAACAAAAGAAAAATTAAACTGCATCCCATTTTTTTCGGACACATTTTACAGTTGAACTATATCTGTGCTATTCTTACTTTCATATCATTTCTGAGAGAAACATTAATTCCACAGTATGTTGCCTTAATTAGTTCATTTCTGTGCTACATATTATATTTTATTTACTTCTTGCGTTCATGTCATTTCCTAGATCTATGCTATTTCTCATTCAATGACCAGTTCTTACTTATGTCTCATCTCTTCACTAAAGGTTCTTACATGTGTCTTATCTCTTTCCTAAAGGTTCTTACATGTGTCAAATCTCTTCCCTAAAGGTTCTTACATGTGTCTCATCTCTACCCTAAGGGTTCTTACATGTGTCTCATTCATCTCTTCCCTAAATTGTCTTACATGTGTCTCATCTCTCCCCTAAAGGTTCTTACACGTGTCTCATCTCTTCTCTAATGGTTATTACATGTGTCTCATCTCTTCCCTAAAGTTTCTTATATGTGTCACATGTCTTTCCTAAAGGTTCTTACATGTGTCTCATCTCTACACTAAAGGTTATTAGATGTGTCTCATCTCTTCTCTAATGGTTATTACATGTGTCTCATCTCTTCAATAAATTTTCTTACACGTGTCTCATTCATCTCTTCCCTAAAGTTTCTTACACATGTCTCATCTCTTCCCTAGTTCTTACATGTGTCTCATCTCTTCTCTAAAGGTTCTTACATGTGTCTCATCTCTTCCCTAAAGGTTCTTACATGTGTCTCATCTCTTCCTTAAAGGTTCTTACATGTGTCTCATCTCTTCCCTAAAGGTTCTTACATGTGTCTCATCTCTTCCTTAAAGTTTCTTACATGTGTCTCATCTCTTCCTTAAAGGTTCTTACATGTGTCTCATCTCTTCCCTAAAGGTTCTTAGATGTGTCTCATCTCTTCCCTAAAGCTTCTTAGATGTGTCTCATCTCTTCCCTAAAGTTTCTTACATGTGTCTCATCTCTTCCCTAAAGGTTCTTACATGTGTCTCATCTCTTCCCTAAAGGTTATTACGTGTCTTATCTCTTCCCTAAATTGTTTTAGATGTGTCTCATCTCTTCCCTTAAGTATCTTACATGTGTCTCATCTCTTCCCTAAAGGTTCTTACATGTGTCTCATCTCTTCCCTAAAGGTGATTACATGTGTCTCATCTCTTCCCTAAAGGTTATTAGATGTGTCTCATCTCTTCCCTAAAGTTTCTTACATGTGTCTCATTCATCTCTTCCCTAAAGGTTCTTACATGTGTCTCATCTCTTCCATAAGGGTTCTTACATGTGTCTCATCTCTTCCCTAAAATTCTTACATGTGTCTCATCTCTTCCCTAAAGTTTCTTACATGTGTCTCATTCATCTCTTCCCTATAGGTTCTTAGATGTGTCTCATCTCTTCCCTAAAGGTTCTTAGATGTGTCTCATCTCTTTCCTAAAGGTTCTTAGATGTGTCTCATCTCTTTCCTAAAGGTTCTTAGATGTGTCTCATCTCTTCCCTAAAGGTTATTACATGTGTCTCATCTCTTTCCTAAAGGTTCTTAGATGTGTCTCATCTCTTTCCTAAAGGTTCTTAGATGTGTCTCATCTCTTTCCTAAAGGTTCTTAGATGTGTCTCATCTCTTTCCTAAAGGTTCTTAGATGTGTCTCATCTCTTCCCTAAAAAAACATTTTCTTGATGAGTATATTTTCTTACCTGAGTGCCATGGGTTGAAGATCAAGAAAATATCATCAGGATGTTTGTGCCTCCATTTCTCAGCATCCTCCCCAGCGCGGTGTATGGAGTCTATGAATAACTCATATCTACCGACAATAGCATCACTGTCAGAACTGACCCGCAGTGACACAGACCTGAGACACAAGACAGCCACATAAGTCACAATGTACACATTAGTACTAGTCAGTCACATGCATGTTCTAAGAGGATCCCTCATCAAGGAACAAGCCTACTTATTGTCATTGTTAATAATGAGGTCTAATCAATTTCTGGCAGGGCTTCTTTGTTAACATCTATAAACATGACATGTGCCAAGTGTTTTGTGTCTATCTTGTACAACTTTTGAATAGCAGAATCTCCATTCAAAGTTACTTGTCTTAAGGAAATGAAGAGGCCCAATGGATGGCAGCCTAATTTCTCACACTACTTGTTTGCCCTTGAATTTTAACGTTTTCTCTATAATTAATTCTTTCTCAAGTCCTCAAGGTTATATAAAAAATCTTAGAATACTAAGTCTACTTCATTCTTGCAGACAAAAGCAAATTAAACATTCATAATTTATCTTGTTAAAAACCTATTTTGTTATGAGCTAATTAATTTGATCAGTGGCGTAGATAGGGTGGGGTATAAATTTGAAAATCCCCCCCAGGGCCTCCACTTGAGGAGGGCCCCCCAGATGAATGTCAGAATTTTATTTACATGAAGTCGAATGTCAAAATGCAGGGGGCCTAAAGAAGTCAAGTGCGCTCCTGGCATTGTATTTGATGAAGGAAAATTAAATTCTGTATCATCAATGTTTCATCTCTAAGCCACTCTTGCTGTCAAGTCTCTGTGTCTCACACTCTCAGTCTCTGTTTATTTCTTGCAATCTCATTTTTCTCTTTGACTCTGTTGGGGATTTTCACGGGAACATTTCGATTCTAAACAATGTGAAGGACACTATATTAAAATAGTCTCTGCCTCCTAAATAATGTAAATTAGTTTGTGTTGTAAGAAAAAGTGCATAGACATTTAATTGTGTACTAGCCTAAATCTACTTTACAATACTCAGTACTGCAAAGTGTAGTTGTATCTCGTATACGTTCTACATTAGCCAGTTAATCAACCCTTCCTGTTTTCTCTACACCGGATGCTCCAAGCAGCAAGTTATTTCTAATTATCTGCTATAGATCAAATCTCCAAATCTTTTTTTTTCTCTCTCTCTCTCTAATGTGATAGATCTACTTACTTGTCTTTGGCACTGACTATTTGAAATCCCCAGACACCATCCTGAACTTTGTCGACCTGGTTGACAGCTACAACACTTCCGCGACTCTGGGTAGGTCTGCTTCCTAAAAAAGGGGAGAGGTCAAGGTCATTACCTATGTGCATATAATTCAGTAAATTAAGTTACAAGAACAATACATGGTGGTAGAAGTCCAATACATGGTGGTAGAAATACAATACATGATGGTAGAAGTACAATACATGGTGGTAGAAATAAAATACATGGTGGTAGAAGTACAATACATGGAGGTAGAAATACAATACATGGTGGTAGAAATACAATACATGATGGTAGAATTCCAATACATGGTGGTAGAAATACAATACATGGTGGTAGAAATACAATACATGGTGGTAGAAGTACAATACATGGTGGTAGAAATACAATACATGGTGGTAGAAGTACAATACATGGTGGTAGAAATACAATACATGGTGGTAGAAGTACAATAAATGGTGATAGAAGTACAATACATGGAGGTAGAAATACAATACATGGTGGTAGAAATACAATACATGGTGGTAAAGTACAATACATGGTGGTAGAAGTACAATACATGGTGGTAGAAATACAATACATGGTGGTAGAAATACAATACATGATGGTAGAAGTCCAATACATGGTGGTAGAAATACAATACATGGTGGTAGAAGTACAAAACATGGTGGTAGAAATACAATACATGGTGGTAGAAGTACAATACATGGTGATAGAAGTACAATACATGGTGATAGAAGTACAATACATGGTGATAGAAATACAATACATGGTGGTAGAAGTACAATACATGGTGATAGAAATACAATACATGGTGGTAGAAGTTCAATACATGGTGATAGAAATACAATACATGGTGGTAGAAGTCTAATACATGGTGGTAGAAATACAATACATGGTGATAGAAATACAATACATGGTGATAGAAATCCAATACATGGTGGCAGAAATACAATACATGGTGGTAGAAGTACAATACATGGTGATAGAAATACAATACATGGTGGTAGAAATACAATACATGGTGGTAAAAATACAATACATGGTGGTAGAAATACAATACATGGTGATGGAAATCCAATACATGGTGGTAGAAATACAATACATGGTGGTAAAAATACAATACATAGTGGTAGAAATACAAGACGTGGTGGTAGAAGTACAATACATGGAGGTAGAAGTACAATACATGGTGGTAGAAATACAATACATGGTGGTAGAAATACAATACATGATGGTAGAAGTCCAATACATGGTGGTAGAAATACAATACATGGTGGTAGAATTACAATACATGGTGATAGAAGTACAATACATGGTGATAGAAGTACAATACATGGTGATAGAAATACAATACATGGTGGTAGAAGTACAATACATGGTGATAGAAATACAATACATGGTGGTAGAAGTCCAATACATGGTGGTAGAAGTACAATACATGGTGGTAGAAGTACAATACATGGTGGTAGAAGTACAATACATGGTATTAGAAGTACAATACATGGTGGTAGAAATACAAGACGTGGTGGTAGAAGTACAATACATGGAGGTAGAAGTACAATACATGGTGGTAGAAATACAATACATGGAGGTAGAAATACAATACATGGTGGTAGAAATACAATACATGGTGGTAGAAGTACAATACATGGAGGTAGAAGTACAATACATGATGGTAGAAATACAATACATGGTGATAGAAATACAATACACTGTGGTAGAAATACAATACACTGTGGTAGAAATACAATACATGGAGGTAGAAATACAATACATGGAGGTAGAAGTCCAATACATGGTGGTACAAATACAATACATGGTGGTAGAAATACAATACATGGTGGTAGAAATACAATACATGGTGGTAAAAATACAATACATGGTGGTAGAAATACAAGACGTGGTGGTAGAAGTACAATACATGGAGGTAGAAGTACAATACATGGTGGTAGAAATACAATACATGGTGGTAGAAATACAATACATGATGGTAGAAGTCCAATACATGGTGGTAGAAATACAATACATGGTGGTAGAATTACAATACATGGTGATAGATGTACAATACATGGTGATAGAAATACAATACATGGTGGTAGAAGTCCAATACATGGTGGTAGAAGTACAATACATGGTGGTAGAAGTACAATACATGGTGGTAGAAATACAATACATGGTATTAGAAGTACAATACATGGTGGTAGAAATACAAGACGTGGTGGTAGAAGTACAATACATGGAGGTAGAAGTACAATACATGGTGGTAGAAATACAATACATGGAGGTAGAAATACAATACATGGTGGTAGAAATACAATACATGGTGGTAGAAGTACAATACATGGAGGTAGAAGTACAATACATGATGGTAGAAATACAATACATGGTGATAGAAATACAATACACTGTGGTAGAAATACAATACACTGTGGTAGAAATACAATACATGGAGGTAGAAATACAATACATGGAGGTAGAAGTCCAATACATGGTGGTACAAATACAATACATGGTGGTAGAAATACAATACATGGTGGTAGAAATACAATACATGGAGGTAGAAATACAATACATGGTGGTAGAAATACATTACATGGTGGTAGAAATACAATACACGGAGGTAGAAATACAATACATGGAGGTAGAAGTACAATACATGGTGGTAGAAGTACAATACATGGTGGTAGAAGTACAATACATGGTGGTAGAAGTACAATACATGGTATTAGAAGTACAATACATGGTGATAGAAGTACAATACATGGCGGTAGAAGTACACTATGTGTTCACTGAAGGGTCGCAGTAATTTTTGTGTTTGATTGAAAGTGTCAATACGGAGTGTCACAATAAACCACTTATTTATTTCTGGCTTGAGTGCCGGTGCGAACATGAAGACACTGAAATTCCTCGATTGTAACAGACGCATTAATTCAAAGACAATGAATACTTTGAACAATAGTTTCTTAATATACAATTATTCTATTACTAATTACTTTTGTTTGTTTGTTTGGTAAAAGGTTTTACATGTTTCGGATGTTTCTTTAGAGTTGAAGATAATTTACTTCCTAGTCCAAACCTCCCGCAGGACGACGGGCATGGGAGCGGGCAGGGTTTGAACCTGGGACTATCGATAAAAAAAATAAGAACGGCAGCCACCCATTGCAAAGACATACACATCTTTAAATTCTTCTTTCTTAATTTCGACGCTATTTTTTTTTTTTAGTTTTAGAACAATGAAAATAAAATATTTGTTGAAGAGACTCACTGAAAGAGTCGATTGCTGTATGCAAGGCCAATGGGAAGTTGTAGAAATAAATGAGAAGTAGGTCGAGATTTAGGCTAAGCGCACTTATTCATATAAAACTGACACACGTAGCGGGTAAAGAGCTTGTAGAAGCGACAGAAGCAGGCCTACATGGAGTACTAAAGAAAGTAGATACACTGACATACAGTACATTTCAAGGACAAGAAAAATGTTATGTTTATTTTAGGTTTAGGACGTTTATTACAAGATTACATCCTAGACCGGGGGGGGGGGCAAGGTTCGAACTATTGGCAATTGGGACTGGAGTCCAGAGCGCATTCCACATGACCAGGGCGAAATATCTTGTTTCAATTAAAACTTAAAGAATAGAATAGCCAAGACAAAATTTACGAGATTCATGAAGACATCTCTTAGGCCGATCTTTAATATCAAAATATTAGTCAATCACGCTCAATATTCATGTGCTATACAAAGTCAATCTTTGTCAAACTTATGTAGCGAATAGGGCTAGCACTGCGCTGAGTAAGGATACAGAAAATACGAAACGAAGCGAAGTCGAAACTGGCATGGTGTCAAATGCAATGTTCTAGCTACAACTGCTCCCCCTTTCCCAGCCGCCTTGCTATAATAAACAATGAAAAAGGTCACGAGTTTCTGGTTTGATTTTTCCTTCTCCTCGGTTCAAGACTTGTAACTTGCTTACTAGCCTTGGCCAGATGCTAGATTCAAGTCAACAAATGTCTCCTAGTGGTGGTACGTAAAGAACTGTTTACTTTGACTAGAAGTGCGGTGTGACAGGGAACAGAGAAAGATCAATATATTCAGCTGGCCTTTCATTACCGGATAGTAATTCTAAGTGACATGTCATTCTAAAAGCACTGCTAATTTTTTACAAAACTTTTAGAACTTCACTACGTCTGTCTGGGAAGATTCTTTACAGGGCCGCCGCTACCTATTGTGCAATGTTTGCCGACTTTAGGGGGCGGCCAAATCATTATTCCAAGGTTATTTTAATAAATGTAGTTAAATAAAAAAATTGCTTAAATATTTTATATAAATTCCAATAATTGAATTATCCTTTAAAAATATAAACGACATTCGTAAATAAGAAACTTTTTTGGAACTAGAACAAAAAAAAATAGAACAGCCTACGAGGGATTCCCAAGGGTTTTTCAATAGCTTCTTATTGTTTCTGGCCTTGAATATTCGCGGGTTTGTAATATTTGTTTTGAGTCGAATAGCCCGCACTGTAAGTAGATATATTACCGGTAATTACAAAGTCAATTTTAAAAACATTTTCACTGGGGGTTGGGGCCCTAGTTCCTCTCATGTGGTGGGCGAGGGCGCAACGTCCTGTCAAAAAGAGGTGATATGGAGTGTGTGTGTTTCCTAAGAGGCAGTTAGAAGAGATTAAGCGATTGATTGGTGGTTATGCAATGACAATGATGAAGTTAGCGAACCTAGTACAAATGTGAGACGATCTTAAGATTTTATTTTGTTGTGAGCTAGATTTTGTTTAAATATCAGTTTATTTCATTACTATTACATCTATATTTCATCTCAAGTTAAATCGTGAATAATAACAATTATATTGAGTTTTTTGTTCTCAAAGAATTAGTTCAAGTTATTGAAAGTTAATTTATTTTTAAAAATATTTATAACGCCTACATCGGCTCATTTGTACTAGCTATTTGAAGCTACAAACCAATAACCGACTAACAACAGGTGGTGGGGGCGGCTAAAAATATTTAGAACCCTTGCCGACTTAAGCGAAACCTTTCGTCATTCAATTCTAATTATTTACTTTGTATTAAACTCAAAAAAATATTCAGCTCTGAGTTGCTTCATTAGTTGAATACATTTCTAGGCAACTCTGAATCCATGTATGTCAGATGAATGTGGATACAATTCAAATCTCTTCAAAAGACAGTCGTGATAATTATCATGAAAGTGTATAGAAAGTTGACAAAGTTCCCCCGTTAATGGCTTTTGTATTTCGAGCTTTTTTTTCTTTCTTTGCTTTAACTTACAATAACAACCAAGTGAACATGTCCACTTCCATACAATAAGAACCAAGTGAACATGTCCACTTCCATACAATATAATTTTTTTGAGCTGTCAAAGTTATCGATATATTGCATAAGTAGATCATGACCATTTTCATTGTACTATAGGCCTACCTGTTGCAGCTCATTAATTACAATCGTCGCAAATACAGGAGCATACGCGAATAGTCAGAACGAGATCCTTTTTAATGTTTATCACAAAGAACCAAAATGTCAGATTTCTGAAGGCAGGTAAATCTGAACTTGTTTATAGTGCATGGCTCATATTTGTACTTGAGGGATACAACAACGATACGAATATGAAAGGAAACAATGGAATGGTCTGCAAAAAATGGATTTAAATTAAAGGTCTTTTTGAAACAGTGTCCAGCTCAGTCTTAATGGAATTTTATCTGAAAAAAAAAGGGGGGGGGGTGGGCGGCATTTTAAGTTTCGCACGTAGGCGGACACAACCCTCGCGACGGCCCTGATTCTTTATATATTATTTTACTCCCATGTAACATTCTAAGATCAATTTTTTTTTCACATTTATTCATAGTCAAATACGATTCATGAATCAATCAAAAATCAATAAGATAAGCAATTTGTGATAATTAATTAATTTTTTTTAGGCTATATAGAAAAAGGAAGAGGAGATAATTCTTGGTTAAAGAGATATGTCAGTTATTGTGCGAGATTTCCCTTTTGAAGCTATGTATTTTAAAAAGTATTTTTTTAAATGCGTGTTTGACTTAAGTGTGGTCAACAAACATATTTATTTTTATTTTTTGACCATGTTTCAGATATTCTTTCAGAATTGAAGATTATTACATCCTTGCCCAAACTTCACACAAGACTGAGGGGATAGCCGAGTTCGAACCCGGGACAACTGAGGCAAGCGCATATCACACAACCAGGCCAAAGCCTATTCCAAGAGATATAATTACAACGGCTAATGCTTACACAATAAACACACGAGACACAAGCAAAGCGACACTTAGAGACAACCCTACCAAGACACGCGTAGAGATGACAACAATGATACAGTTAGGATAAGTTCCAAGTTTAGTATCATGGGATAAGTCTAATGCTAGTGTGTTGGAATAGATTCAGTTGATCTAAATATGTTGTAACGCATGCAGCTCAACGAAAGAGAATAAGAGAGAATGAAGATGTTTTATTTCAGTAAAAATGATCAATGATTAAAGTGACGACAAGTGGGTTGAGATTCAGTTCATTGGGACAGATCTATTTTCAATTATTTTGTGCTTAGTTAACCTTAGCAATCTGTAGGAGCGGAGACGGTTGGCATCCTTTGGGATAACATTTGCCTTTGAATATTTGTTTTGTGATCTTGCCTGATAGATAATTGAATGAGTTTTATGCTAATGAACAGGTAGAGTTAAAAATATATAAAAGAGAGTTTGGCTAGAGTTCGTTAGCTGGAGAGAGAAAGAGAGAGGGAGGGAAAGAAAGAGGGAGGGAAAGAGAGACAGAGAGGGAAAGAGAGACAGAGAGGGAAAGAGAGACAGAGAGGGTTAAAGAGAGAGAGAGAGAGAGAGAGAGAGAGAGGGAAAGAGAGAGAGAGAGGGATGTGATGATGAAGTACCTATTATAGAAATGTTCTGGTCATAATTAACGTCGAATGTGTGACCAAATTCACATTTAAACACATAGAGTCTGGTCAGAAATAACTTAAAACCTTGGTCATCGCCCGAAATAAGAATTAGACACTGTCATTGGTCACTCACCTGTGACAAACTTGAGTGTTATACTGTCACTGGCTTTGACGAATTCCCGCTGGAACTCTATGTGAAGGTCAAAGATCTGACCTCTCCTCAGAATCAGGTTTGGCACCTCATATTCAGCAGTATGATGAGCTAGACGGTTGCCATGACGACAAAGGTCAACACTCACAGGCTTCAAATGACCTTCTGCAAAAGAAATAAAAATTGATTCAGCTAGTAAATTCTTCATGTGGTCAAAAAAAACAAACAACAACCATGGGCGGACACATTCTCTGAAACGGTTTTATCGATTTTTCTAGTAATTTGACAGTTAATGTGTATCTTTAGGAAAAGAATTATTAGCTAATAATTTATTTTTAGGGCGGTGATGGGGAAAGCTAGAAATGTGAAGCTATAATTCTTAGGCCAGAAGTTTGTGTTTTGTGTGGGAGCTGGATGTAAGGGCCGTTGTAATTTAACGTAACAAACTATAAATCATGGGCCAAAATTATGAGAGTTAAACTGAGAGGGGGGGATGTTTCGGCCAAACTATTAAGTGAGTGTTGGATGCGCAGGATGCACTATTAAAATAAGGCTAATGCTCAAAGCCATCAAAGAGCCGTTAAAAATATTTCGATAAAGAGCTGAACATTCGATGGATGCTCAGAGAATGTCTATAGAACTAAAGAGATGTGGGGATTATAAGTGACACCGATAATAGAATTCACGGGTAATAAATTATATGCTGGGGAGGGGCTATAAAGCTGGCTTTGCCAATTAGATATACCAAATGATAAAATTCAAGTTTTTAATGAGGGCAGGCGCGGAATGAAAAGAGTGGAGAGGGCGAGCATGTGAAATGGAATTGTTAGGTCCGAAGTAGGTGTGTTTGGGAGGGCGCGGGCCTAGTACGTACAAGGAGAGACTGGCCAGAATGGGTATTGCTAAAAGCGTAAAGTTGTATTAAAAGTGTAAAACAACTAAAGAGGTACGGCCAAATTATTATGTGAGCATTACGATTTGCAGGATGTAAAAATTAAAAAATATGAAAGAGCCTATCAAATATTTCAAATAAAATCTAAAAAGCAGAAGAATAGTCAGATGGTGTGAAGAAGACGATTTGTTAAGGTACAGAGAGTTGGGCTGGGAAAGATATTCGAATGTATGTGAAAATAAACGATATGTAGCTTGGGATCCAATCAACGACGGGCTTAGCTGGTTGGTAATGCTAGTACATGTGTATTAATACTGTGATGGTCCTTTATTACATTTTTATTCATCATCATCAAACTCCATTAGAGTGAGGGCTTGAGAGGCTCAAATCCTCTCTTGCAAAAGCCGTGGACAGAAACCCTGCTGTCTTGCGTAGTGCATAGATGTCGCCATACAGGTCGAGAATTTTGGGTTTCCCAGACCTGTCGAGACGGAGATCAGCAAGTCTGGGGCAGTCAAACAGAATATGAGGCACGGTTTCCTCTTCTTCCCCGCAGCGGGGGCACCGTAAATCAAAATTTGGCCATAGCCGCGAGAAATATGAGCCAACAGGACAGTAGCCTGTCCTGCACTGTGCTATAATAGCTTGCTCAGGCCTGGACAGCCTCCACCACGGGGAAGTGCGGTCAGGGCGCCTCATGCGCTCCCAGACTCCACGGGCTTTTTGGGACTTGTCCCAGCATATTTTTATATTTTATATTTTTATTAGAAAGGTAGCATCGGCTCCAATGAAGATGTACTAGGATATAGGTCAGTGATTATAACCGAAAGGCAATGACTTGGATATAGGTCTGCGATTATTACCGAAAGACAATAAGTAGGACATAGGTCAGTGATTATAACCAAAAGACAATAAGTAGGATATAGGTCTGTGATTATAACTGAAAGGCATTGACTAGGATATAGGTCTGTGATATAAACGAAAGGCAATGACTTAGATATAGGTCTGTGATATAAACGAAAGGCAATGACTTGGATATAGGTCTGTGATTGTAACTGAAAGGCAATGACTTAGATATATGTCTGTGATTATAAACGAAAGGCAATGACTTGGATATAGGTCTGTGATTATAACTGAAAGGCAATGACTTAGATATAGGTCTGTGATATAAACGAAAGGCAATGACTTAGATATAGGTCTGTGATTATAAACGAAAGGCAATGACTTGGATATAGGTCTGTGATTATAACTGAAAGGCAATGACTTGGATACAGGTCTGTGATATAAACGAAAGGCAATGACTTAGATATAGGTCTGTGATTATAAACGAAAGGCAATGACTTGGATATAGGTCGGTGATTGTAACTGAAAGGCAATGACTTAGATATATGTCTGTGATTATAAACGAAAGGCAATGACTTAGATATAGGTCTGTGATTATAACTGAAAGGCAATGACTTGGATATAGGTCTGTGATATAAACGAAAGGCAATGACTTAGATATAGTTCTGTGATTATAAACGAAAGGCAATGACTTGGATATAGGTCTGTGATTATAACTGAAAGGCAATGACTTGGATATAGGTCTGTGATATAAACAAAAGGCAATGACTAGGATATAGGTCTGTGATTATAAACGAAAAACAATGATGTTAGGTGTTTACTTCTGGGACTAACAATCAAAAAAATGTTTTTCAATTAACTATTTTATTTACCTATGTTAGAAGTAAACAAGACTGCGATGATATTTGTGATATTCTTCTAATAAGCAGCAGATCTAGATCTAATTTTTTTTTCAAGTTCAAGGACATCAGGTGTTAATGGGCGAATGCAATCACTCCTAAGATACGGTCTGCCCGTGAGGAAACTAAATGTGATCCAGGTAAACTTTAAGACACCTTAATTTAAAACTGTAGACGTGAGGAGGGTGAAGAATCAGGTGAAGGTGTGTTGTAAATATTCAGTGGAGATGAAACTTGAAGTTAAAGTGACTCTAATCAGGTGTGAGAATCCGGGCCTAGAATAACGTTCTCAAATGGAGTCCAATAAACTACAACTAACAACGTACTCGCCCTGTGTGTCTATAGCACCGGAATCGTAATACATAGGAGTTCAAATATGAGGTTTGAACATTCGTTGATTTAATGGTTATATATATATATATATAATTTATAATTTCAACAATTATAACCAAGTATTCTTTCATTAAGATCTAGCGATGACCCAGACAAGGATAAATCTGCCACGGTTGACACACTTGAATTTAAAAAAATCTGGTTTGTAGTGAAGTTAAACTTTATTTTTAGTCTATTCTCGTTTTGAAAGAGTCACAGGGTGTCAAATTAATTATTGCGTTTATTATGTTTCTCAAAAGAAGTGACTTTTTAGAACTTTTTATTTATCATTCGTACATAACAAAAAACTTTGTAACTTTATGTCCGAGATTTTTTTCCCCAATAGATTTTAGTGGGGGAAAAATCTTTTTATTGGGTAATGTTATTCTATTTATTTTTATCTAGATGGGAAGTGACGTCAATTACATCAAACTGGTAGCAGAATTTAAATGAGAAAATACCTTATTATAATTGTTTTAAATATTTATTTTTTTAAAATGGCGGCCACTGAACAGATAATCAAGTTCTATTGGAAGATGTGTTTTATTACATAAAGGTACAAGCCCTTTCTTCAATGGCGAAGTATGTGTCAATATTTCAGACAAAGAAGGTATTGCACTGAAGCTGTGATGATTATGTTAAATTCACTTGAGTTCTCACAAACATCACAACAAAACATTTGATCAGCTTCTAAATGTAAATCTAGTCGAGTGGTTTCTACTTACTAGTCGAATAGAGTTTGATGACATAGAGTAGAGACTTTATTTCTCTTTCACGTTTCTACCAAGCATGCACACTTACGTTGTAATTAAACAAAACTCCACACTTCAAACGTTATGAATTTATTTAGATGACGTGAAAAAAAGGAAATAGTATTGGGGATAAATGTATAGTATTAACAAACGACTTTAATTCAACATTTCACACATTGCCCAACGCAGTTCTAGTCTAGAGGCATTCTAGACAAAGTAGGAGGTGAAAATAAACTATGGCTTTCATATTGCGCTATCAGAGAGCTATGGTTTAATCTCGTTTGTGGACCAGGGGGGGGGGGAGGGGGTATCGAGGAGATTTTTTACCGTGCTGCCTTTAGGCGCTCAGTAAACACAACTCTGCCCGAGTCGGTAGGGTAGCCAAGCCAAGTTCAAGCGCATTGAGCCTCTCGATATATATATATGTGTGTGTGTGTGTGTGTGTGTGATAGAAGAGCGAGTACAGTCTGAAGTGGCCCTTATTTTGATATCGACATGTTATTAAATGCTCTGCTTAGACTCTGCTGAAATGTCAAGTGTTTACATCAACATTTCAAATGAAACTTTCAATCTGTCAATAGTTTTGAAAGTTCTTTCAGATCTGTCATTGAGTCAAGGTCATCTTGACATTGAGAACTCGTCTAAACACATCTTATCGTGCGATGATAAATTGACTGTTGAACTCTCGTGCGATGCTGAGAAAAAGAGAACAACGCTGGCAGAAGAAAGACGTCAGAGAAGAAAAGCAAGTCCCACGACACTAGCTCCAGCTGGAATAACCTGCCCAGTGTGCGGCCGAACATTCCGGGCTCACATAGGTCTCACCAGCCACACGAGGAGGCATAAAACCCCAGTGCAAATCCTTTAGCCCACTGGATGATAAAATTGGTCATTATCGAACCACGATGGATGAACTATACATACACCCTTTCATTAGCGTACTATTTGTTTCTCATTAGTTTACCATTGTCAGCTGTCTCTTGTTTGCTTTTCAACCAAGTGTATATCATCAGAGCGACAGAAACAGGCATCCAAGTTGAACTATGCACACTAATTCAACTGCTAGTGAAGACTCACATGTAAGGTTGTACATTAGCCAGAGCGAAAGAAATAAAGTAAAAGTTGGCAGAAGTCGAAAATTGCATCTGAAGAATTTGTCAGATCCGACAGTCTTCTTTAGTGGCGCTGATATTTGACCAAGAATGTGTCAGATCCGACAGTCTTCTTCAGTGACACTGATATTTGGCCAAGAATTTGTCAAATCCGACAGTCTTCTTTAGTTTAAAATTTAAAACACTTGAATCTCTGTGGAACTTTGAAGTGAGATAAAGAACAAATCATCACAGATTCACTTATGCCGCAAACTTGAGGACGACTCTCAAAAGAAAAGTATGATGAACTAGAGATAGTCTATCGACACATTGAGCCAATCTGAAATAGTTGTACCTGACTCGAGATAACGCCAAGGTGCAATAGATATTAAACTCATTTCCTCTTCAGACCTAAACAATGTTTTCAATTTAAGGGTATGCCTGAAAAGCTAAACGTGACATTGTTTTATATTATAAATATTAAATTTAAAGTTGTTTTGTTTCGTTTTTTTTTTCATTTTAATTTCAAAATGATGGTAAAAAGTCATCATAGGAGAAAGAGATAGACAGAGACAGAAAGAGAGAGAGACAGAAAGAGAGAGAGACAGAAAGAGAGAGAGACAGAAAGAGAGAGAGACAGAAAGAGAGAGAGACAGAAAGAGAGAGCGACAGAAAGAGAGAGAGAGACAGAAAGAGAGAGAGACAGAAAGAGAGAGAGACAGAAAGAGAGAGAGACAGAAAGAGAGAGAGACAGAAAGAGAGAGAGACAGAAAGAGAGAGAGACAGAAAGAGAGAGAGACAGAAAGAGAGAGAGACAGAAAGCCAATGAGAATAGACATAGACACTCAAGAAGACAGACACAAATGTAAAGAAAGAGAGAGAGACAGAAAGCCAATGAGAATAGACATAGACACTCAAGAAGACAGACACAAATGTAAAGAAAGAGAGAGAGACAGAAAGCCAATGAGAATAGACATAGACACTCAAGAAGACAGACACAAATGTAAAGAAAGAGAGAGAGACAGAAAGCCAATGAGAATAGACATAGACACTCAAGAAGACAGACACAAATGTAAAGAAAGAGAGAGAGACAGAAAGCCAATGAGAATAGACATAGACACTCAAGAAGACAGACACAAATGTAAAGAAAGAGAGAGAGACAGAAAGCCAATGAGAATAGACATAGACACTCAAGAAGACAGACACAAATGTAAAGAAAGAGAGGGAGACAGAAAGCCAATGAAAATAGACATAGACACTCAAGAAGACAGACACAAATGTAAAGAAAGAGAGAGAGACAGAAAGCCAATGAGAATAGACATAGACACTCAAGAAGACAGACACAAATGTAAAGAAAGAGAAAGAGACAGAAAGCCAATGAAAATAGACATAGACACTCAAGAAGACAGACACAAATGTAAAGAAAGAGAGAGAGACAGAAAGCCAATGAGAATAGACATAGACACTCAAGAAGACAGACACAAATGTAAAGAAAGAGAGAGAGACAGAAAGCCAATGAGAATAGACATAGACACTCAAGAAGACAGACACAAATGTAAAGAAAGAGAAAGAGACAGAAAGCCAATGAAAATAGACATAGACACTCAAGAAGACAGACACAAATGTAAAGAAAGAGAAAGAGACAGAAAGCCAATGAGAATAGACATAGACACTCAAGAAGACAGACACAAATGTAAAGAAAGAGAAAGAGACAGACAGACAAGTAAAGAAAGAGACGGATACAAACTTTGGACTGAAACCCAACCATTTCGTAACATCACAAGTTTCGTTTCATTTGACCAGCTGGACCAAAAGGATAGTTGCCCGACGTGGTTTAATTGAAACATCGAAATGAATTGTACCTAAAAGTAGATGTTGCCCCCTCGGCAGCTAGGACTTCATTTTGACACCCCCCCCCCCCCAGATCTAGTTTCTTTTGTTTAAGTGTTACACATTCTTGAAAAGATTGCATAATGTCTCTAACTTGGTGCTACAGCATATTGTAAATCGCTTTCCTGGCAACTGCGTCATGTACCAATATATTTTATTTCTACTTACTCCTGAAAAAAAAAACTGGCAAAGGTAAATCTTAATGTAAAAAAATGTATTAGACTTTCTCTCTATCTCTCTCTCTCTCTAATTAGTGAAACGTGTAGGCTCACCTTCCTTGTCTCTCTTGAAGCCAGTTAGCTGTGTTTCTCTCTCTGTTGAAAACGGGTTCTCTTCGCATGTCTGACGCCTTCCTGTCAAGTCGTTGCCTAGCAACAGCGACTTCACGTTTCCATAGTAACTGGCAAACTTTTCCGAGATAGTCGCCCTGAAGGACAAACACATTTTTAAAATACAGACATGTGCATTAATGTCATACAACATGGAAGGGGACATTTTGTGTGTGTGTGACTGAAACATTAGAGAAGTGAGTGAGAGGGATTCTGTAGTCCTGTAAAAGCTAAATTTAAATTGTAGCAAGCAAAATATGACAAATACTTTTTTTTTTTAAACACATATAGAGTGAAATTGCATCAATTATTTTGAATCATTCATATGATAAACTTTTAATAGATCTAGACCAGCGATGCCCAAACTACGGCTCGCGGGCCAGATCCGGCCCGCGACGTGCTTCTATCCGGCCCGCCAAAACATTGAAACAAAATGTAAAAATAAAAATGAAGAAAACTAAAATGTTGAAAAATATTCTCTTTAAGTTAGGATTCTTACTCATTCTTTGATGAATGTTTGTTATTCTAAAATTCATTGTCAATATTTTTGTTTATTGTAAGAACAAAAGTGTTTTTTCTCACTGGCGATAAAACTCGACAGCTATTTTTGTTTCTTAAAAAAATTCCGCTACTGTCTTGAGCTAGCCGTGTCCTTGACACCTTGTGTGTGCAACACAGAGAACATCATTGATGTATTATTTTTGGTCCTGCTTTTTTGATATCAAAGTAATTGGTACCGTCAGTGTTAAATGTTTGTGATTGAATAAAGTGGGAGAGTCTAAGAAACGAAAAGTGGACTCTGAATGTAGAAACTTTCAGGAAAAGTGGCACAGATCTTTACTTTTTGTGGAATAGGATATAAAGCCAAACATATAAACACATATGGTGGCATTCTTGGTTTGAGCCGCGAAGACAAGATTGCCAAGTTACGACTAGAGAATGGGCGATTGACAAGAATATTTAACAAAAAGAGACAAGAAAATTAGTCGGTTATAAGGGCCAGCTACAGAGTTGCTCACATCTTAAGTAGAGCAATGAAGTCTTTTTCCGATGGCGAAAGTGTAAAACAATTGTTGCTAGCAGTGATAGAAGAAATGTGTCCTGAAAAAAGAATGCAGTAGAAGTTGTTAGCCTTTCTCGCATGACAATTACAAGGCGAGTGAAAGATAGGGGTGAAAATCTCCGTTCACAATTAAAAGACAGAGCAGCAGAATCCGAAATGTTTTCTATTGTTGCTGACGAGTCCACTGACATAACTAAATAATACCGCCAAACTCTTGGTATTTATTCGCGGTACAAACATCGATATAACAGAAGAGTTAGAAGCTATGAGGAGCATGCATGGGACTACAACTGGAGAAGGTCTGTTCAAAGAAGTGTCAACCATCATAGAGGAGCTTGCTCTTCATTGGAATAAATTAGTTGGAGTGACTACTGATGGAGCTAGAAATATGGTTGGATGTCACAGCGGACTGACTGCAAGAGTTCTTAGAAAAGTTGTTGTCAAAGGGAACTGAACCCCTGCGGCTTCACTGTATCATTCACCAACAAAATTTCTGTGGAAAGGTTTTGACTCTGGATCATGTGATGATGATTGTGCTCAACACTGTACATTTCATCAAATCACAGAACGTTGAATCACAGAACTTTCAAAGATTTTCTGATAGAAATAGAGTCCGAATATGAAGACGTTCTATTTCCCAGTAAAGTGCTGGGCTGGTTAAGTCGAGGAAACTTATTCAAACGTTTTTTAGTTGAGACACGAAGTTAAAATATTTATGACGGAAAAATCAAAACAAGTGCCACAACTGAACGACCCCATCATGGTTGTGGGATTTGGCTATTTTATGCGACATACATCACATCTAAATGACACTAAACTAAAAGGGAAAGACAAACTGATTTCGCATGTGTATGCAGACATATGTGCTTTCCAAACAAATTTGCAACTTTTCATTCAACAGACGGAAAAGGTGCATCTTGTCCACTTTCCAACCTGTACCACTCTACAAAATGATAAGCAGCTAAATACGTCTTTCCCCCCAAAAAAAAACAATGATGCAACTTCTGAAATGAATAATTTTAGTGAAATATTTGTGGATTTTCAGAATTTTAAAAATTAAATCCTTCTTTTTGAAAATCCGTTTGCTGCCGATGTTTCAAGTGCTCCGACAGATCTGCAACTGGAACTGATTGACTTACAAAGCCAGACATTTCTGCTTGACAAATTTCAAGTGATGCAGACTATTGACTTCTACTCCATGTTACCCGCAGAAGCGTATCCAAATCTTCGAAAAAGTTCTAAGGATGATCACAATGTTTTCAAGCACTTATTTGTGTGAACAAACTTCTTCAATGATGAAACGGGCGAAAACCAAGTTACGTAATGGCCTCACGGATGAACATCTAGATTCAGTGCACGGACTTTGTGTTTCATCTATGCAGCCAGATATTCAGAAGATGGTTTTGGATCGACTTCATGCATCACATTAATTTATGTAAGTAGGTCTTATATGGCCCACGACACGAATGCCGAAAATTAAAATGGCCCGCAGACCAAATAAGGTTGGGCATCACTGATCTAGACTATTCTCTACTAGCTGAACTAATAAATTTGTGGATTGGAAATATTTGTACTAATTGTTTTTGTTTAGCGTTACTTTCAGGGTTATAGCGGCTGGGGCTCAGTGTGCCTGCTCAGTGTGTGCCTGCTCAGTGTGTTCCTGCTCAGTGTGCGTGCTCTGGTCCAATCCCTTGTGTGGATAGTTGGGAGGGGGGGGTAGTTGGTAAAAGGTTTCCTTGATGCCTTCTCAAAATCAATTTTTTATAAAGTTTCCCGAGTCTTAACTCAAACTTAACGATGGAAGGCTGACTTGTTGCCACTGAGCTATTAAAGTGCTTATAAAAAATGTTTTAATAGTTTATTGTTAGTTTTAAAACTTTAGCAAAAGATCTAATATTTCTGGAGAAGGTATATGTCCCTATACCTTGGTAGATTTCGTATTTAAAATATAATCAATTTAAACTAACTGATTAACATGGTGGTTAATGTTGTGATTGATTTATGTGTTGTCTTCGGCAATGTTGAATTGAGAGCAAAGTTTCCACTTGATCTGAGACTGGGAAGTGGGAGAAATCACGTGCCACATATTCCCCCCCCCCCCAGACCAACAGATGGAGGGAGTTGATAGAAGCTTTGGAACAAGACAGTCATGACTTTTAACAATCATTGTTGCAATTCACAACGAAATGTTATCTTCCCTTTCTTTAAATAACTTTACATTTTTTTTAACTTACATTTTAGATTAATTTATATTTTTTTATATTATTTTATTATTATATATTTATATTTTTAATTTATATTTTTAGTGCATTAGTAAACTTTAACATTTTCATATTGACAAGGCTGCAGTTTTGAATTGATAATTTTAACTAATATTTTAAAGTCTTGATAAATACTTATTTTGCTATCAAACAGAGGTACTACTTTCTTTAAAGTTTACTATTTGTACAAAATATTTTTGGAAAATATGAATTTTCATAAATCTAAGTTCGAAATATTTATAATGAAACTGAACTGCTCCGGGCAAGTAGGTCACGTCTAGAGAAGTGAAAAGTGAAGTTTTTAAAGACAAGATATCACTTTTAGGTGTAAGTGGACTTGTTTTTAACTCCTTCACTGCCAACATTGATTTGACCCATCAAATTAAAGTAATTTTTGATTTTATAAACTTTAATTTATGTTATATAAAAAGAACATGCATTCTTCTATAATTATATACCACATATAACATTTCCTAAATACATACAAAAAGTTATTGAAGTTTAATCATAACAGGGTAGTGAAACACAAAACAGCGAAATAAATAAATTAAAGTGGAAAATAATTACGGAGAGAAAGAGTTAAAAACTTTTTCAACCAAAATACAAATCCATATATTAAGATGATGGTTGAATATTTTATTCATCAAGCTTTGTTTCAAATTTCAGGGTAGAACATAAACAGAAATAGCTCAAAGTCAAACATATTGTTACAACTCTGTGCTTCCTGCGACTACAACAATGTATTTAGTATGAAAAATTACAATCGCACTATCCAACACTGGAACATGTTGTTTTTTTTATAGCAGTTGGAAGCAAATAAACAGAATAGGTCTACCACGCAAGTACCAATACACATCAAGCTTTACCAGAATAGCAGCACTAAGAGCAACAATCACAACATGAGCATTAATGTAACACAAGAACTAATATATTACATCAAATCGCTAAAAAGAACTTCAATGACCCACTTATTTTTGGCTTTTCCAGACGTCGCCATCGCTGCAAGCCTGTTCAGTTGTATCTTGTATAGTTCATTTTGATCTCACAATAAGAGAAAACGTTCAGTTCTCAAATGTCACACGTGACCATTTCATGTGGGTCTTAGACATGGTTTCAATCCTTTGGATTGACAATAAACATAGTTTCCATTCTATGTTTGGAACTTTCCAGAAACCTCAGAAATATTTTCACGTTTCATCTGTAGCTACATGTAAAACTCAAAGTTCCGAAATGTGGACGTGACTTGGACCTTAGGCTACTTAGCTATGAACACAATGACTAATCTTTCCTTTTACCAATGAATATAAGACTATGTTGTCAATGTGGTTTTGTTATTGAGTGAACTTGTAATGTTGCCATTAAGAACGTACAAAACAACAAGAGACGAGAACATGGTTCACTAATGTCGACCAACAAAGTCAATGTCTTGACAACAACAACAACATGCCTATATAATACAAACAATGTGCAGACATGACGAGCAACATGCCTATATAATACAAACAATGTGCAGACATGACGAGCAACATGCCTATATAATACAAACAATGTGCAGACATGACGAGCAACATGCCTATATAATACAAACAATGTGCAGACATGACGAGCAACATGCCTATATAATACAAACAATGTGCAGACATGACGAGCAACATGCCTATATAATACAAACAATGTGCAGACATGACGAGCAACATGCCTATATAATACAAACAATGTGCAGACATGACGAGCAACATGCCTATCTAATACAAACAATGTGCAGACATGACGAGCAACATGCCTATATAATACAAACAATGTGCAGACATGACGAGCAACATGCCTATATAATACAAACAATGTGCAGACATGACTGTGCGTATACAATACAAACAATGTGCAGACATGACTGTGCGTATACAATACAAACAATGTGCAGACATGACTGTGCGTATACAATACAAACAATGTGCAGACATGACTGTGCGTATACAATACAAACAATGTGCAGACATGACTGTGCGTATACAATACAAACAATGTGCAGACATGACTGTGCGTATACAATACAAACAATGTGCAGACATGACTGTGCGTATACAATACAAAGAATGTGCAGACATGACGAGCAACATTCATCTTTCACTCTCTCTCTCTCTCTCACTCACACACACACAAACACACTCTCTCTCTCTCTCACTCTCTTTCAGCTTCAATCTGACATTCTCTCTTTCTCTGGACGCTGGATGACCTTTAAGCTAGTAAATCCACATAACTGTTTTCCATGCATACTCATTAGAATGCTGAGTGCAGACTTACTGCGCCTCACTCCTGGTACAAGAATTGACTTGCATACCGGTCATTTATTTACGTTACAAAGTTACGTTGAAATCATTTCAAAAGATTTTAATATTCGTCTGTACGGGCAGATATAGCCACGGAAGCCAATTCTTTCTCATTGACTCATTAGCAAACAAGTGACTGAATTTTAGGAACTTTGTCAACTCTTGTTTTCATTCAAAGAATAAAGAATTTCGTAACTGAAAAGTATCGCCAAGAAAATGTAAAAATAATGTTACTACATTTTCTATTTTATTTCAGGCAGACAGACAGACGGAGTGAGTTCATATAAGCATCAAAATGTAAAAAAAGACCGGATGTTAAAAATGTGTCCTGAACCAATCCCCAATAACTGAATGACAATTGCATGCATCTACTTTGGTCTGTCGTGACACACTCTCTACTGACTCATTTTCTCCTCTACTGAACTTCTTCTTGCTAGAATTTCACAAGAATCTTTTATTTATTTATTAGTTTCAGAGAAAATAAAATGATAAATCAAATAATCTCTTGTTAACATTAATAAACTATGTCATCTGAAGGCAGTTACAGAAGTTACAGAAGTGTTATTCCATGTATTAATTAAAAAAAAAAAACAACTTTCTTGCATATAATGTAAGATGCGATCTCAGAAATAAGACAAACGAGGAATCGTGTTGAATCTTAATTTCTCATAAACTAGTTCTAAACACTGAAAGAGTTTCCTATCAAAACATTCTCATAAACTAGTTCTAAACACTGAAAGAGTTTCCTATCAAAACATTCACATAAACTAGTTCTAAACACTGAAAGAGTTTCCTATCAAAACATTCTCATAAACTAGTTCTAAACACTGAAAGAGTTTCCTATCAAAACATTCACATAAACTAGTTCTAAACACTGAAAGAGTTTCCTATCAAAACATTCTCATAAACTAGTTCTAAACACTGAAAGAGTTTCCTATCAAAACATTCTCATAAACTAGTTCTAAACACTGAAAGAGTTTCCTATCAAAACATTCACATAAACTAGTTCTAAACACTGAAAGAGTTTCCTATCAAAACATTCTCATAAACTAGTTCTAAACACTGAAAGAGTTTCCTATCAAAACATTCACATAAACTAGTTCTAAACACTGAAAGAGTTTCCTATCAAAACATTCTCATAAACTAGTTCTAAACACTGAAAGAGTTTCCTATCAAAACATTCACATAAACTAGTTCTAAACACTGAAAGAGTTTCCTATCAAAACATTCTCATAAACTAGTTCTAAACACTGAAAGAGTTTCCTATCAAAACATTCACATAAACTAGTTCTAAACACTGAAAGAGTTTCCTATCAAAACATGTGTATTTCACCAAGTCAAAATGGAAGTAAAAAATGTTAAAAGCACTCAATTATATTTTTTGCTTCTTTTGCGACTCTAATTGTCAATTCGATTTGTTGTAAAAATGTATTTCTCAATCATTACTCTCCCTTTCTTAAACTACTCAGCCTTCTCTTGACACGTAGCACTAGTGAGTACAAGACATACCACAAACGCACACACACACACAAACTCATTACAAACATACACAATAAACACATGCAATAAACACACGCAATAAACGCACGCAATTAACACAAGCCATAAACACAACAAACGGATACATTTTTTGACCAACACTGAATTATTCAAACATTTGAATTGAACACATCTTTAAATAGAGTGACTATTAAACACAGAGTTTATCAAGAATTACTAAACACTTCAATAATCCGAATAATTTAGAATCCAGAGACAAGAAGTCGAAAAATTCCTTTCCAAAGTCTTGTTCACTGTATTGTCTGGAGTCAGTACAAGTGGCTCCTGAATGCCAAACGCAGTTTGTAACGGTTCCAAAATAGTTCCACTAATGCAACACACCACTACACAGACGTACAACTAGAAACTACCCAGAAACAGCCAACAATCCACAACTGCTTGAGAGTTCAGCACAGTAGCACAGCCAATGGCTTTCTTTTTTTTTCTTCAATTCTGTTTTAAAAATAACTTCTTTTTAAAAAAAAAGTGTATTGAGGTTATCTTTGCTACTTAAATATTTTTTTTTTGTACCTTGTCGCTCACGGCGAACGATATATCTTTGACTCACAGAGGCCCCGTGGCTGATGAGAGCGTCCAATGAAGTAACAGGTCTAATGATAGTGCCATGATCTTATTTAGAGGTTACCTGTGTTCTATTTGTTTGTTGCTTCGGCAAATAGTGAGAGAAATCTCGCTTCATTCCAATGGTCGTACACGAAAAGTGCGCTTCCTTTCAGAACGTTTCTCTGCACGAGATGTGTGTGTGTGTGTGTTGACAACAAACAACAACAACAACCAACGTTAGCCTTAGCCATTGCTGTCTAACTTACTTGACAAAGTGGGTGTGTAAGGATTCAACTGGAACAAGAACTACTCGTGTTCATATTTGTTGGAGGGAGAAGCTCGGAATCTATTTGTTCTTTGGCAATTGCAGTATAACTCTGAAATCCTCTTATTAGCTTGCAAACTCTTCATGGAATTACAGACACTGAGTGACAAGGATATTGAAAATGGCTCAAACGAGTATGTTAGAAATTTGTCAATTTTTGTATATATTCGGAAAAAATACTTGCGAATTGGCAACACATTGAAAACTCTGGTTTGACTGGAAAGAAGCTAATGTCAACCCCCTTTTTAAAAAAGGAGAAAAATCTGACCCAGGAAACTACCGACCAGTATCACTTACCAACATCACATGTAGAATCCTAGAACACATAATATGTAGCAACATCATAAACCACTTAGACAAACAAAATGTCCTCACACCATACCAACACGGCTTTAAGAAATATAGATCTTCTTCTTCTTATCTTATATAATACAGACGTTACTTCAAAAAAGAAGATGATTACGTCCTACGCGTCATGCATTTAGTCATGCATATTAACCAATGACTTAAATTCTGCCAACATTGGTTTTCCTGGCTAGCTAATAGCACTAGGGAAAAAGGAGTATTTGTACAAATTTGTCCTAGCATAAGGGACGAGGAATGTGCCTTTATCTTTGTGTCTTTCAGAGTATTTTATTAAATTTTGTTTTTGTATTTGAAGATGATGGTTCATTGTTTTATGTATAATTGCTACTTTACTTTTGAGTCTTCTGTACTGAAGGCTTTCTAAATTTAGTGATTTTACTTTAGGTGTTATTCTAGTCAAATATGAATATTCATTTGTAATGAATCTCACTGCTCTATTTTGTGTCTGTTCCAGTTTCTTAATGTTTTCTTGAGTTGAGGGATCCCAAACGAGGATGCATATTCTATTATTGGCCTAACCAAGGTTAAATAACATTTTAGTTTTATGTTCGTATTTGATTTATAGAAATTTCTTTTAATAAACCCTAATGCTTTGTTTGATTTTTTTTTATAGTTTCATCAATATGTGGATTCCATGACAGTTTTTCATTTATTATAACACCTAGGTATTTTGCGTTTTTAGTCTGTGTTACTGGTTTGCCATGAATAAGATAAGTGGAATTAATTTGTTTTAGTTTTTTTGTTACTCTTAACAGCTGACATTTTCATGGTTTTATCAATATTATCACGTGGCTAAATGTTGTCTGTTTACGATTGGTGAATGAAGTCCATTATATTTATACTTTCCATACAGACTGCGGTCTTTTTAAGGAAATACCGGAATTAAAATACAAAGATTTAATAGAAAGCCTGCTTTTTTTTCGCGAATTGCGGTGGTCAGGTTGCGAATCTGTCAAAATTGTGTAGTATTGAGTGCCTAAAAAGTGAAAAGGAACACGTGTAGGAAATTTCATGCGAATCCGTACGACATTTGCTGAGATTTCTTGATCAATCCGTCATGAATAACATATATAGTAGAATACATGAAATAAACAGAAGGAGATACTATACACCGCCATTAGCTTCACGGACGAGAAATTAATTTAAAACAAATTTTCTATGTTACGTTTGTTTTGTGTCAATGAAATGACTTGACGCGACTAGACATAATCTATATAATTTAGAAAATCATAAACTTTCTTACAAGACTGATATCACTCACTCTGTCTGTCTGGTAACAAGACTGATATCAACTCACTCTGTCTGTCTGGTAACAAGACTGATATCAACTCATTCTGTCTGTCTGGTAACAAGACTGATATCACTCACTCTGTCTGTCTGGTAACAAGACTGATATCAACTCACTCTGTCTGTCAGGTACAAGACTGATATCAACTCACTCTATCTGTCTGGTAACAAGACTGATATCAACTCACTCTGTCTGTCTGGTAACAAGATTGATATCAACTCACTCTGTCTGTCTGGTACAAGACTGATATCAACTCACTCTGTCTGTCTGGTAACAAGACTGATATCAACTCACTCTGTCTGTCTGGTAACAAGACTGATATCAACTCACTCTGTCTGTCAGGTACAAGACTGATATCAACTCACTCTGTCTGTCTGGTAACAAGACTGATATCAACTCACTCTGTCTGTCAGGTACAAGACTGATATCAACTCACTCTGTCTGTCTGGTAACAAGACTGATATCAACTCACTCTGTCTGTCTGGTAACAAGATTGATATCAACTCACTCTGTCTGTCTGGTACAAGACTGATATCAACTCACTCTGTCTGTCTGGTAACAAGACTGATATCAACTCACTCTGTCTGTCTGGTAACAAGACTGATATCAACTCACTCTGTCTGTCAGGTACAAGACTGATATCAACTCACTCTGTCTGTCTGGTAACAAGACTGATATCAACTCACTCTGTCTGTCTGGTAACAAGACTGATATCAACTCACTCTGTCTGTCTGGTAACAAGACTGATATCAACTCACTCTGTCTGTCTGGTAACAAGACTGATATCAACTCACTCTGTCTGTCTGGTAACAAGACTGATATCAACTCACTCTGTCTGTCTGGTAACAAGACTGATATCAACTCACTCTGTCTGTCTGGTAACAAGACTGATATCAACTCACTCTGTCTGTCCGGTACAAGACTGATATCAACTCAATCTGTCTGTCTGGTACAAGACTGATATCAACTCACTCTGTCTGTCTGTCTGTCTGTCTGGTAACAAGTTAGAACTTAATTACTGTTTTTTCTCCCATTTCCCATTCTTGGATCAAGTTAAAACTTTGCACACAATTATTCATTGAACCTGACATACATCAATCAAGAAAAAGAAATATAAACTATTACTAAATTAATTGCTGGTAATTAATTATTCTGTTTGATTTCAGTGTAAGGGAATGTTATTTAATGAGAGAGGTGGATATATATATATATATATGAATTAAGTCTTCTTATGACGTATTGTTCTCATACTAATTAATTAGTTAAGATTTATATAACAGAAAGGGAGATAAATCTTGTGTAATTTTCAGATGGCAGTATTAGCGGTTATTTTCCTTAGATAAGCTTTGGTTTTAAAAATTATTCTTTTTTTCTATTGCTTGTTTAAAAAAAGACTATGACACCCAGAAAATTAATTGCAAACCGAACCCAACCAACTAGCAATCAAACTGACATTATAATACTGAATCAATATATCTGTAAATATATCTGTCTACACGCTGTAAAGAAGGCTTGTCTAATTCACAGGGTTAGAGTTATTAACAGAGTAAGTATTAAGGATAGTGGTAAGCTCTGAGTTAAGTTTAAGGTAAGATTTACGTTAACAGTTAAAGTCAGAGCTAGAGATAAGGTCAGAGTCAGGGTGAGATTAAGGTCAGAATTAAGGTTAGCGCCAAGGTCAAGGTTACAGTTAGGGTTAGAGATAAGGTCAGGGTTAAAGGTCAGAGGCGTACAACGCGCTCTATGTCAGATGTGTATTAGCGAAGCAACAAAAACCCAGACAGTCTTCCTCAGTTTCCTTGAGGTAAGTCTATGTGTTTGTGCCAGGACCAATACCTGTCTGTTAGAGTTTGCCAAGTTGTCTACATACAGCCAAATTAGAGGAGACCACTTGACGATGAAAGACATGCCAGGTACATTAGCTTCGTTTGCTCACTGCAAGCTATCAACAGGAAACAAAAGTTGACTGTGTACACTCTCAAGCGACCTTCACCTTGTCGCTAAACTACTTGCACCAGAACGCACATCTATTGCTGGTAAAGAAACATAACTCAAATTCTGAATACTATCTTCTTTCATTTCAAGATGCTTATCCGTGGCTTCAAACATCTCAAATTTTAGGTTTAAGTCAGTCTTGACCTATGACTGTCTTGTTCTATGAAACATGTCTTGTTCTATGACTGTCTTTTTCTATGAAACATGTCTTGTCCTATGACTGTTTTGTTCTATGAAACATGTCTTGTCCTATGTCTTTTAATAGATTTGGTGTTGTATTCTGGAAATCATATCAGTGATATTTTTTTTTAAAACATAAATACAAATATTTTGTAAATCATTAGTAGTTTGTAAATGTATATACTATATTAATAAAAAAAAACTTTGTTTTCCAAAAAACTAAACAGTATGCATAAATTTTAAATAAATATGCAAAAACAATCATCTTTATAAAATAGCCTTCCCAGTTTTTATTGATAATACTAAATAGTTTTAAAAAATGGTGTAATTTTATGCCAAAAAAAGGCTTATATATATTTTTTTAAAGGTTTGCATTTAGAGGATTTAAAAAATACTGTTGCACAGAACTCAATGCTTTAAGCAGTGGCGTAGCTAGCAATGTGTTGGTGGTGCGAGCCGCACGAGGCATCAAGTGGTGGGGGCATCAAACTGAGGACCAACTTTCTCAGTAAAACTAGACACTGGAACTACATAAATTAAAACAAACACATTTATTTGTTTTGGTAATTTGTTATGTCATATATTCTTTGTTAAATTAAATTAAATGTAGGCTGTAGACCAGATCGAATCAAATTTTACCAGATTTGTTTAAATCTCTGAAGGCAACGCACTTTTACACTTTTTAAATAAACCATACATGATGTTACTTCACTGGTTATGGACAAGTTTATAAAGTTTTTTTTTTTAAATTCCTAATTACTAATAGTCCAATCTCTTTTGTGGATCAGTGGGGGCAGGGGGTATCTGGGAAAAGGTTTCCAACCGCTCAGCAAACACAACCCTACTAGAGTCGGATTCGAATTCAAGCCCCTTTGTAAGGTGCCAAGCCGTAGCCAAGCGTTTGTAGCCTCTCTGCCACACATCCCTTGCTTGGAGGGAACTTGTCTGTGACTAGGCAACAATAAGGATAGCAAGACTCAAGATTTAAATAAGCAAGAGGGGAAAATGTTGAGAGATTATCTGTAGAGAAACTTGGACATCATGAGTTTTTTCTTAAAGCAGAATGTGTCACTCCGCGGGCATCACGAACAAGTTGAAGAAGAATTGGCAGTACAAAATCAAAGAAATATGCTGCTGGAGTGAAATTACTATCTAGTACGATCCATTCCTGAGAGACCGAATACGTACATGACCCAACAAAATAAAAACTAATCTATTGCAATTTAAGTGGTCACGAAAACAAAAATAAATAATACAGAAAGTTTAAAAAGCAAATATTTCTTGATTATTGTCCACAGTACACCTACAATCTGAATCACAATTTTATGGTTTACATTTTGTCTTGTTGCAGAGAGACGTCAATTAGTTACATGAACAAATTGCCTGGCGAAAAAAAGATGAAGACAGATTTTCTATCAACACAAAAGTAAGAGCCACTTATGAAATACCTTCCTTGGAAGGTATTGTTCATTAACAAATAACCCCATAAGAACAACGTCATGATAAATATGAATTTTAGTCGCCTTTATTGAATCATCAGATAAAAATCAACCTCGATGGTTCTCCCAGCGACATAGACAAAAACGAATTTTATCGGGAGGCTTTAAGTAATTGTCGCAGTTTCTTCATAAGTCTCCGAACTTCAAAAAACAAGAATCTATTAAGCTTTAGAGTTTTATTTTTAAAAATATGTCAGTCCCTGAATATTACCATCTTGATTCGCATATTTTTTTACTATTATGGTAGGCCTAAGTGGGGCAAGCAAGCGAAGTTTTTCCAAACTTACTTTGATGGAAAATACTTACGATCAACGATGACGAATTTGCGATTCACTAATTTGGCAATTTCGTCTATTGAACAAGACCAAGTGGAAAAAAATGATTTCGATAAAATTATTGACAGTTTTCCGGATAGAAAGCACGTGAGATTCACTTGTATTATCTTTTTTGTAAAATCGATTCTATGCGAAATAGCAATGTTTAAATAATGAATTCACATTATTTCGAAATTAGAAACTTTTCAGTTTTAAAACTTTTTTTTGGAGGGCATAATAAGGAACTGCCGCACAGGGCATCAAATACCCTAGTTACGCCACTGGCTTTAAGTCTAAAAATCGTAAATTGTATTTATATTGTGTCTTGCTTTCAACTATAACAAAACGATCAAATTACAATGAACTGTGAAAGAATCATAATTTCTTAAAAACAAACCACATACAATACATTTTAAACTGTTAGAACTATATCACTCATGTAACGTCTAGTTATGACATAGATATATAGTTCAGTGAACAAGAACTAGATTAAATCATGATTTATATTACGAACTTTCGTTTACCAGAACTGGATTTAGGAAATTTAGTCTGCTCTATTAATATACTGAAAATGATGGCAGCTAAAAGATGACCAGCTTATCTTATTATTAAGTTTACAATCATTGATATATTAACCATAAATATATTCGTCTCTCTTCATTGTTTTGATTTATCTTATCTTCCATATCGCAAAAATCCTTCCAGTGTATTTTGAAGAATACGCCACAAGGGATTTCCGGTTCCTAAAGAGAACTCACAGTGTAAACAGGAGGAAAGATTAAACACGATGACGTAGGAGGATACGTTTCGGGGGCGGGGGGGGGGGGGGAGAGACACGTTTCTTGTAAGAGCTCTTCTAGTTCATTTTTACTTTCTGTTTCTCACACATACAGCTGTAAGCCAGAGCTGATATAATTCTTGTTTTTTTTAGCGGCCCCGTAAGGGGAAAAAGCCGCTATTAGGTTTGTGCAAAATGTCCGTCTGTCTGTCTGTCACACTCAGATCTCGAAAACTAGAAGAGGTATGAAAAATATTATTTCATCATTAAATTCGGCTTGAAAAATTTAGGTGCAACGGCTACTTTTGGTTGTCTAAAAGCAAACCGTTTAATTTATAAAATTAATTATGCAAGCAATTTTTTCATAAAAATACACCAATTCTAAAACAATTACGTAAATGTAAGGGAGGCAATGTTACAATATGCTAACAAAGATGCACTATGAGTGTGTATTTTCAGTTCACTAAGTCAAATATATTTATAAAATGTACAGGAAATGTTTACAACAAATATAAATAATACTTAAAGATGTTTTTTTCTGGTTAACTAGCTGCTAAAATTAAAAGAAAACATTTCTGTTTGTTTATAAAGGCTAATAATGCACTTTGTATGTAAATATCATGCACATTTTTTAAAATAGACTTTTTAAGCAGCGACTTTCGTGCAGTAGCTTAACGTCGCAACATGGCCAGGTGCTAAACCAATTCCTTAAACTTTAAAAAAAAAAAAAAGATTTTATTTATTTTTTGTTTAGTGCCCCCATCCGAATAAAAAGAAGCTTATTTTTGTGCTTTTTGTCTGTTGGTCGGTCTGTCCGTCACGATTAGATTAACAAAAAACACTAAAGGCTATTGTAAATCTGATTTAACATTTAATTTTTCATTCAGAAATATTGCAATAGTTTTAAGTATCTATAATAGATTGTTCCGGATGTTTTGTGAAAAACAAATCAATGCCAATGAATATTTGTTTGCTCTTCTAAGTTATAGTAGATTTTATTTCCATGCTTAAACGTTGCAAGAAACACATGATCTTTAATATATTGTTCGGTTTTTTAATGTAAATAGCATATAAATGCTAAATAAAAATATCTATACTGATTTATATTTCATTAACTATAAAGTTGTTCGGATAAAAACAAATTTATGTCAAATAATTATATTTTTTTCAAAAATATCGACAATAGGTTATTCAGGATTTTAAAATAAGAAAGTAATTTACTAGAAACGATTATTGAAAATCCATTTTTAGACTTATTTTACAGTCAATTTTCTTGCCGAAACATAATAAAAGTTGTTTAATCGGTAAAGAATGTTCCGGATTTTGTTTCGAAAAAGAAATCGACCTACATTACCTTAATTTTCTTACAAATCGTCGCCAAAAATGATCCGAATTTTATATGAAAAATCTAATAACGCTAATAAATGTTTGAAATCCCTTTTGTAATAAATAAAACAAATAATTTTCTCATTTACGAAAATTGGCTGTTCCGGATTTTTTGATGAAAAATAGTTTAACTCTGTTTATGTAAAATCATACTTCTCTCTTACACTACATTTAACTTTCTATCTAAAACGTTAACAAATCTAATTATCGTTAATATAATGCTCTGATTTTTAAGGAAAACAACTTCCTAACACCAAAGTATGGTTTGATAAAATCTCCATAAGGGTATGGTACATCTAATTTTCATAACAGACCATCCCAAAAAATTTAATTAACGGCATTTGATTAATCTGGAATTCTTATTTTTCTCACTATAAATATATAAACATCCGGAACAATCTATAATAGAAACTTAAAACTAATGCGATGTGAGGGAAGGGAAATTAATTTTAATCAGATTTTTAATAGCTTTTAGTCTTTTTTTTTTCTCGCTATTAACATAACGGACAGACAAACTGACAGACAAAACAAAAAAAAAGCGTCTTTAATCCTTAGATATATATATATTAAGTCTAACTAGCCCATCAAATGAAATGCTAAAAGAACAAACTCGGTGCACCAATGTCTATGATCCCTCGAGAAGCTGCTCGTGTAGATGACATTTTTTAGTCTAACTAGGCCTTGTGACGTATTGGATTTTTTTTCCTTTGACGTCATATGGAGTTAATTCTTTAAATGCTAAAACAACTCGGTATAGTAATGTTTATTAAACCTCATAATGTGACTCGCATTTTAAAAAGACTATAGATGTAGATCTAATCTAGATTTTTTACACTAGATCTAGATTTTTTTTTACACGAGCTAGATTTTTTTTTTACACTAGAGCTAGATTTTTTACACTAGATCTAGACTTTTTTTCTTACACTAGAGCTATATTTTTAAAACTAGATTTAGATTTAAGTTCTAATTAATATCATTGTAGAATCTAGATCTAGAATTTCTTGGTCTAGTTTAGAATGTGATGTTTTACATGTTTCGGATGTTCCTTCAGAGTTGTAGTCCAAACCTCCCGTAGGACGACGGGGGATGGGAGCGGGCAGGGTTTGAACCTGGGACCATCGATGAATCCAAACGACAGTCCAGCGCGCAAACCGCACTACCAGACAGACATGATTTAGACTAGATCAAGATCTATAATTTTAATTTCTAGGCTTAAAGTGTAGATTTTTTTTTTCTAAAGTATAGATTGTCAAGATGTCAATATTGCAATGTTATAAAATACTAAAACTAATCTACTATTTTAATATTTAGATTAAGCAATTAGTCTATTAATTGATTATCTAGTGTTTTTTTAATATAAATCTTATCTAAATTACATCTACATTATCCCAAATATATATTTTAGATCTAGATCTAGTAGATATAGATATTGAGAGTGCTAAATTAGTAGTTTAATTTAAGTAGATCTACATCCTCATTCTAGTTCCTTTTAAATAAAAATGCTCAATACCAAAAGATTATCTAAAATCGCTTTTCTGACATATTGTACATATCCAGTAGTTGTCCTTCCGTAATGTGTAGGTATATTATCAATAGTAGGCTATTAGTTTGTAACCAGTTTGTCATTAGATTAAGAGAAATGCCTGGTTGTGCGGTTAGCGCGCAGAACTGATTATCGCTACAGTCTTGGTTTCATACCCTGCTCGATGCCATCCTCAGTCGACCAGCGAATATGCGGATCCGACAGTGATTCGTCTCCCACGGGGGCCGCCTCTGAGTTGTGGCAAGACAAACTCTCTTTGTAATCTTGTTTTTATTACAAAGTTTAAATCAACTCT